>JANQBM010000221.1:37911864-37924416 GCA_025594535.1 Erythroxylum domingense
TGTGGTTATTATTTATATGTGAAATATCTGAAAATTATTATTATTTCATATTAATTGTGATTATTATTTATTATTTTTATTTTTAGAGACAGGGTTAAAAATATACAGTACAACTGTACAATATGATAATGAACTATTTTACAAATTTTAAAAAAATTCATGGACTATTTTATAAATTTAAAAAATTATCCGAAACGGTATTTGATATTAACCGGTACCGATATAATAATGTACTATAACTTAATCTGGTACCAAATTTAGTACGGTATTCGTAACATTGATTTATAGATTCATTATACTTTCGTTTCTTGACTTGATAAATTTTTGAAGGACTTGTTCCACAGGACATAAAATTTGATTTCCAATATAATAACAAGCTAAACTTTGGTCAAACGAATTTGAGATCAAGTATCGATTATTCAGGTAGTTAAAATATTAACGTCATTTTATTCTTTTGTAATATTGTACTGCCTACGTCTCTTGAATTTCTCATAATGCTCGGATCAAAGTTAAATCGATGATATAAGAAATTGAAAGTTCAAAAAGTTCAAAAAGTATTAGACAGTCATAAAATCGACTAAAAATTAAATAATTTAAAATATGATTAAAAAAGATTGTTTTTATCATCGGAAAAACTTTAAGTTTAATTAAAAAATATTGTTAAATAAAAAATAATTGATTTATTTAATTTTATAAAAATGTTTTAATTTACAAAAATTGACAAATTAATTAATAAATTGATCGGTTTTAACAACAAGAGTTATTAAAATAATTCGACTTGAAAAGTTAAAAAATGAATCGAAAAGTTAGACAGTCCAAGATTTTTGCGATTAAACTGATCCAGTCGAGTTTTTAATCATTAATATTTTCTATTCTAAGCTATATACATTAAATTGACCACATAATTAAGTTTAGATTTTCTTAATCAATTTTAAATTTTGGATTAAATATCCAATTTAGACTAAAATTGGGGTTTCAACATAAATTCTGATTAGAATTTTTGAACACAAGATTTAAATTTTTTTTACAGGATTGAATCTGTCTTAGAATTTGATAGAATTCAGTTTTGTTTATTAACTTCAATTTAAGCTTGAATTTTTGCTGCCAAGTCTATGTATATTTACTTGTATTTAGACTCAGAGAATAGGACAGGCAGTATTGACGAGTCTATCCACCATGAAAGGTCACGAGCAAAGAGCGGCGGTATAATTGGATCCCAGTTCCATTCATTTTCCATTGATCTTATTTTAGTGTGATTGATAAAAGTAGGTGCCCAAGTCTTTCACGGTTGACTTCTCTTTATTGACTTGAGTCATACTGCAATATACAACCCCACTTGTACCTCATTGTTTCACACTCAAATTCCTAAATCACTCTAATTAGAGTTAATTAATTCACTAATTTATAAATGATCATAATTATCTATAACTAACCATAATTTAGAATTCTCAATATTAACAATACGATTTATTGTACTCAATATACAATCTCATTCTACAACTAATTAGCTTGAAGGGTTTTGGAAGATTAGATCTCTTATGGTTTGTTTTGTTTTGAAACGTCAAAAACAAACAAGCCTCAATATCGAATTACAGTAGTTGAAGTGACAGAAGAGAAGCTTTTTAAAGTTTGACATCACTGACTTTGCCGAATGGCCGTTACAACTTCAGAGATGGATTGAAATTTGCGCCTTTCCTTAACAAGCAGCTTTGCCATCTCCAGAGCCTGGTGCTCACATTTAGCTCGTTTGGCAGCATCAGCAATTGACTCAAAATCTTCAACATGAGCTACACCCACAATCCTCCTATAAATTGAAAAGTTCAGAATGGTTGAAAAAGTGTAGACCATAATTTCTCTCAAGCAAAACAAAATTAAAAATAAAAGTGCGGAAACTAGGATTGCCAAATGAAATTTTTCATCTCACCTTATCATTTTTGCTGCACCAAATCCAAGGGTGTCATGGAGCAGATCTGTCATGCATTTCTTCTGCACAAGAAGCTGAAGTTCAGGATTGTTGTAAATTTCAGGAAGGTACGCCTCTCCATGGCCATTTTTGTGCTCGTCCCAGAGGGCAGTAAACTTTTTATAGAAAAGAACCCAAGTCTCCTCAATGGTCTTTAAAATCCATTCTTTATACTTCTGCAAAAATGTAGCTTTCACGTGTAAAGCTGTAGCCCAATTAATGAATACATATGCCAACATAAAGCAAAATAGAGCTCATGAAACACACTTTCCAGTTTATAAGCAAAAACAGGAATATAAACAATCATAATACTGATTTTATATTTCAAGTATGCATGAACAAATACCGGAAAAAGGTGATGAGTTATTTGTTCTATACATACTTTTCTGTCATTCTCTTGATTGGCATGTCCATCTTGAGCATAAAATGCCAAAATTAAGTTCCCAACAAAAGCACCAGTATCATAACCCATCGGGCCGACAAATGCGAATTCTGAATCCAGAACCTGAGTTGAATCCTGGGTAACCATGATAGAGCTAGTATGAAGATCTCCATGTATTAAAGCCTGGGCTCTTTCACAGAACCTACAAGAATGTTGATACTGATAGATTAAGAAATAGATTAACACAAACATATTAACAAAGGTAAAAATGTAGTAAAATAGAGTCCATACATAGATTTCAACTCTGCAATTTCAAGTTTTAAGGTATTATCCTCACGAATGGCCTCAGCATCTCGGTCAAGATAAGGGGAAGTCCAACGATTGTGTTGAGACACTCTGTATGGGTCAGAGAACACAACCTGCTCGGTAAGTCTGCATAACTCCACATTGGCACAATATTCAGCAACTGCACAGAATTCGGCAGTTGCAATCATGTTAGATGCGTTGCGTATAAATTGTCATCTCTATGACACACAGGAAAAAGCATGCCACCAACCAGAATGACATAAGGAATAAAGGAAGCAGACCGTATGACATACCATCACGCTTATGTTCTGTTGTGGTACGATAAATAAGGGATGTGTAGAACAGAGTCCTTGCCATATAGTTTGACATGTGATCTGCTAGCATCGGGTACTCAATTCCAGCGACTAATCCTTTCCTGAGGATTATATGTGGGGGCTCCAAGTATCGCATGCCAGTCAAAGACATGGTACGATCAAAATGATAAACTTCAGGCACATGTTCAGGGCATAACTTGCCGTGTTTCTTGAGTGTCAAAGATTCAAAGTATGCTCTCTCCTTACTCATTGGCCACGATTCTCCTATCAAACGTACGTATGGAAGTGCCTGCAATCAAACACAAATAATTGTTTGCTTATACCTTATAGTCAATCATGAGATGTGATTGATAAAATTATTACCTACTTAATTTAAGTTTAGTTATTTTTTTAACAAACTCAAAATCAACTAAATTTAAATAGAATCCTATGCCAGTAGAGATATTAGAATAATTTTTCAAATAATAATAAGGACTATTATTTTAAATAATATAATGGAAGTAACCAAATACACAATTAAAGTCCTGATCTTATTCGATAGTTATGACATGTAACCAATTACTTACTTTTCTTATATTTATATTTTATTTTAAGTAGAATTGACCTTATTTAGTATATTTGATACTAAATTAGTAAACCAAATTTCTTATACATAGGTTAAGTTTAAAAGGAGTTATTGAAGTCAGATAAAAAAGTTATATGTCTAGTATGAAATTTTGCCACTAATCTTTGTTGAGAATTTGATGACAAAGTTTTGAAGATATGTCAATATCATATTGATGACAAAATGTAATGATTTTTTGAGTTGCAAATATCTTATAAATTTTAATGAAAATATGTGAGATGTATGTCAGCATCATGATAGCAAGATGCAAGAGGTTGCATGAAGCAAAGTTAAAAGGTATACAATATTGATGGAATTATTTGACTCAATTTAGTTTACTAAAAGCATAAATTTGGACTACAATTAAAGGCTTTGCTATAATTTGATAATAGTTGTAATTAGAAGGAAAAATAATTGCATGACTTTTCTTGCCTATACATGATATGACAGAGATCATATATATATTTCTAGTTCATGCTTATGAGTATTTGATACTGAATCCAAATTCAACATTACTACAATGTTCAACGAATGATAAGAAATAGATTGTTGAGTAACAGGAGTTAATCCAAATTTATACAAATAGTTTGTATATATTGGATCAAAGGAGACTTATGATTAACATAAGAAACAAGAATATAAAGTTGAATAAATAAGATTATCATATTATCTCATATTGCTTAAATCAACATGATGAGAATTATAAAGTTACATAAAAAGATAGATATGTCTTTTTTATTTCAATTGCATGAAACTTACGAAACTTGTTAAGTTGAAGAATAATCAAATCAACCTTTGGATGGCTTTAATATTTCATTAGAAGTACTAATAACTTTATGTGGTATAGTCACATATATTAAATAATATTGATTTAAAATTTTGAAAAGTTCAAATTGTTTAAATCTAAGTAGAAATTACGCATTAAGAATGCTAAAGAACTTCGATGAGAACGATATGGTAAGTTTTAAATTTTCTAGTTATTTAAGTAATGAGATTCTCTAGTGAATACCTTTACAACTAATTTCTATAAGAATAAGGATTTATGTAAGGAGGAATATACAGTATGAGATATTATATGATGCAATATTTTTTCTTCCACAACTATACCTAGTATAATAATTTACCCCCAGTAATTCTATTTAAATCAATTAGCAAGATTTCATATTAGATATGAAAAGCTAAGACTTTGAAAGAATCGAATTTAAGTGATTTTGGGATGAGATGCTTAGTTGAATCATATATTATCTAATAAGTTTAGAACTAAATTAGATAATAAAATATTATGAGATATCTAAAATTCTAGATATAATCTTACAAACTTATTGAACAAATTGTTTATTTCAATATAAACTTATATGAGAATGCTTCTCAAGATATGTAATATAAGTAAGATGAAATTTGAAAATTTCAAATCTCATGATAATACATCAAATTGGAACTATAGCCTTTGTTGATACATTTAATGTATAATTAAAAAGCTACGAGTAGTTGAAAAATTGACTTTCATGATAAACTTAAAAAGTTTGATTTGGAGATGATTGTGAATTTATCATATCTACAAGAAGATTAATGGGAGTATAATTGTCCTCTTTAGTGTGAGTATGTATAAAGATATTGCTTACAGAGAAAACAAAGTTCATATTTCAATTATTAAAAGGGTTAATTACTAAAAAAGAACAAAAACTTCCGTCAATTTTTCAATTAGCCGAACTTTAAAAAATAGCAATAAAATGTTCAATGTTTCAATTTGTTTCAATTCTAGCCTGACGTTAGTCTTATCATTATCTTCACTAATGTGACACTATCACGTAATTAGACACGTCAACGAAATTAACAGTTTTGAGTTTGATTATTGAAATGACATCGTTTCAAACCTAAATCCTTAATTTCCTCTCACTCACTCTCACACCCTAGTTTGTAATCTGTAACCTAAGTCCCTCACTTTGTTCTCACTCTCACACCCTCGTTCTAACGTAGAAAATAAATTACTAGACTGATGAAAAATCAGAAACCACTAAAAAAAGAAGTATCTTAATCGACTCTACACACCTAAAGGCAAGAGCAAGTCTATATTTGTTAAACTGACATGGTAACCATCAATAGGTTCCAATCACTGAAAACAAAGAAAACGCACAGATCTCGAAAGCAAGAAATAAAGAGAAGTTAAGAGAGAGAATATTCGAGAAGAGATTAAAGATGACTTAGTTGGTCTTTTTATTTGCCATTAGCACATATTACAGTGTAACCATAATTCTTGATATGACTTTTATGATTTTACAATTTGGTTTGAATGATATAGTTCTGTTACATTTGCGTATGCAAGAGTTGTGGCCAGGCCAGGTTGCTTTTATGGTGGTTAACACTGAAACATGTTTTGCATTTTACTCATCAGATTTCGTACATGTTTCTGGTTTGACAGTAACTTACCCTTTATATTTGTCAAGAATTATCCACTATCCTAATTCAAATGAAACATTTGATAGTCAAATGTTCTCTTAGGTTACAGGTTACAGGTTACAAACAATGGTGTGAGAGTGAGAGTGAGAGTGAGTAAGAGGAAATTAAAGATTTAGGTTTGAGAGAACAATGCCTGGGTAATTCTCTAAAAATGATATGATGTCATCTCGATTCTATAATGAAATGACGATGTTTTAATAATCAAACTCAGACTTGCTAATTTTGCTGGTGTGTCTAATTAATGAGGGTCTATTGACACGTGGCAGTGCCACATTAGTAAAGACAACAATGAGACTAACGTCGACCTAGAATTGAAACAAATTGAAACTTTGAGTATTTTATTGCTACTTTTTAAAGTTCAGGCTATAATTAAAAAATTGACGAAAGTTTAGGCTTTTTTTTGGTAATTCACCCTTGTTAAAATTACAATTGTCTAAGAATGACTCTTATTAGATATGAAAAGATAACCACTTAATTATGAGAATTGGATCTATAAAGATAGATATGGATGTTATTTTCCTATTTTAGTCCAAGTACATAGCTAATGTATTATGTATTTGAGATATCTCATACTTGTAAAGTATCAAATATATCCATTATTCTATGTATGAGTTGAGTTTCGACTTCAAGGTTATAAGAATATTAACTTTAGAAGCAAATCCTAGTTAAGTTATATTTTATTTTAAAAGTTATTAGTTTGAGATTTGAGATGTTCTATTATAGCATTAATTACTAATCAAGCCATAATAAATTTTTTATTTAGTGAACATGATTAAATGGATAAATGTGTTCTTTAATGAACTTTTTCTTATAATGTTTAGACAACAATATATTATAAAACATTAGATTCATTGGGCATATAAAAGGAACTAAGGTCTTATCAAAGATCCAAGTATGTATTTAGGTAGTTTTTCTTAATTACAATAATAATTAAGATGAAAGTTGTAAAATTTAAGTAATTACTCACTACATAGAATTTTGTATAGTTCTCACTAAACTACTGTCTCGATAGTAGCATTATCGTCATATATAGATATGGTATAAGATACTTAAATGATTGGCTTAGTGCAAGTGGTAGATTATTAGTTTATTTCCTACAATCAATCAATTAGTTATAATTTAGTGACATAATTATTTATAAGCATTCTTTATCTTATACATATTTAGATATATGTGATAAAGTCCATGAGATAAATATAAATTGCAAATGAAATTACGACAAGATCATAATTATGATATTCATATTGCATTTATATTGTATCGCTAAATTGTTCCTAGTCACTATTATATTAAGACTAGACATTAATAGAATAACAAATAGCACACATTATGTTTATTCCTTATAAAGAAGTAATCAGTCTCATAAACTAAAGTGTAGAGATACTTAAATAAATATGTGGGTGTTTTTTAAAAAACAAGTTCACTGAATTGACTCTGTATGAAAACTTGATTTAGAACATTACATGTATGGCTACAAAAATTTTCATTATGATGATTGTATAAGTGATCCTTTAACTTGAGATCTCCAAAGTAGCTCGTATAGTGATTACTATATTTTAATCCTACTTATAACCTATTTTAGCCAAAGATATCTCAGTCGATAGTTATTGGATATAACATGAACTATGTGGAAGTAGTTGAGTGATCAATATATGATTCATTACCCTAAAGTAATTAAAGAGAATATTCTGTTGTTCTCGATTAGCATTGATTTAAAAAATCCTTGTTCAAGGTGGAATGATAATTTGAAAAAATTATCAAATGTCATTAATTAAATTATTTACCAATAGTGAAGAACTAATATGATTATAATCAAATAAATAGAAATTAATTTCAAGCTTTATATCTAATCAAAGCATTGTATGTTGAAAAGATTGAATTATACGAAAAAATCATACACAAAAATTGTTAGACATCAATCTTGATCTATAAATGTAAATTATTCAATTAGGTAATTAAAGATAAATTAAAGGGGTTTAATTTATATAATCCTAAATATAATTTAGGGTTATAATTTATATCCATTGCTAATATATTTGGAATCTTCTGAGCTACACATAAAAAACAAGCTGAAGAGAGAAAATGTATTTTAATCAAATTAAACTTGATTGTAAAGTTTAAGAAACTCCATGATTAAATATGAGATATTCAATAAATAAGGACCAATATATGATATTATGTCTTATTTAGGCGTAAATGGTATTTAGTTAGAATTAATTATAATTCTAATTAAATTTTAATTGAAATTAAAATTTTATTTCAATTAAATGACTTGAATATCTAAAATCTATTATAAATAGGCCTAGACTTTAAGAAAACTAGCACTCTTTGTGTAAATCTCTTTATAATAGTTATAGAATTCTCTCAATTTGTTCTATGGATACCGTTTGAGGACAGACACTTGTGTGAATATGATGGTTAAGATGAGCTAGTTTCAAAAATAGTTTGAGAAAAACGACAAGAAAATGATTAAGCTTTACAATAAAGTACGAATTAAAATTTGTGTTTTATTATATTTTATGTATTAATCATGTTATAAATTTAAAGTACTCTTGGCTTTCAAAAAATCTTATGAAATAGTTTTTCAGTTATTCTATCGTATGCGAGATCGAATCCTACCTCAATTTCACATGCCCTTTCCTAATATTTGTATAGGCATCGCTTACCATTATATATTTCTAATTTTTCCTTTTAGCTCAACTTTTTTTCTGATACCAGACCAATTTCCTCCCCCATTCAAACTAAAAGAAATTTGAGAAAAGGGGAAAAGAAGAAAGTAACAAGGTGTTTTTGTTGGAATAGTCTGGCTATTTATATTTATGTTTGTTGTATCTGATTATGTGTCCCTTGTGTTATGACGTTGGTTAATCTATATATTCCTCTCAACTTCAACTGCCTCAAGTAGTTTTCTATAACTATTCGACTTCCAACTCACTCTCACAATCTAGCTAATTGCCTACCACACACTATTCTCCAAAATTCAAAGCAAATTTTCTATAACTGCTCAACTGCCAACACACCTTCCATTTTGATCATGTCCTAACTGCCTCCATGCACTATTACTTTTAAAGTACATGTCAATTATGTATCAACTGTCTGGGCTTCTTAAACCTTAGACGTCTCATCTAATTCCTATGTCCATGAATTCTCTGGCCAAATCACTTTTAGGTCTTCTAGTAGTTGGTTCTTTTCATTTTTGGGAAAAATAGGTTGGATTCTTTTTAGGCTATCAATAATTGCAAATTATATCCTTGAATCCCAAGCATAAATTTGTTATATGACTCTATGTATTGTGTTGCAGTAGTCCCTTCCTCTGATTTCTTCGTATATAGGAATTTTGTGCTTTAATTGTAAAGTAATAAAATTTTCCTTTAACAAAAAATCAAAGATTTCATCTATTTAAAGGTGTCAAAAGTGTATTGAATATGAGTAATTGGTCCTTGTATTTTCCTTTTAACCTCTAGATATTTTGCCCTATAAAGGGGTTATCATATGAATTTGTTTCCATAAAATAAGTACAAATTGAACTATTTTTTTATGTTCTTCTTCTCCAATAAATTCTTCATATTCAGATACTTTTGGGTGACAATTTATAGAAATTACATAATTTTATACCTTATAATTTTTTTGAAGTTCAATATTGAGACCTCTTTGAGCTAACTTCACATACTCGGTCGCTAGGATTGCAATCCAATATCAACTTCTTATCTTCTTAAATCGGGTGATGAACATGTCCGCATTCTTACCACTTTTCTAAAAATTCAAATATACTGATTTCATGTTCAATCTGGAAAAAATTTAGTACGAAATGGTCTCTCAATTTCAACCTATGAAATGATAGAATTCCTAGCAACATAGCATAATAGAAAAAGGTTGTGCCTATTAACGAATTTGGGAACAACCTAAACTTGAAATTATTGAAATTTTCATAATTATCCAATTCACTACACTACATAGTGAGTCTAAGAATATGCTCAATAATTGATTGACCATCTTCGCAAGAAAACAAAATAAATTTAGGAATTATATAGCCATGGGATAAGGATTCTCATTGCAATATTCTTCAAATAAAGCTTATAGAAATTTGGAAGACTAAGCTGCCTTAAACCAAGCTCACACTGTTTTTAAATGACTTCATTGCCAACATCCAATCTCATTTGTATAGGAGCAATAATAGGATTACAGTTTACAACTACAAGGTTGCTCCCTAAACTATAATATGGTCCATTAGCTTCGGCTTCCAACTAAATTTTTGTTTGCTAAGAGCTTAGGACTTGACCACCTATTAACCATTTCTAGGATTAACAGTAGGTTCAGTAGGAATGTCCTCTCTTTTATGAGGAGGAATATAGCTTTCATCCACAAAAAAGAAGTCAGGAAATGACTACACTCACCAACTTAAACGCATTTTCCTAAGAAAGAGAATTGTGCCCAGCAATTTGTACTAGGGTAGCAAAAAATTTGTCCACCTTCTTTGCCAGTATCTTAACTACCTCAATTGTAAAGACTTGAGTTGCACTTCAATTATGGAATCTCATTTATACTAACAACGTCATTTCATGTTAATTGTTGCAACAATTTTAGATTCTTGCCAACTAGAGACTTAGTTGAAGGAGATGTTGCCTTCTTAAGATTCTAAATCCTTTAGGATTAAAAATATTATTTCCCAACTATAGTAAGGACTTCTTCCTCTAGGACTGGAGGCACAACTATTCCCTTTTCATTCCTCGTCATCGTGTCCCATTGGATGTGCCAAGTTGTTGGTCAATTATACAATCAACTTGGAATTCGAGCATGCCAGGGAGTAACTCTCCTAGAATTTATACTTTATTTCTTATTAACAATATAGATGGGTTTCATAAAACTTAGAAAATTAAATTTTAAGCTGTCAAAATGCTAAAAAGTGCTGAAATACGATTTAAACTATAGAGATTATTTGATATAGACAAAAGAAAGGTACAATCTATAAAGAAAATAATAATGAGGATGAGTACAAGAAATTTTGAAATAACAAGGTATTTTATAATAGCTGTCTAATTGTTTGTATGTATGTTTGTCATATCTGATTGTGTGTCCCTTATGTTGTGACACTGGTAAATTTATATAATCCTCTCAACTTCAAACATCCTCAAACAGTTGTCATGTAACTACTACTCACTCACTTCCCATGTTCTAATTAACTACCTACACACAGTATTCTCCCAACTTCAATATTCTTAAGCAATTTTCCTGTAACAGCTCAACTTGTAATTTACTTTTTATTTTGGCCATGTCCTACTTAATTAATTACCTCCATGCACTATTATTTTTAAAGTGCATGTTAATTATATATATTAATTATATATATATTAATTGTCTAAACTTCTCAAATTCTAAACTTGTCAACTAATTCTCCCATAAATGAATTCTTTGACTAAATGACTTCCATAATTTTTATTGTTTCAATCTTTTCACTTTTGGTACAAATAAACTTAATTCTTTTTCAGCTATCAACACCCTTCTCTCAAAGGTCAAACAGTCCGACACGGATTACAGCACAAGAAACACATCAGTCACCTACAAGTCAAATAGCCAACCTTAGTTTAGTCACTTACCTGCTTAACAACAAAAGAGCCAGTTGAACCAACAACAATATAGACGAAGTTGAGATTCCCATCCCCAACTTCTTTGATCTTCAAGTCATCGAACTTGTTGCCAATTTTATCAGACAAAGCCGGCGTTGACTTGATGTAGTCTATCAAATTTTTCTCGTCCAATGGTCTGAACTCCGAGAACGTCATTTCGACGGCGAGAAGCAGCAGTTACGACGAAGGATGAGTTATGTGTGGAGTTCCGAAATGCGTGGACATGAACACTGTAGGCTCGGTTTACCTGGTATTTAAGAGCTTAGGACTGGTTCACTGAACCTGGTCTCCGTGGTATTTGTGTGGAATCCAAGGTTAGCTTGTTTCTAAAATCACAAATCAGAAATCGCCACTTCAGAAATGAACATTAGTAAAATTATGGAAAGTCAAGATCACTAATTGCTTAGAATTTTTGTGAACCATGTTGATCATCTACAGGACATTTGGGGCGCGCACGCCGACCTTGAATTTACCACAGACTAATAATGACAAAAGTTATGAAAAAAGTCGAAAAGAAACATAAATTGACGTGAAGGAAATTGCTGCAAAACGTCAAAACTCAACTTCGGGCATGAATGGCACCAATTCTGATAGTTTTCTTGGATCTTTTGTATTCCTCCAAGAAAATATAACTATTCGTAAGTGTTCTGTTCATTCTTACATTTTTTACTATCTAGAAAATATTTTTAAAAATAATTGATATTTTATTTTAATAAAACTTGTACTATTAGCAGCATTCTTGGAGCTTTAGATCATGCTGAATGGGTGAGTGACGATGTGCATACTAGGAACTAAAATCTGAAATGTGAAAACTTCAGCTCTACTTCAAAGTTTATTACTAAAATTTAATTTTCGCAAAGAGTTGATTGAATATCTGCTATCTGCTATTAAATATCTGCTAT
>JANQBM010000221.1:37924516-37936028 GCA_025594535.1 Erythroxylum domingense
TATCTGCTATTAAATATCTGCTATCTGCTATTGTGTTCACATATTCTTAGGGAGAAGTGTAATACGTAACAAGAGTCTTAATTACGTATCCCGAATCGAACGTGAAAAGCAAAAAAATGAAAAAAAATGTGCAAAATATTTTGTTTCAGTTTCATGACTTCAAATAAACTTTTCAAAGCCGAAACAAACGCAAATCAACCGAGGCCTTCACTAGACTCAATCCTTGAGATGTCAAGGCCTTTCTATAACTTTCTTAACACGTGAACCTCTGAATGGATCAGAGTGTTCAAATGTTCATGATTTGCTTAAGCAGCTATATGAGACCTTAACCTTATATAAATATCATCTGTATTGGGTCTCCTCATCGCAGCCTTAATATAGGTCCGGTTCAAACTAACTGGGGTCCATTTTTCTCACTGGACTTCAACCGACTAACCTAGATCCTTTATTGGACTATTTTATTATCTTTATCAAAATCAAACTTGATTAGTTTAACCGATAATTTATTAAAACCAATAATATGTAATTAATTGTTGTCTACTCTATAGGAAAATATCTAACATTCTCCCACTTAGACAATAATTAATTACAATAACTGTTACAAATGTAAAACTAGTTTGAAATATGGTTAAGCCAATCATTGTATAGGTCGACCAATTTTTAAAAACAATTTGATCCAAAGATAATAAAAGTTTATCATTCTATCTAGTAAGGCTTTCAATACCCTAAAATATCAAATACATTTGTCATGTGTGACACAGATTCAATAGAATCACGTATATCTAATACCTTACTAACACGAATGAGAAAATAGTGTATGACAAACTAGGATGATACCTATTTAATATGAAATGTATCATCTTTCCATTAATTTGTAGGTCTGAATTTTTTTGAACTTTATATATATTAAACTGCATATGCTAAACTACACCAAAGAAATTTGTTTTCTCTCATTGAACGCTAAACTGCATTAGAGAAAATTTATTTTCTCTCACTAAATACTAAACTGCATTAGAGAAAACTTTTATGAGATTAAATAATTATATCTCCTTATGTCATGTCAAAATCCATCGATATATATACACATATGCATGCGTCCTGAAGACATAGGCTCAAAGTCAATCTGTATGTATGCCCAATGAACTTTACAATGCTTAAGATCGACACAAATCTTAAGATTTTTATGTATTATGACAACATACAATAGCACTTATAATTAAGGATAAATGATGATCATATTTATTGCTAAATAACCATACTGTCATCATACATCAAAACATATGAACATATAAGAAGCAAACATAATGATCCCTAACTGACAGTCTCTAAAGACTTCAATAAACTCATACTATATACATGTCTCTTAAAAACAAATAGGTAAAGTCCTTTAGTTAAAGGATCAGCAAGCATCTCCTTAGTCCTTAAATGCTCCAACTCAATGTCACCTTTCTGTATCAACTCCTTAATCCCCGTGATATTCTTATTGTTGTTACTGAACAATATAGCAAAATGATTATCATAATATAACCGAATGGGTCTAGTAATTGAGTCAATCACAAAAAACTCAGAAATCAAGGTTTTGAGCCAAACTACCTATGTAGTAGCCTCATAATATGCGACAAACTCTGCATGCATAGTCGAGGAAGTCACTAGTGTCTGCTTTGACACTCTTCCATGATACTACATCATCTGCTAACATAAAGATGTAACCTGAAGTAGACTTTCTATTGTCTAGACACATAACAAAATTCGAATATGTATACCCTACGAGATTTAGATTGTTGACTCCTTTGAATGTCAACATATAATCATTAGTTCCTTTAAATATCTCAACACTTGTTTAACTACATTCCAGTGGTCTATTCCTGGGCTAGCTAGATATCTACCCAATAGTCCAACAGCAAATTGAATGTCCGGTCTAGTGCACACCTAGATATGCATCTGGATACCAATCACATTAGAATAAAGCACATTCTTCATAGCCTCTCTCTCTACCTCATTCTTTGGATACTATGTCAAAGATAATCTCTCACCATAAGAGATAGGTACTACAAAGGCTTACAATAAAAAATATTAAACCTTTGCAATACTCACTCAATTTATACACTCTACAAAAAACCTAAAGAGTGTCGAGATCTGTCCCAATGAATCTAAATACCTAGGAACAAAGATACTTCACCAAGGTCTTTTATGTCAAAATGCTTGGCCAAAAGTTGCTTCACCTTATGCAGCATGGTCAAGTCATTTGATGCAAGCAAGATATCATTCGCATACAATAATATGAAGATAACTTTGTTCCTCCTAACCTTATAGTACAACCATCTCTCAACTTTATGTTCCACGAATCCAAAAGAGGTCACAACCTCATCAAACTTAAGGTACCACTGTCTGGAAGCTTGTTTCAAACCGTATATAGATTTTCTCAATTGGTTCTCCACTTCAGTCTTAAAGATCCTGAATTTTTTAAGAACTTCAGGCTTTTCTTTAAGAAAAAACACATAACCATAGGGGGAATAATCATCAATAAATGTTAGAAGATATCTAGAATGACATAAATTAGCTATATGAGGTCCACTGATATCTGTATGTATGAGATCCAATAAGCCAGATGTTCGAATTGACCCTTTTTTCTTTATTTTAGTTAAGTTACCTCTGCAACAATCAGCACATGCTTCCAGATCTTCAAAATCTAAAGTTGGAGAATATTCTCCTTTATCAATCTCTCAACTCTCTCTGTGGAAATGTGGCCTAATCTTTTATGCCACAACATGTAAGACTTTTCTTTAATCAAAGGGCTCTTTCAAGTAACTTGTTCAGTAATATATGAAGAAACATACATTTGATGAGGGGTAAGACACGTTCTATATAATCTATAAGAGAAAAAGACAGTACCAATATGTTTTGCATTGAAGAATAACTGTATAACAGAAGCATCAATTAAAAAATGATAATCTTTTTTGTCTAACACTGATACAGAGATTAGATTTCGTTAAAAAAAGGTGTATAAAATATGTTTTGTAATATAAGGACAAACCCCATATCAAGGTTTAAACATACATCCCCTACATATGTTACACTAACTTCTTCATTATTGTCAATCATCATTTTCTTCTCCCCTTTGTTTGGCTTTTTCCTGGATATAAACCCCTACATCATGAAGGCAACATGATTAGATACTCCACTATCTAGCCACCAAGAACTAGATATGGCTATAGAAAAATTAGATTTATGAATCATATAAACCAAGGAGTTAAGTAACAGCTCCTATTTTTCCTTCTAAGCTTTATATTTCTAGTAATTGGACTTTTTATGTCCTTACCTCTATACGTTTGGGGCTTGACCTTTCGCTTTCCTTTAGTTACAAACAGTACTGTATAAGGAGCATTCTTCAACTTCTCCTCCTCTACAACTCAACAGGAAATCAAAACACTGATGTCCTAGGGCTCATCCTACAAATTATATGTAATGACCAGAATACCAAACTCTGGCGGGAGTGTATTTAGAGCTTAGTGCACTACTAAGGCATCAGGAATCGAAATATTTAGCGCCTTCAGCTTGCTTTAAACGTAAACCATCTTGATTATGTATTCCCACACTCTCCCTTCTCTATTGTACCTCATAGATAACAAATCTAGGTATTATCTTTGTATTAGACGAGATCTTGTACCTCTAGGAGACATTATCCAAGAATTCTTTTGCTATGCTCGTGTCCAGTGGTCCACTAAGCAGATGATCTAACACTAATCGCTTAATGGTCAAATAACACATCCTGTTTAACCTCTCCCAGGCTACAAATGCTGCTCTATTAGCCTCTGAGCTGATTAACATAAGTGGAGATGTCTTATCCATCACCATGGCCATGTTAATATTTGTCATCTCTAACACAAACTCCACATCATACTTCCACTTTTTAAAAATAAAACTAGTCAGGGTTTAATGGTGACAATATTGTTGTTGATAGAAAAGGTGACTGTAAAATGACAATGTAATGATCAACACAAATATAGGATAATAGTGGTACTCAAAGCCATAAAATAGTATTTATACCGATAATCTCATCACACATGTCATAAAACACCTATGGGCTAATTACATAACATATGCAAATAAGACTTCCACATAAAAGCAATCAGAGTACACCACCATCAACTTTTGTGACACTACCAATTGTGGGTGAATAGATCACTCAAGCAATGACTTTCCTCCATCTAATGCCTTTATACATATCTCAAATCTCATGTAAGGCTAACACTTGTGGGCTGCATAACCAAACACAATACCAGAGCCATACCCCAACATGTAAGCAGAACAATTTAAATACTAACTTAAAAAGTTACTGTGGTGACTATATTCTCATCAGTACTCAAAAAGATCCATAAACACAAGGGATAAACAAGTATGTTATCCTCACATTCTGTATGAGCATAGAGTATGTGATAATGTTTGGTCAATAAATGAAAAATTCGGATGCACATTCTCATTATCACATACTAGTGCTGAAAATATTATCAATGAACTTTATTTGAGATGTTCTTTCCTGAAAAATCTCAATCAAAGTGACGATCATGCGATGTCGAACACTAAACTTACCACATAAGATAGGAAACCTCAAGTATCTCCCTAATGTCAAGTTCGAAGCAAAAAAATTCGCTCAAAAACGACTTTAGAATGCTTTATTTCATTTTTCTGGAGTTAAACTTTATTTATTACTAATGTAATAAAATCCATATACCACGTGTAGTACGTAACCACTTTGATACCACGTATAGTACGTAACAAAAGCCTTAGTTATGTATCTCAGATTTTTGTGAAAGGGAAAAAATGAATGCAAAAAAAACCTTATTTCAATTTCATGTCTCCAAGCTAACTTTCCAAAGCCGAAAAGAGCACGAATCCACTGAGGCCTTCATGAGAGTCGATCCTTGAGACATCGTTAAGGCCTTTATGTAGCTTTCTTAACACGTGAACCTCTGAATGGGTCAAAGTATCTGAATGTTCACAATTTGCTTAAGCAACTACAGGAGACTTTAACATTATATATATAGCATTATATCAGGCCTCCCTATCACAGGCTCAATATGAGTCCAATTCACACTAAATAGGGTCCATTTTTCTCACTGGACTTCGACCCACTAACCCAGATCCTTTATTGGGTTACTTTATTATATTTATCTATATCAAACTCGATTAGCATAAGCGCTAATTTATTAAAACTTTTAAAATGTAATTAATTGTTGTCCACCCTATAGGAAAAATATCTAACAAGAAGTTTCGTGTTTGATTTAGTAACTTGTGAATTGTTTGTTGGATTCAAGCTTGATCTGTTGCTTCAACTCTTCATGGGGAGTTTCATGCCTCTCCTCGGCTGTAAAAAATTCCAGTATATGTTTTATTAAAAAAATTTATAATATTAAAATTCTCTTGCTGAAATTCTTAATATATCATAAAATAAAATACAGCCAAAAGTGCACTAGTTCTAAAATAATTATTATGATTTAGTGTTAGATTTTATTTAAAATAATTTTCAAATTTCTATAAGAAAATTCATAATTTTTAGTACTTAATTTTTGTTCAATTTTATTTAATATGAAATTATAATTAATTACAATCGTAATAAAACTCTCTTAAACAATTGCTCTATGAGTTAAAAAATGTGTTGTGAGTTTTGATATAAATTCCTTTTAGTGTTTATGTGATGCTGAAAGTAATTTGTACTTTTATTAAATAATTTAATAAACAAACAAGACATGTGTTGTTACAATAACTTATAAATAAGTTGAACCATTAGCAAAGATTACGTTTATATAGTTTCAAAAGAAATTTGCATAATTGATCATAATTGTAGTGTAGTATGCCCTATAATTGGTCCAAGAAATCTAATAGAAATAGTTGTGATTTTTTAATAAAATAATTACGCTCTCTCTTATGAAATTGTAGCATAATAAGAATCTAAAGATCAAATGATGATGTAATATGTGCTTATACACCTTAATTAACGTAGGATGAACGACTTAAGTGTCAATTCTGGGGAGAGCTAGATGAGGTGATTCAGTAGATCAAGGAGGAGACATTAATGGTCATATAGGGGTAACCTCAGACAGATATTTATAGACTTGTGGGAGTTTCAAGTATGGCGATAGGAATGATAGTATGACTGCTTTTTTAGATCTCACAGTAGTGTTTAAGTTGGTAATAGCTAACTATTTTTTCAAGAAAAATGAGGAACTTATGATGATTTTTAAGAGCAGGACCACGAAAACTCAAATTGACTACTTCCTTGTAAGGCAGAGCGATCGACCTAGTCGCAAGGATTGTAACGTGATACCTAGCGTTAGCTTGTCAACTCATCATAGATTTTTAGTTTTGGATCTTATAATTAAGTGTTTGAGGAAGAAGAGAAATTCAGAGTCAACTAGTGGAATCTGAAATGGGATATGGTGGAACAATTTAAGGATAGAGTAATATATGGACAAAAATGGAAATTGGAAGGAGATGCTAACCAAATGTGTGAGAGAATAGCATATCTTTTAAGGAATACAACTAAAGAGATCTTGGGTGTTTGAAAATGGCCTAGGGATAGTAAGATGGAGTCTTAATAGTGGAACGAAGATGTACAAGAAAAGGTTAAGATCAAGAAGGGTGCTTATAAAGTCCTCTTGTATAGCACCACAGAAATAGAGGGAGTAGTTAATAAAGAAAGTTATAAATTAGCAAAGAAAGAAGTGAAGAAGATAAGCTTAGAAGCTAAAAGTAGAGCTTACGAGAAATTATACCAACAATTGAAAACCAAAGATGGAGAAAAAAGGATATCTTTAAATTGGAGAGAGTTAGAGAACAGAAAGTGGGAGACTTAGATCAAATTCATTATATAAAAGATGAAGCAAAATGGGTGCTCATAGCTGAAAATGACGTCAAAAGAAGATGGAAGAGTTACTTCAATAGCCTTTTAATGAAGGCATAGAGGAAAACATCTCTTTAGGTGACCTTAGCACGTGTAAGAGGTATCATAACTTTCCTTGTTGCCGGTAGATCACAAAGGAAGAAATTAGAAGGGCTTTGAGGGAGATAAAGAGTGGAAGGGCAATAAGCCTAATGAGATACCTATAAAAGTGTGGAAGAGCCTAGGCGAAAAGGGTCTTACTTGACTAGCCAAGTTTTTACCATGATTCTTAAGTCCACCAAATGTCATATGAGTGTAGACTTAGTATACTAATTCCTCTATGCAAGAACAAAGGGGATATTCAAAGCTGTAACAACTATAAATGCAACAAACTACTTAGTCACACCATGAAGTTATGGGAGAAGGTAATTGAGAAGGGAGTGAGAAAGGATGCTCCTATCTCGAAGAAACAGTTTGGCTTTATGCCAGGAAGATACATGATGGAAGCTTTACATCTCTTTAGAAGATTAATGAAATATTACAAGAAAAGACTGTGTAACCTACACATAGTTTTTATTGATTTAGAGAAGGCATATGATAGGGTATATAGGGTAATGATATAAATGTGTTTAGAAATTAAGGGAGTTCCTATGACTTAAATATGGTTATTAGGGATATGTATGAACGTGTAAAGACTAAGAGGAAATACAAAGAATTTTTCTATCAATATTAGACTACATCAAGCCTCCTTATTGACCCATTTTTGTTTACAGTAGTGATAGATGAGATCACTAAAAATATCCAAGTGTTGGCCCCTAAATTTTTTTTGTTGAGTTAAGTATGATTTAAATAAATTATAAGGTCATGAAAGAATTATTATTGGAGTTTAGTTAATTATTACAGTGTTAGTAGGATTTTATTACACTTGTTAGTTAAATTAAAGTAGTAGGAATGTATTGAGGGCAATTTTGGCATGTCACCTAAGATTAAAAGGCATGAAGCATTAAAAGAAGGGTATGATTGACTTTTAGCACTCATTAAGGGTAAAATTGGAAGAGGAAATGTGGTCTTGCACATTAGAAGAACAAAAACGTGAATGAAGGAGAGTGAAGTGAAAAAAAACGTGAAAAAGAGAAAGAGAAGTGAGAGAGTCGGCCATTAGGGAGAAAAGAAGGAAGAAGCAAGTTAGGGTTTCATCTTTTCTTAGCTTTCAAGAGTGATTTTGAGGGTGTTCAAGAAGAGAAAAAGAAAGAGGAAGAGAAGAGCTTCCATTTGAGCCAAACATCTCTTTATTTCGTGAAGATTCAAGGTAAGCTTATGTTTAATCTTTTGAATTTTTGGAAGGGTTTTGGTTCATGAAGCTTAGGAAAGACATGGGTTTAAGTATTCTAGAATCAATTTTTAGTGAATATGCTTTTTGGGTTCTCAATTTGTATTCCTATTGAATTGGGAATTTTTCCAATGTTAAAGGGAATCAAGAGAGGCAAGAGCAGCAAGAGCAGCAAGAGGAGGGGCATTTTAAAGCAAGTTCTTAAGCAAGGAATCAAGGTGGGATACATGTTTATAGTTGAGTTAATGAGCCATAAGTATTTTTTCCAAATCAATAAAGTTAAATGATTTTAATTGCTTTATAAATGTTGCATTTATTGCTTCATAAATGATTTAAGTAATTGCTACATGTTTGGTACATGAATCTTGATGATGATTTTTGAAATGATGATGGAAATTGTATTTGAAAAACATCAAGCTTATAGAAATCATGTTTTCGAAATGTGCCATTTATGTAAGATATTTACAAGATATAAAATTCATGTTTGTGTGGATGTGGTGGTCCATTCTGTTATTTCACGTGCACGTTGACCATGTTAAAGGCTTCTCCTCCCTGCCCGTTAGTGGCATGGAGCTTCTTCATGGACTCCCTTATGTTTATGGACTACCCAAAGTGGTTCATTCTGTTATTAGTAGAGATTCGCAAGAACTTCCTCATGTTTATGGACTACCCAAACCATTATGATTGCTTATATGTTTATGACTGTTTGACAAGTTGAGAAATACACGACTTATGTTGTTTATGAATTGTTTGAAAGGCTTGAGAATTTGAGAAATATGTGTTTCATTGATTCAATGTAATTTATTATAGCAATGAAATTTTCAATGGTTTTGCTTATTTCTCTTCTATAAACTTGTTACTTATCAACTTTTAAGCTCACCCCCTTCCTCCCCATCTCCAGGTGAAGAGAAAGAGATTGAGTGATTGAGAGTCAAGGCATCACTCCAAGTCTGCATATTTTTTTTGTATTTAAGTTAGTATATGAAAACTCAACGCTTAGCCACCTTTCAAGTATTACTCATTTATGTATATTTTTTATTTTTGGATTATGAGACCAATGATGTATTTGGGTCTTGAAATGTCCGTTAAAGCTTTGTAAAAATCTGTCCTTTTGATGTTAATGAAATAAATTTATGTTTTGCTATTACTTTCCAACTTTTCATATTGCATTTTCCAAGCATTCATAGGGGTAAAAATCTGCGTTCTGACTTCAGGGAATAAATTGTATTAATCTAGGCTGATTTGATAGGGTGTCTTCTTGGAAGTTGTAGTTTATTCTCTTAGCTTTCCATTGATATAAAGTTTCTAACTTTTGGATTTCGGAGTTGAGAGATATGCTTTTTACAAGTTAGTAATGCTGCACAGGGTGTGTGCTGGACACATTATAGCATTTTTCTTTACCTAAGTTAATAGAAAATGAGTACTATGGTGGTTTGAAATGGGAAGAATTAGTGTGATAAGTTAGAGATGAAAAGAAGGTGATAAAGGGAGTTGAATGTGTGCTGAATTATTGAATAATGTATTGACATGATTGATGTTGTATTTAAATGATCATGTGCAAAAATTTATGATGAATGTGCATAAGTTTGAATGTTATGTTTTTGGATTGATGACCAAATATAGATTATGATTTGGTTGTTAATGATGTTAAGCTGAAATGGAAGTGAGAATGAAGGGAAATAATGTGGAAAAAAAGTTAGAAATGATAGATATGCATAAAAGGGGTCATAGGTAACTTATAAGAGTTAAATTGACCCGTAAATGTCCGTTGGGCAGACTAAATGTCCACTGGGTGAACCTTCTCAGAAATTCCAGCGTTCCAACTCAATTCATGTTTATTTGGAGGGACATATGTCCGCTAAGCGGACATACTCGGAAAAATTATAAAATTATGAAACTTTTGACCATCTAGACAATAAAATCTCTCTTCGATGTCTTCACGAAAGTTGTAGAACTTGAAGTCCTCTTCAAAACCGTACTTGAATGACCTTGATCTAACATCCATAGTGAAAGTTATTCTTTTTATCCCAAATCATGTACATTTATAAGTTATGGGCTTATCAATGCTTTCCTATGATTCATTAAGGCTTGAATAGAGCTTAAAATGTACTTGGTTTGATGTGAAAATAAGAGATAAAATGAGTGATATGTTTAGGGTGATGATTGAGGATATAATCATAAGAATAGATTGTCATATATTAAGTGCTCAATTATGGATGTTTGGGAAGTTATAAGAACCCTATAGAGTGTTGTGCACACATTTTATGACTCTCGAGTTGGACTCAAGAAACGGGGTCTGACACCAAGCTTATGTGTCTTGTTGTATATTAATTGCTAATAACATTGTTTTAGTGAATGAAACAAAAGAAGGTGTTAATTTCAAGCTAGAACTTTGGAGGGATACATTAGAGTCGAATGGATTTAAATTCAGCAGGACTAAGATTGAGTACTTAGAGTGTAACTTTTCGGGCCATAAGTTAGCTTTCAATGTAGAGGTAAAGATTGGTTTAAAAGTTACAACACAAAACAAGTATTTTAAGTATTTAGGACCTTTCATTCAAAGCAACAGAGAGATTTATGAAGACATAGTTCAGTGTATTAGATCAGGGTGGGTTAAATGGAGAAGTGAATCAAGAGTTTTATATGACAAGAAGATACCACTCAAATTCAAAAGTAAATTTTATTGCTTTGTGATTAGGCCAGTTATGCTCTATGGGTAAAGCGTTAGCCCATCAAACAGGTGCATAGTCATAAGCTAATGGTGGCGAAGATAAGGATGTTCCTTTAAATGTGCAAACTTACTAGAAGAGATAAGTTCAGGAATATAATTGTTGGATCCCAAAACTTTTCTTAGAAATTAGAACTATTATATGTGAAATATTGGAAGTGGTAAGCTGGAAAATGTAGTTGGAACATATTCACTGAGTATGCTTTGGTGTCTTAGCCATAACTTTTTCTCTAGCTATCCAAATAAGGTGATTCTTAATTTTTGAGTTCTAAGTCAGTCCCTAAGAATTTTAATTTTTGGATGGAAGTTGAGCACAGAATATTGTTTCAGTCCAAGAATAGTTCAGAAGTGTTAGGTTATAACTTTCAGATTTCTAAACCAAATTGAATGATTTTGGTGTCATTAGAAAATTTAGATAGTGAGGAACATTTTCTCTAGAAGTGTAACACCCCACTCCCGCTGGACCCGAACCTGATATCGACAGTGATATCCGAGTTCGTGCCCCGCGAGGGTGGTGTGCCACATCACTAAACAATCAAAAGTCGGTATAAATTTTTTTGAATACTCTTATCAA
>JANQBM010000221.1:37982128-38002872 GCA_025594535.1 Erythroxylum domingense
AACAATAAAATTTTAATCTCTCCTAACCCATTCCAATTTACTATTTTACCCTTCCCATAGGTGAGGGGATGTTACATAATAAGTTATAGAATTTAGTATTGTTTGGTGCTTTTGAATGTTACCTTGATCATCTCTAAGTGTACTGATTTTTATTGTAGTTCCTATAGGCTAGAATGGTGTTGAAGAAAAGGCTTGTACAATTATCTACCTCTTTTAACCATGAAATTTGTGCCTTTTGCCTTAAGTAGGAATTTTGTGCCATTAGAGCTTATGAATGTTTAGGTAAACATATTGTTCTTATTCTCTAAACCTATTATCAAAACGATATTTGTAGAGATCCTCTTAACAAGTTCTTATTGTAGCCCTAGATATCCCCAATTTTGCTTGTAATACTTCACTTCGTGCATTTAGTTTGATACCTAAAGTGTTTCTCTTACTCAATGACTAGCTTAATAAATCGTATGAGGACTTCCATACTTAATGTGAATATATAAAGAGGTAGAGGTCTCCTTATCTTATTTATCTAGCCTTTTTATGAGATTTAGGGGTTCCCTATTAATTAACACATCATTAGAGATTGAAGATATACATTGTTCATTCCAAAATATAAATATGTCAATGAATCTAAATGCTTTGAGGGTGTTTAAAATAAACTTCCAATTAATGGAATTAAAGGCTTTATGAAATTTTATTTTGAGAGAATAATTTTTGCTTGAGTACTTCTTTTTGTATCCCTTAAAGAGCTATTGGGCTATTAAAATATGAGTAATCAATATGTTTTAGGAGTATCTCCTTCAGTTTGCTTGCTATAAGCTTAGAAGTGAATTTGTAAATTATGTTACAATATGAGATAGGTCTAAATTCTTTCAAATAGCATAGGGAAGTAACCTGAGAAATGTGGCACAAGAAGGTTTTTTTGAATTCCTTTAACATTTTTCCATAATTGAGGAACTCCAAGATAACATCTGTAACTAATGTCTTAATATGATTCAAAGCTTTCTAAAAAAAGAAGTTGTTCATTCCATCAAGGCTAGGAGCCTTATTAAGGTGAAAAGAAAATTTGGCTTTCTCCATATCCAAGGCATTGAACGGTTAAACTAATAGAGTAGTTTCTCTACTTAAAATATATTTATTATCAATTAATAGGATTAAACAAATGGGTGATCATTGGTTGGAGAACTAAGAGATCTAGTGTAACATCGTATTCCCATACTAAGGGTTAGAGCCCGGGAATACCATATATAAGAAATATTATTAAGAGATTAGAGCATTTCATATTCATGCATAATATTAGTATACACATACGTGAATTTGATTATTGCACACATTATAACAATTTATTCATACACTCGTTTGACATTTCCAGATATAAATGATTGTCTTACTGTGATTACAATGTGAATTATGGATTATGTGTCTTGAAAATTGAGTTGGTGTGTTTAATTAGTGATTTAGAATTTTTGGCAAAATTTGAGAACTTTTTGGAAATTAAGGGTATTTTTGGACTAGGAAAAATGTCAAGTGGCGAGACAATTGATGAATAGTGGTAGAAATAAGTGTCAAATAGTAGTAGAAATTTTTATGAATGACATTGAGACTTAATGACAAATGTCATTTAAAATTAGGAGTCAATTGGATTAAAATTGGGGGATAAATGGACTAGCTATTTTTAAAAGCCCAAAAGAGGACCATAAGAAAGTGAATTGTCATCACTTGTTTCCCACAAATTTTATTAAGTGAAAGACCAACCCTCATTCATCTTCTTCATTTCTTCTTGTTCTTCTTCATGTTTTTGCTTCACCAAACTTCATTATTACACCTTGCTTTCATCCATCATTTACTCCTATTTTTCTTTGTACTCTTCACCTTGCTACAAAAAGACCCAATCCATTCCACCATAAGAGTTGGTGATCGTGTGAAGATGGAAAGCTAGGGTTAAGAGTGGTTTGAAGAAGCTTTAGAGCTAAACAAGTAAGTATAAAGTATTACCCTTCTTGATTCGTTGAGCAAAACATGTATGATGATAGTTAGATGTTGAAAGATGATGAAATGGTGCTGAAAACATGCTGAAATGTGGATTAGAAAAATGGATGTATAAATGTCTTATCTTTTTGTATATTGTGAGTGATATTTCATAAGTTGTTGTAGATATGAAGTTGGAATTGAAAGAGCATTAAAATGGTGTAGAAAATGTGCAGAAAAATTTGACTTCTAAATGAATGTTTCATGTTCTATTTACAATGTATATAACGTGTATATCTATTTGGTGGTTTTAGAAATGAAACAAAAATGAGTTTAGAGCTAAAAAATGGAGCAATGTGATGTCTTAAAATGAGGGGAATTAAAAGGAAAAATTAGAACAGAAATGAAGGTGTCAATGAAGTTAAACATATGTAGAAAGTGGTGATGAATGTGTATATGTACGTGTTCTATTTTTTGGTGTTTATAATCACTCATCGATTTTGATTTGTGTATGAATGATATTGAGTTGAAGTGGAAGTAGGAATGAATAGGAAATAATGAGGATATGAGTTAGAAATGATATACTAAGCAAAAGAGATGAACTAAGATGGAAAGGAAGTTAAATGTGTGTTGGAATATGTAGATGGAGCGTTTTTAATGAACATGCTTTTGTATTTTGACCATATATTTCCCTGTGGATATCCAAAATGGGATGATGTTTAATTTATATTAAACTAGAGACATATTTCTACAATTGTTATGAAGGAATGGAATTTGAATTCTGTCGTTAATGGTCTTGAAATTTGGATGGAAGTTGAGACCTGTGTGTTGTCATGGTAAGAGCACATTCTATAATATTTTGGTTATAACTTGCGTAATACTAAACCAAACAGCATTAATTTCATGTCATTAGAAACTTGATACATATATGAACATTTTTTTAGAAGAAGGTGTTGCCTAAATACTTCATTTTCTAGGTCATAATGGTTATACAAACTGACCTAAAAATATGTCTTGAGAAAACTGGAAAATTGAAAGATAAATGGGATATTAGTTTCTACCACGATTGTGACAGGGGATGCCACAATCGTGGGAAGTGATTTTTCATGGTAATGTTTTGATTATGCATTTATCGAACCAATTTAGGATGAGGTATATAATTATGATGTTTTTGGACTTAATTAGGGCTTAAAATGAACATAATTTGATGTGGAAAAGTTGGTTAAATATGCGATAAGTTTTGATTGATCTTGATGTTATACTTTAAGGGAAAGGATGTTGATGGCAATGCATCTAAATGTGAAATGTTTAGAGTGTTAAATGAAGACATAACATAGTGAATGAATTGTTTGATGCTTCATGAATGAGATATGTTAAGGCAAAAGGATAGGATTACATGAATGATGGGATTTAGTTGAATATGATAAATCAAATGATTAGATTTTGATAGTTTAATGCAATCAAATTGGTATTTGAATTAGTGTGGAATGATTTGGTGTTAGAGGAAGTGAATTTTGAAGAAATTGGTGTGAAATTGATGTTCAAATATGTGTTGAATTCGGATGAATGGAGGAGGAAATTTACAAGGCACGATCGTGGCCCTCAACCCACAATCGTGAAATGACAAAATAGTTTCTGTGGTGATCATGGCAGGGACACCATAATTGTAGCCATACTTATGGAGGTAAAGAGTTGTCCTTTGATTGCTATATGAATAAATGAATACTAGGGACTTCCATATGATGTAAGTAGGTTTAAATGAGATATTAAATGACCCTAGTTGATGAGAAATGAGGTAATTAAAGTGAGTAAAGTGAATTACGTGTTAAAGAATGGTTGAAAGATGTTCTTAAATGATTATAATATGTGAATAAAGGAAACATACTTGGGATTGTCAATATAAGCATGCATTATACATTACATAAATACATAAGTGTATAATTGAACGTTTATGTGATTGTGCAATCAATAATATGTGTGCAATATATGTATTGCATAATGTTGATATACAGGATAGAACATCAACATCCAGTCATTTTCGGATCATCGAAGCTAATGCTAATCTGGAGCATACTGTGAGTAACCTAAGATGGTCTCATCTTGATTATTTGTTTAAATCTAAATTGAATTGACATATGTTGTATGTGTACTGATTTTTGAACATAAAATGTGTAAGGCATTTGATGCATGTATAATACGTTGGAAGTGCTCCTTGATTGTGAATGTGGTTGAATAAATATGTTCTTAACTTATATGTTGAATGCCGAACCAATTATGATGATTAATGTGAATGAGAAAGTGAATGTGAATGCATTGGACTAAACATGATGATTGAATATGTGAAATGTATTTATTCCATAGATGCATGAAATATAAAGGCAGTTATGACTAGAGTCACCAGTGAAAAAGAGCTTAAAGATTAGACATTTGTGATAAGAGCCTAAGGCTAAATGTATAAAGAGCCCTATATCCCTAATGGATAAGGGACAATATGCTAAAGCCCAGCATCTGCAACGGATACGGGAAAATGAAAAAGACACTCGGTCCTAACAACGTAATAAACAAATTTGAGTCTCATAAACATTGCATACACTTGTGATATGAATAAATTAAATGATTGCAATGTTTTGAGAATTTTTATTAAATGAAATGTGTGAATATTTATCGATGAACATGTTAGGCATGATCGCGATAAAATAATGAATTGTATGGTTTTTGGAATGTGACATTTATAAGTAAAATGTTTCGTGATATTACATTATGATAAATGAGATAATGTAAAGTATATGATAACATGAATTTTTGTGTTGCATGACAAGAGTGAACCATCGAGGATGGTTACTCAACTGAGTTTGCAAAGCTCACCCCAATTTGCAACATATTTTTCAGGCTTAGAGGAGACATCCAGTTAAATCAACCGGAGTCTAACTGCTACTTTTGAGTAAAAGATAGAGATCAGGATTAGTTGGCGTCTGGATACGTTTTTCTATTATTTTTGTCTTAAAGAATGTATTCTACAAATATTACACCATTATATGTGAATAATTCCGATAGGTAATGACTTTATAACTGAAAATGTTTCAAATTTGAAAAGGTCCAATATGATTATTGAAATTCTGTAATGTGTATATTGTTTATAACAATTGTGATTGAAATTGTTATAAATAAAATGGGCCATTAATGATTATTAGTTTTCCAAAAATGCGTGTGAAGTTTGATAAAAATTTGTAATGAGTTCTGCTTGACTACTCTAGCGCACCGCCTTCACAGGGTGTGTCTGAATGTCCTTAGGATGTATGGATACGTGCTCGGTGAAAGGGGGTGTTACAATTTGGAATGAGAGCCCATATTTAGTATCTTACTTAGGCATTTTTCAAAATATGTGTTAGTGTACATGCATTTTAGACATGTCATAACATGCAGTGGCAACCGATCACCAATCTGAGTTGCATAAACACGAGTCACACGTATGAGCATTCTTTAAGAATTGAGTTGTTAGAAGTAATGAGAAGACTGATGACCTATCAAAATGTGAGAAAATGGAATTTTGTGTATATCTAGAATTGAAGAATATTACATAGTTTGATATGACATATAAAGGTTCAGAGCATTTATAATTGTGGCTATATCATCGAGTATGATATCAGAATTATGCTGTGGTTGTGGATCTATGAATTGATATTGATGTGAATATATATGTTGTGGATTGACTGAGAGAAGTAGAGATATGAGTATAAATGACAAGAATTAAAGTGTACAAGTAAGGTTGAAAGAAAACCAAATTCTTTCTATAACCTAAAGAGGTTGAAATTGGATCTAAAATGGCTATTTGATTAATATGATAAGAGTTATGATTTAGCGTAAGAATATGTCAGTGGAATTGAGATCAGAACTTCATAATGACTATGCTTCTATAATTTTAAATTGGTTGAGAATATACATATGGAAGATGAAATAAACGATGACTAGAAGATGAAATAAATAATAATGAGATAAGTAGAAGTCCTCGATGTTAAGTTGAATAGTTATTATAAGTGCATATCTGATAATATGGTTACATTAGTGAATAATGTTATTGAGCATGTATGTAATATATATTTTGATATGGTATAGGGAGTGATCTATGAAATATTGAATACTCTATGGTCATAGTCCTTATAGTTAAAAAAAAATTAGATGACCCAGAGTAGCGCAGTGGAAGCATAGGATTAGGTGGTTAAGTCGAAATGGTAACTATGATGGAGAAGTGACTTTTGTATAGTCATAGAATATTTGAATGTCACCTAGAATCAATTGAGATTAAGGTCTTGTTAGCGTAAAATGTTCATTGGTGATTTGTCATAATTATATCTCTAGATAAGATGTAACGATCTTGATGATAAATACCAAAGTATAAGAGTAAATGGATGTGTTTATTATTTCAGTGAGCTTTAATAGAAAGAGTATTCTAATCATGTAAGGTATGATAGAAATTGATCTTATTGAGATGTTATGAATTGTTGAAATTGATCTTATTAAGGCACTAAGAATGATTGGAAAGCAATGATGAATGTAGTTGATTGATAAAGACTACGTGAACAGTATAGATGATAGTAGCAAGAAATCTTCCTTCTAAGAAGACTTCCACCGAATTAGGTCAAGTAGACCAAATTGTTTACTTCTAAGAATGAATGATTATTAAACAAATTAAAAGTGAATATTGGAGACAGATAGATATGAGACTCAGTTGAAAAAAAAATTATAGAGGGTGTATATGTTGTATCTGCTGTAAAGTATCCAACTATGTTATTAGATTCTTGAATTGGAGATAATATTATTGCTATTGCTAAAGGAACTTATGTTCACAACGCACTCTATACTAGCATATTCAGAAGATACAAGTTCGGTTTAATGGTTATGTTCAAAAAATTGAGACTTGCAAATAAATTGAAATGTATGGAGAAACTAGTATGAAAGAATAGATATTAGAATAAGTCAATGGGAAATTAGAGGAAATCAAATGAATGAAGAAAGTCATTCGAGAAAATAAGTCAATTGGGAGACTGAGAAAAACATAAGGTAACATTACCTTATTTAAGAAATTACATACTTAAGAATTTCGAGAATTAGTTATGGGCACTCGAGTTAATTGTGATACTTGTAGGGGTTAACAAATGCCCAGATTAATGAATAAAGTGTTCCAATTTTATTTGGATTGATTAGTGACTGTGATCATTGATGGTATACGGAATGCATTCGAAAAGTTGAGAAGAATAATTTGGACACTTAAGGTTAGCCTTAGGATAAAGGAAAAACAATTATATGTCAAGTTCAATAAGAGTGAATCTCAGCTTGATTAAGTAATATGTTGGGTTATATAGTATCTGAACATGGCATATTGGTAAAACCAAAGAAAGTAGAGGTAATGATGAAGTGAGAAACTTCAGAGGAAAAATGCGTAATTCAGAGAAACTAGTGAATGTAAGAAGAATTTTGAGGAATTAAAAACAGCGATTGATTACAACACCAGTGTTAACTATTTTCATTTAGATTTGAAGGTTATGTAATATATAGGGATGCATCACATCAGAGATTAGGATGTAATCCAATGCAACATAATAAGGTGATTTTGTATGCATCAAGACAATTAAAGTTTCTTGAGTTGATTATTTGATACATGATTTAGAAATTGCTGCCATAGTAATTGCTTCAAGAACTTGGAGACATTATATGTACATTGAAACATTTTGTATATATATATACATATCATTAAAGTTTGAGGTAATTATTGATTTTGAAAGAATTGAATATGAGATTGAGACAATAGATATAGTTACTTACCCAGTAAAGCTAGTGTTGTAATCTGAAAAATTGAACAGAAAATCTGATAGCAAGGTAGCACAAATTTAGATTTTGAGTTTACTAAACCTAGTGCAAAAAAAGCATAGAATGTCAAGTTGAATTTTGGGCAAATCAAAGTATTAGGCTATTGAATTTAAGATTAGTTTCACATGAAAGGATTAGCAAAGCCCAAATGGGGAATTCAAAATTTATGAATCTTAGTGAGGAAATGGAAATGAGTTCGAATTGGAGAATGATACTTTATAATCGTAGTTAAAAGTATGTACACCAGATACCGATGATTGAGTAAAGAGAATATTAGAGAAAGCATAAATAGCAATCTATGCTATACATCCTAGTAGGAATACGCTGAAACAACATTTAGCAACTAAGGATGTAGAAGCAAGTGATTGAATGTTTAATTTACCAATAGTCTTAATTATTAGAGATATGCTTAAAGCTAATATTTTGGAGTTCCTAGGAATATAAGATCAATATACAATTCTGATTGAATTTGATTATAACAATCATTGTCATTATAGTCATAGTATGACCATACATTGTATAAGTGAGAGGTTGAATTTGAAATTGTATGAGGTGTTATACGACAGAATGAGTCGTCTGTCTTTATATTGAGATGAAGAAGGCATAAGAATAGTTAAAGGTCATAATTGATTCGAGATGTTATTGATAAGTGAAATGAATCTATAGTAGAAATTAAGTTATTCAAGAAAGATAAAAGAGTTAGGTGGATAAACACCGAAGATATGGAATATAGAGAGAGAGATAAAGTGTTTATGAAAGTACCACCTTGGCAAGGTGTGCTAAAGTTCGTTAAAGAAGGTACCTAAGCCTGAATTGTATTAGCCCATATGAAGTTATTGAGAGCATAGGACCATTGACTTAAATTAATCTTACTAACAAGGATATACCAGATCCACACTATGTTACATGAGTATGTTTAGGAGATATTGGTATGAGCTGATAGATGTATTGTCAGCATAGGAAGTGAAACTTGCGACTAATAAAAGAAACATTAAGGAATCAGTTGAAAGAGAAGGTATCTTAATAAGTAATTGAAATACCGAGTGATTCCATTGACTATAGTCAATTGGAAGAAATTATTTAAGTGATGAAGTTAAATGCGGAACGGAGGAGCATATGAGGAAACATTAACCCTACCTTTTTGATGATTCAGATAAGAATTTCAAGGATGAAATTTATTAAGAGGGGAGAATTGTAACATCCTGTTCCCATACTGAGGGTTAGAGCTCGGGAATAACATATATGAGAAATATTATTGAGAGATTAGAAAAATGCATTTCATACTCATGTACAATATTAGTATACACACACGTGAATTTGATTATTGCACAAATTACAATAATTTGTTCATGCACTCATTTGACATTTCCGAGTATAAATGATTATTTTAATGTGATTATAATGTGATTTATGGATTATTGACTTAAAAATTGAATTGGTGTGTTTAATTAGTGATTTATAATTTTTGGCAAATTTTGAGAATTTTCTAAAAATTAAGGGTATTTTTAGACTAGGAAAAATGCCAAGTGGCGAGACAATTGATGAATAGTGGCAGAAATAAGTGTCAGATGGCAGTAGAAATTTTTATGAATGACATTGGGAATAAATGAAACATGTCATTTAAAATTGGGAGTCAATTGGATTAGAATTGGGAGATAAATGGACTAGCTATTTTTAAAAAGCCAAAAGAGGATCATGAGAAAGTGACATGTGGCAAGTGACTTGTTTCCCATAAATTTTATTAAGTTAAAAACAACCATCATTTTTGGTCTTTCACTTGATATTGGCTTCTCTCTCTTCATAAGTTTCTCTCCCATATTCATCTTCTTCATTTCTTCTTCTTCTTCACGTTTTTACTTCATCAAACTTCATTAAAGTTACACCTTGCTTTCATCCATCATTTACTCCTATTTTTCTTTCCCTTCTTCACCTTGCTACTAAAAGACCTAACCCATTTCACCATGAGAGTTGATGATCTTGTGAAGATGGAAAGATAGGGTTAAGAGTGGTTTGAAGAAGCTTTAGAGCTAAACAAGTAAGTATAAAGCATTACTCTTCTTGATTTGTTGAGTAAAACATGTATGATGATAATTAGATGTTGAAAGATGATGAAATGGTGCTGAAAGCATGCTGAAACGTGGATTAGAAAAATGGATGTATAAATGTCATGTCTTTTTGTATAATGTGAGTGATATTTCATAAGTTGTTGTAGATATGAAGTTGGAATTGAAAGAGCATTAAAATGGTGTAGAAAATGTGCAGAAAAATTTGACTAGTAAATGAATGTTTCATGTTCTATTTACAATGTTTATAACGTGTATATCTATTTGGTGGTTTTATAAATGAAACAAAAATGAGTTTAGAGCTAAAGAAATGGAGCAATGTGATGCCTTAAAATGAAGGGAATTAAAAGGACAAATTAGAACAGAAATGAAGGTGTTAATGAAGTTGAACACGTGCAGAAAGTGGTGATGAATGTGTATATGTATGTGTTCTGTTTTTGGTGTTTATGATCACTCATTGATTTTGATTTGTATGTGAATGATATTAAGTTGAAGTGGAAGTAGGAATGAAGAGGAAATAATGAGTACATGAGTTAGAAATGATAGACTAAGCAAAAGAGATGAACTAGGATGGAAATGAAGTTAAATGTGTGTTGGAATATGTAGATGGAGTGTTTTTAATGAACATGCTTCTATATTTTAACCATGTATTGCCCTTTAGATATCCAAATGGTATGATGTTTAATTTATATTAAAATAGAGACATATGGCTACAATTTTTATGAAGGAATTGAATTTGAATCATGTCCTTAAGGGTCTTGAAATTTGGATGGAAGTTGAGAACTGTGTGTTGTCATGGTAAGTGCACATTTTGTAGTATTTTGGTTATAACTTGCAGAATACGAAACAAAATGCATGAATTTGATGTCACTAGAAACTTAAGACATATAGGAACATTTGGTTAGAAGAAGGTATTGCCTAAATACCTCATTTTCTAGGTCATAATGGTTATACAAAAATTACTTAAAAATCTGTCCTGAGAAAAATTGGAAAACTGTACGATAAATGGGATATTAGTTTCTGTCACGATCATGATAGGGGATGCCACGATCGTGGTAAGTGATTTTTCTTAGTCATGTTTTGATTATACAATGACTGAACTAATTAAGGATGAGGTATATAATTATGATGCTTTTGGACTTAATTAGGGCTTAAAATGAACACAATTTGATATTGGAAAAGTTGGGTAAATTTGACTGATCTTGAAGTTATACTTTAAAAGAAAGGATGTTGATGGCAATGCATCTAAATATGAAATGTTTGGAGTGTTAAATGAGGGCATTACATAGTGAATGAATTGTTTGATGCTTTATGAATGAGATATGTTATGGAAAAAGGATAGGATTGCACGAATGATAGGATTTAGTTGAATGTGATAAATCAAATGATTAGAGGTTGAGAGTTTAATGTAATCAAATTGGTGTTTGAAATAGTGTGGAATGATGTTGTGTTAGAGGAAGTGAATTCTAGAGAAATTGGTGTGAAATTGGTGTTAAAATATGTGCTGAATTTAGAAGAATGGAGGAGGAAATTTGCAGGGCATGATCTTGGCGCTCACCCCACGATCGTGACCTAACAAAAACAATTTCTATCACAATCGTGATAGGGACACCATGATCGTGGCCAGACTTATGGAGGTAAAGAGTTATCTTTTGATTGTTATATGAACAAATCAATACTAGGCTGCTTCCACCTGATGTAAGTAGGTTTAAATAAGATATTGAAAGACACTAGTTGATACGAAATGAGGTGATTAAAGTGAGTAAAGTGTATTAGGTATTAAAAAATGATTGAAAGATGTTTTTAAATGATTATGAGATGTAAATAAAGGAAATATACTAATGATTGTCAATATGAGCATGCATTGTACATTACACAAATACATATGTGTATAATTGAATGTTTATGTGATTGTGCAATTAATAATGTGCATACAATATGTGTATTGCAAAATGTTGATATATAGGATAGAACATCAGCATCCAATCGTTTCTAGATTATGGAAGCTAATGCTAATCTGGAGACCTAAGATGGTCTCACCTTGATTGTTTGTTTAATTCTAAATTGAATTGACATATGATGTATATGTACTGATTTTCGAACATAAAATGTCTGAGACGTTTGATGCATGAATAATACATTGGAAGTGCTCCTTGATTGTGAATGTGATTGAATAAATGTGTTTTCAACTTATATGTTGAATTTCAGACTAAGTCTGATGATCAATGTGAATGAGAAAGTGAATGCAAATGCATTGGACTAAACATGATGATTGAATATGTGAAATGCATTTATTTTATGAGTGCATGAAATATAAAGGCAGTTCTGATCAGAGTCGTTAGTGAAAAAGAACTTAAAGCTCAGACATTTGTGGTAAGAGCCCAAGGCTCAATGTATAAAGAGCCCTGTATCCCTAATGGATAAGGGACAGTATGATAGAGCCCGAAATCTATAACAAATACGGGACAGTGAAAAAAGCACTCGGTCACAACAACATAATAAACAAATTCGAGTATCATAAACATTGCATACACTTATGATATGAATAAATTGAATGATTGTATTATTTTGAGGATTTTTATTGTATGAAATGTGTGAATACTTATCGATGAACATGTTTGGCATGATCGCGATAAAATGATGAATTGTATGGTTTTTGGAATGTGACATTTGTGAGTAAAATGTTTTGTGATATTACATGATGATAAATGAGATAATGTAAAGTATATGATAACATAAATTATTGTGTTGCATGACAAAAGTGAACCATCGAGGATGGTTACTCAACTGAGTTCGCAAAGCCCATCCCAATTTACAACATATTTTTCAAGCTCAGAGGAGACACCCAGTTAAATCAACTGGAGTCTAACCGCTACTTCTGAGAAAGAAATAGAGATTAGGATCAGTTGGCATGTGCATACATTTTTCTATTATTCTTGTTTTAAAGAATGTATTCCGCAAATATTGTACCATTGTATGTGAATAATTCTGATAGGTAATGACTTTATGACTGACAATGTTTCAAATTTGTAAAGGGCCCAAATGATTATTGAAATTCTGCAATGTGTATATTATTTATAACAATTGTGATTGAAATTGTTATAAATAAAATGGGCCATTAATGATTATTGGTTTTTCAAAAAATGTGTGTGATGTTTCAAAAAAATTTGCAATGAGTTCTGTTTGACTGCTCTAGCACACTGCTTTCACAAGGTATGGGTCTGAATGTCCTCAAGATGTACAGATACGTGCTTGGTGGAAGTGGGGTGTTACATCTAGAGAAGAAATTGAAAGCCTTTTAAAATAGTACTTATTAAGTTTCAATTTGATTCCTTGCTCATTATTAAGAGACACTTTGTTTTTTTGTTACTCCTTCTAAAAGGTGAGTTATGTTAGAAGAAGTATTTCTATTCCCATAATTGAGCCAAGTTATCCCAGGCCATTCCTTCTAGATAAAATGATTGAACTCAGTTGCTTGAGTGTAATTTCAATATAGCATTCAACTCTTTTTCTAAAAAGAATGATTATTAGTAGGGAAGTGAGTTAGGTTGGATTGAGCTCTGTTCACTCTTTCCTTTAGTTAAGAAACTACAAGATTAGTGTTACTAACTCTACTTTTATTTAAGATCTTTAAATTTTTCTTTCTCATCTAGAGCTTTTTTCATATAGTTTTAGAGTTTATGTCCTTATATATCTTGACTAATGCCTTTCAATATAACCTCCTAAAATCCCTCCACTTTAACCAGAATATTGGTAAACCTGAAAGGATGAACGATCCTTCTAACATTGGAAAATATCTTTAATAAGATAGGAGTATCATATGAAAAATAGGGACTTTTAAAAGTTTCCTTTCTATCTAGAAATGTAAACAACCAATTCCTATTTACCATAGTCCTATTAATTATTATTCTAAGGAAATAAGTGACATTGTTCTTATTATTGTAGGTATAAAAGTGTCCTTCTATTCTAAGATTAGTAGTATGGAAATCTCTTGGACAATCTTTAAAGTCTTCTAAAAACTTTCTAAGGCATGAGTTACCCTTAGCTTCAAATTAATGAAGAATGCTACTGAACTCACCTAATAATATCCAAGGGTAATTAATCATAGAATTTAGTTCACTCAATTTTTTCTATAAGATAATCCTCTAAACACATTATTATAGGCATAAACAAAGGTGATCTTAAAACTAAATTTCTCCATTTTCTTTCTAATATAGAGGTATATCATTCGATATTTAATAGTTAAGTGTATAACTTCATTCCTTTTAAAACTATAAACTATTAAAATTTTACCATTGTAATGTCTCTTATAATTAGATAATACATTCCAATGCTTACAAAAGAATTTTAAATTCTTACAACTATTCTCCTTTAGCCTAGTTTCATAAATCCCCAATAAAATTAGTAAATCCTAGATAATCCTTTAAATCTAGTTATTTTTTAAGGCAATTAAGCCCCTTTAACATTCCATAAAAGTATGTCATAGATTAAGAGCTATTTTCAATCTCTTCTCTTCTTATTTAATTTTCCTTTGCTAATAGTCTAAAAGTCCTTACCTACTTCGCTTAGTAAATCTCTAATAAGATTCATACTAACTAATCTATTTTCATCATACTCTTGCTTAACAACCTAGTAGTGCCTGCCTATGAGTTTGATCTCCCATTCTCTTGAGTTAGAGACTCTTCTATTATATTTGTACCTCTAGCAAGTCAGGAGGCATGATATCTTAGAGGGCTTGACCTCAAAAGCTTTACTTGCAAGAGGCTGAGGACTTTTCCTTTTGACCTAAAACTAGCATTATTGAGGTATTAACCTTAATGAGCTCCTTATTATTAAAGTTAAAATTATCCAAATCTTCATTACTCCCATTGACATTATTAATATTCTTCTCAGTATGCAAATACATAACTTTTCTTAAGATAAAATGTTTTCTTTGATAAAGAGCACAAATGTTTAAATAAGGGAATGGGGGCCTCTTGTTCATGAAGAATCCTATGAGGAATGCATCCCATTTAGAAGCTCCTTATTTTAGTATCTCTATAGTAGGAGCAACTATAACTATGCTAGCTTCCCCGCTAGGTGGAAAAAAGTGAAATTTTCATAATAAAGAAGAGTCTTTTAACACGTAGAGTTAAGTTTTCTTATGTTTGATAAAGCCTAAAGCCTGGTTTGAAGGAGCTTCATATGTTGTTAGCTTGATGTTAGAGTTTCTAAAAGATAGGGTAGGAAGTGTGGAAATGTTTTGTCTAAGAGGAGGAAATAATTTAAATTTCTTTAGCTCTTAGCACGATATTAATCCAAAAAAGGAAGGAAGTATTGCTAGGAAAGGGAATAGAAAAAGGAACTAAAGGAGAAAAAGATGAGTGGGAAAGAAAAGAAAGGAAGCAAAGATAAAAGAACCAAAATTAGAGTAAACTAGATTTAGGGAGAGATAAAGAAGAAGTAGAGAGTTGACAAAAAAGCAAAGAAGGAACTTCCTTTAAAGGAAGATCCTACAGGGAGGAGGAAAAAGAAACAAAAATGAAGAAAAAGTATACAAGTTGAAAAGGCACAAGCAAAAACAATGAAGCAATTATGAAACTAAAGACATATAACAATAATAAGAGCACAATAGAGAGGTTTAAAAGGCCACTTAAAAAAGACCAAAGAGCTAGCAGGAGGTACTCATAATATACAGAGGAAGTAGAAAGAAGCAAAAGCTTCTTTTTTAAAAAATATTTTCTCAATTGAAAGGACTCTAATTAAACATACTTATTATTTCTAATATATTTAGTGATTTAAATATAAAATGAATCAACATATCAAAATTTAATATATTACTTATCTTTTAGATAATATTTACTTTTGTTGAGTATAATCCCTTTATGCATATAGGCGACAGGTAATCGTGTTAGATAATAATATAACTAAATAGGGAAAACATAACTAGAATAAATAAAAAACCAGATAAGGAAAAAAATCAAATTTAAAAATATATTACGTTAAAATAAAATAAATTAAGAACTTAAATTACTAGGATAAACTAATTAATTTATATTTATGTTTTTTATTTTAAGTTTTTCAGCATTTTAGTTTATTAGTAAATGTATAACACGAAAGAAGCATAAAATTTACTATATTTCATTATCAACATATGGACATTTAACCTTCAAATGAAAGCATCTAAATAGAACAAAATAATTGAAGTGTAAAATTTTTAAATTCTAATTAATTACATACTTATGATGTAAATTTCACAACAGAATCACTATCATAAGTTTTGACATCTAAATAAAGAAATATTGTTAACTATACTTTCCTTTTTATTTTATAATTTTGTATATAATGTGATGGTTTGACCAATAAAGTCTTTAAAAAATAACTTTTTTGGTAAATAGAACAAAATAATTGAAGTGTAAAATTTTTAAATTCTAATTAATTACATACTTATGATGTAAATTTCACAACAGAATCACTATCATAAGTTTTGACATCTAAATAAAGAAATATTGTTAACTATACTTTCCTTTTTATTTTATAATTTTGTATATAATGTGATGTTTTGACCAATAAAGTCTTTAAAAAATAACATTTTTGCACCAAAAGACCATAAATGCCTATAATTGTATGAGGTTGAACTTTTCATTCATACACACTTTTAATGTATTTGAATGTTAGGGTACGACAATTACATATGCATTTATAGGCAAGAGAGTTACATATTTATAGATTCAAATATGTCAAGGTTTAAATGGTACAATAAAAACTAGGAGTTGAAAATATCAAATATAAATACTCTAGCATTAAATATATTTTAAACATTATTTTGAAATATCAAATACTCTTTTGTGGCATTTAAATCTTAGTATAATCCAACTATCAAGAAACGTATTTTACAATGTTTCTTAGCTTCTCTTATAACATGTATGACCTAATCTATATGTCATTGTGATTGGCATTTAAAGGGTCAAACTTTATTTTATTTGACTTTGTATATTTTAATTAAAATAACTTGATAGATATTTAGTAGACATTATTTATAATACCACAAAATTTTCTTTAACAATTTAAGGTGATAAGACTATCTTTTAAAATGAGTTTAATTATATGGGATTCCTTTATCTTTACTTTAAGTTTTTGAACAAATATATTGTTAAAAATTGAGTCAATTATGATAAAAATTCTAGGTTTTAACTAATTTCACAGTATTAGCAAAAACTACTAAAAGTAGCAATAAAATACTCCAATGTTCTATTTGTACCAAAAGTAGCATATCATTAACCTGATAGTTAATGGTGCTAACATAGTTAGTGTCACAAAGGTCTACTTTGGACTTGAACTTTCACCATAAATCGCACCGACCTTCGTGAGACAATTCCGCTTAGGTCCGCTTAAGCAAGATTTAGCCTTCTCACGTGAATGTAGTTGAATAATTTCGTTTGCCCTCGAACACCTCACGCGCACACTAGTGCTTAAAATGTTTCTCTCACACATAAAATAACACAAGTGTAAAACAGAGTAAAGAAAGTAACAAGATATATATATATATATATATAAAGTACCTCCTTCTTGAAGCACTCCCAAGACACTCTGTACTAGAAGCCCTTACAATGAGAACTCCCCCAAAAGCTCTCAACTCTCAAAAGTCTCTCCTTTGAGTGATTTCTCTCAATGAGCTCTCTTACTGATTGAATAAATAGCTCTCAATTCTAATGAGTTATTTATAGGCTCCACTAGATGACTCAGGTAGAATCCTAATAGAACTCTACTAACTAAGATCACAATCTTATCCTTAATAGGATTAAGTTACATCACATTTAAAAGATTACCCTATCTAGGAATGATTATCCTTATCTGGGAAGATCTCCCCTACCTTCAGATTATCCTTCCAGATGATCTTTATTTTTTAAAGTTGATGTTCATCCGTTGCAATCTTATCCATCACGTCATCATGTGCCACATCATCCATAATTGCCACGTCACTACTGATGTGTTAACTAAGGCCAATCCACACATAGGTCCATTAATGCATGTCTATGGACACATCCATCTTCTATGATCCAGCTCACTTCATGATGAAGTCTTGTCACTCCATGAATAAGTACAAGTCACAAACCGAGTTAATAAAAAACCTCACATGTTTTACATATCTCCTGCCTCACCGAAGTCAAGTGCCTTCGTGCACCCTCGGATCTCGCATGACTTAGTTCACCAACTTACAGGACTTCACCTTATTCCCTCATTAACACGCCTTCCTCGTTCTGACCTGTATGCCAAGCATTGGCCAAGGCTCGCCAACACTCATACGAACCTGCATTCTGGACTTAGGGGTCTAACAAACCACCCCTACTAGAAGAATTCGACGCCTTCATCGAAATATTCTGTGGGCACTCCTTCATGAGCGGTTCCCTCGAAGACTCCTTCGCTAATTGTCGAAGACTAAAGCAAGTCTTCTCTTCCATTGGTACCTTTCCCACGTACCACTTTCTCTTTTTGTCAACTTTCTTTTTGCATGAATCCTACTCCAAGATGCCCATAACATTCAAATACTCAATGTTGTTGATGGCTCCTTCACCCAAGTCATCTTCATCACTCCCTCCTTTGTCCTTCATGACTATGGAGTTCATCTACTCCTCGCCCTTCTTCTTCTTCGGGCATTCTCGAGAATAGTGTGACCCCCACAAATGAAGCATGCAACCTTTCCCTTTGATTGCTTCATCTTATGTTGAGAAGATTTGCCCACCTTCTCTTTACCTTTCTCCTTGCCATCCCGAGTTCCACCATTTTTCTTGGCCTTTCTGCTAGGTATAATTGGTTGTGGCAATTGAAGATCCACCAAGGCATCTGCTGCCGCTATTACGCTCAGGAGGTCCTTCACGTTCTGCCTCCGAAGCTCCATTGTGCCCAACCTTGCAAGCCGCTGATGAAGTTAAACAACTTGTCTTCCTCTGACATATTCTACACATCCAACATCACTGATGTGAACTCCCTCACATACTCCCTTACTGAGCTATCTTGCTTTAACCCATTCAAAGCTTCCCTCGAGAGCCAAGAAGTGTTGTTAGGTAGGAACTAATTTGTTAACTACTTCTTCATCTTCTCCCAAATATCGATGTGAGGTCTCCCCGCACTGATGTCGTTAGAGGTCCTCTTCCTCCGCCATAACTTGGCATCACCCACCATGTACATTGCTGTGATTGACACCTTCTCTGAGTCCGCCACCTTTGCCGCTACAAAGTATTGGTCCATGTCCCACAGAAAATTTTCGAGCTCCTTCGCACTCCGTTTGCCATCGAAAACTTGTGGCTCTCGTACCTTCACTATAGTGCTTTCCACTTAGACACCCGTCTCATGCTTTGCCATCACACATTTGAGCACTAACAGATCATAACCCATCTCCTCATAAGCCTTTGTCTGTTCCTCGAGCGCTATCATAGTTGCTTAAAGTTCCCTCTCTAAGGCTTCAATACGTTCCAACAAAGGAACTACTCCTGCATCTTTTGGGGCTAGAGACTCAAGAATTGCCTCTATTCTAGTAACCCGTTCTGTCAGATTACTTCTACTAGCCATCGCTCTAGATTGACTCTGATACCAGCTATTACAAAGGTCTACTTTGGACCCAAACTTTCACCACAAATTGCGCCCACCTTCGTGCGGCAATCCCGCTTCGGTCCACTTAAGCAAGATTCAACCTTCTCACTTAAATGTATCTGAACAATTTCGTTAGCCCTCGAACACCTCACGCGCACACTAGTGTTTAAAGTGTTTCTCTCACACACAAAATAACACAAGTGTAAAACAGAGTAAAGAAAGTAGCAAGATATATATATATATATATATAGCCAAAGCTACTCTTTCATTAACTCTCTACAAAAGGTTAACAAAAGACACAAGTACCTCCTTCTCAAAGCACTCCCAAGGAACTCCCTGCTCGAAGCCCTTACAATGAGAACTCCCCCAAAAGCTCTCAACTCTTAAAATTCTCTCCTCTGAGTGATTTCTCTCAATGAGATATCTCATTGATTAAATGAATAGCTCTCAACTCTAATAAGCTATTTATAGGCGCCATTAGATGACTCAGGTAGAATCCTAATAGAGCTCTACTAACTAAGATCACAATCTCATCCTATCTTATCCTTAATAGGATTAAGTTACATCACATTTAAAAGATTACCCTATCTAGGAATGATTATCCTTATCCGCGAAGATCTCCTTTATCTTCAGATGATCCTTCTAGATGATCTTTATCTTTTAAAGTTAATGTTCATCCATTGCGATCTTATCTGCCACGTCATCATGTGCCACATCATCCACAGTTATCACGTCACTGCTGATGTGTTCACCAAAGCATATCCACACATAAGTCCGTTAATGCACGTCCATGGACAAATCCATCTTCCATAATCCAGCTCACTTCATGGTGCAGTCTCGTCTCTCCATGACTAAGTACAAGTCATAAATAGAGTTAGTATAAAACCTCATACGTTTTACATACCTCTAACCTGTCTCGCCGAAGTCAAGTGCCTTGGAATACCCTCGGATCTCGCATGACTTAGTTTGCCAACTCACAGGCCTTTGCCTTGTTCCCTCATCAACACGCCTTCCTCGTGCCGATCTGCATGCCAATCATTAGCCAAAGCTTGCCAATAATCGTACGAACCTGCATTCTGGACTTAGTGATACGGAAATCCCAAGAAAACAAGGTTCTTGAAACCCCCTAATCCTATTGAATCAAAACCCTAATCTTTCCATTATAAGAACATACTAGATCAAACCCCAAATCATAATTTTGAGACCTAATCCCAAAGAAATCAGAAATCAATTTACGTTGCAAGTACTTACTTATTGATGCAAATCAATTTCTTGAAGTAACAA
>JANQBM010000221.1:38006170-38017573 GCA_025594535.1 Erythroxylum domingense
GACATCATCATCTCTATGCATGACTTAGGTTTGGATTTTTGGTGAGTAAAAGAAGAGAAGGCAAGTAAGATATGTGAATTTTTATAAGGGTATACCAAGTAGAAGAACCATCGAAGAAGAAGGGGGATAGGAGAGCTGCGTAGGGTAGATAATTCTCTTTTAAAAAACACCAAACACTTGATATAGAGGAAAGCTTCGTGAATTAAAAATCAAGAAGCAATTAAACACTTGTTAATAAGACAAAAGTGGCATGTTAGGCAAGTGACATGTGTCACTTGCTACATGTCACAAGCCTAAGCCTTCACTTGGTTTCTTTTCAATTAAAAAATCAATTTCTAATCCAATTTTTCCCAAAATTCCAATGGCTCAATTTAAAAACTCCTACAATCATTTATCAACAATTCCAGTGCCATTGGACAGTCAGTTCCACTACCGATACACAATCAGCCTGTCGATTGGCATTTTCCTAGTCCGAAAAATTTTTCCGAAAATTTTCAGAAAAATTTCTGAAATTCTCTAAAAATCTCAAACCTCATTAACCCTCTCCCATTAAATTTTTACACTGCCAAATCACATTTGTTATAACAATCACATATATCCACAATAAACCGGGAAATGTCACGAATACATGTACAGTCATTTTTCATGTGCAAAAATCATTGTTCACGTGTAGATGTATATTATATAATGCATGAGCATGAGATGTGTTTTCCTCATTTCCCAATTGATCTCACGTGTACCCGTTTCTATGGTTCAGCCCGTTAAATGGAAACGAGATGTTACAAGAAGGAAGTGTTATCTAACTCCTTCAATTACATGATCAGAAAAAGGTCTTAATTTTTGGAAGAAGTTAGGCAATGTGTTGGACCCCACACCCCACTCGTAGGTGTTTGCAGGTTATATTGCGGCATGTGTTTGCGAGTTATACCGCGACATCCAACCTTAATCAGTATTGTCCTCTTTGGTACTCGAACCCGAGACCTCAAGGTTTTGTTGCATCTAAGTACATAAAGTAGTAATAAAAAATTTTAATCTTGAGTGACAAAATTCATTACTTAATAAAATTAAGACTTCATACATTAAATGTCATTTTTGCGCTTAAATGTCATTGATTACCCAGGACTCACAACACCAAGAACAGATCAACTGCTCGTACTATTCTATGTCAACTCTATTTTATAAGTATCTATCCATTTAATAAATGAAATACACAAAAATTAAACGAATGAATGCTCATAAAACAAGATAAGCACATAATAACGAAAACGGGTGACCTGAAACTCACAACACCACTTCATTGTTTCGCAATATTAACAATATTATTGTACTTAGCATAATATCACAATCTACAACTAACTAGCTTGATTGGTACTTTTTTTTTAATTGGCATCCTCTTCCAACAGATCTCTTATGATTTGTTTTGTTTCGAAACATCAAAAACAAACAAGCCTCAATATCGAATTACAGTAGTTAAAGTGAGAGGAGAGAAGCTTTTTAGAAGTTTGTCATCACTGACTTTGCCGAATGGCTGTTACAACTTCAGAGATGGATTGGAATTTGCGCCTTTCCTTAACAAGCAGCTTTGCCATCTCCAGAGCCTGGCGCTCACATTTAGCTCGTTTGGCAGCATCAGCAATTGACTCAAAATCTTCAACATGAGCTACACCCACAATCCTCCTGAAAATTGAAAAGTTCAGAATGGTTGAGATAGGGCAGACTATAATATCTCTCAAGCAAAACAAAATAAGGAAAAAAAAAAAAAAGCAGAAACCACAATTGTTGAAGGAAACTTTCCATATCACCTTATCATTTTTGCTGCACCAAATCCAAGGGTGTCATGGAGAAGATCTGTCATGAATTTCTTCTGCACAAGCAGCTGAAGCTCAGGATTGTTGTAAATTGCGGGAAGGTATGCCTCGCCATTGCCATTTTTGTGCTCGTCCCAGAGGGCAGTAAACTTTTTATAGAAAAGAACCCAAGTCTCCTCAATGGTCTTTAAAATCCATTCTTTATACTTCTGCAAAAATGTAGCTTCCACATGTAAAGCTGTAGACCAATTAATGAATACATATTCCAACACAAAACTCATGAAACACACTTTCAAGTTTATAAGCAAACTGAAACAAATACCTTAGAAATTTCAATATAATGTGCCTAATTGGACATGATATAAATGAATACCTAGAAAACCAGTATGAGGATGTGGCCATGGACAAGTGTAATACAATTGAAAGAACAAAGCAAATGAACATGAGAAACAGCGAGTATATCCAATAATAAAGGCCTCTGTAAACCATGAAAATTCAATGATTTAGCTTAAACAACTGAGGAAGTCAACATATAAGATATAAACGGTAGGATTAGCCAACTAAATTCTAGCTTCAACGCTGACAGAATAATAATTTTGTTGGGGCAGCTATAAAGTAAGTAAATACACATCTAAAAATGGTAGTATATTTAGCAAGACTAGAAATTTGACGAATACAAGCAAAAACAGGAATATGAACAATCATAATACTGATTTTATATTCCAAGTATGCATGAACACAGAACAGAAAGATATTTGTTCTGTACATACTTTTCTGTCATTCTCTTGATTGGCATGTCCATCTTGAGCATAAAATGCCAAAATTAAATTCCCAACAAAAGCACCAATATCAAAACCCATCGGACCGTAAAATGCAAACTCCGGATCTATAACCTGAGTTGAATCCTGGGTAACCATGACAGAGCCAGTATGTAGATCTCCATGTATTAAGGCCTGGGCTCTTTCACAGAACCTACAAGAATGTAGATAATGATAGATTAAGAAATAGATTAAAACAAACATAATAACGAAAAGACAAATGTAGTAGTAAAATAGAGTCCATACATAGATTTCAACCCTGCAACTTCAAGTTTTAAGGTATTATCATCTCGAATGGCCTCAGCGTCTTGGTCAAGATAAGGGGAAGTCCAACGATTGTATTGAGACAATCTGTAAGGATCAGAGAACACAACCTGCTCGGTAAGTCTGCATAACTCCACATTGCCACAAAATTCAGCAACTGCACAGAATTCAGCAGTTGCAATATTGTTAGATGCATTGCGCATAAATTGTCATCTGTGTGAAAGAGGGAAAGAACATGCCACCAACCAGGGATGACATAAGGAATAAAGGAAGCAGACCATATGACCTACCATCACGCTTATGCTCCGTTGTGGTACGATAAATAAGGGATGTGTGGAACAGAGTCCTCGCCATATAGTTTGAAATATGTTCTGCTAGCACCGGGTACTCAATTCCAGCAATTAATCCTTTTCTGAGGATTATATGTGGGGGCTCCAAGTATCGCATGCCAATCAAAGACATGGTACCGTCATAATGATAGACTTCAGGCACATGTTCAGGGCATAACTTGCCATGTTCCTTGAGTGTCAAAGATTCAAAGTATGCTCTCTCCTTACTCATTGGCCATGATTCTCCTATGCAACGTATGTATGGAATTGCCTGCGATGAATCACAGACTACATACCACTAAACCACTGTTCCAAAATAATCTCCAAAGGTAAGAATAAGATACTTTAAACAACAGAAGACACAAGAAATCGAATGGACTGTCCATCGTCTATCAGTTAGTAGAGAACAATTGAATCAAGTACATCTACTAAGCATCAGGGACGACGAACGGTAGATTATAAGCAAATCAATTTTTCAGGAGGAGCCTTAAGCTCGTACGAAAAATTCACCTTTTACCCTTTTTTCCTAATATCTGCGTAGGCATCGCTTACCATTACATATTTCTAATTTTTTCTTCAGCTCAACTTTTTTCCGGTAACAGAGCAGTTTGCTGCCCCTATTCAAACCAAAGGAAATTTGAGAAGAGGAAAAAAGAAGAAAGTGGCAGGAAAAGAAGCGCGCAAATCAGAGAGAAGGCTTTGGACATCCAACTCCATAAAGGTTAAAGACAACAACCTTAACACTAGTTCAATCAAAAGATGTTCACTTAGATCAGAAACTCTGCAAAAGTTCCAAGGTTTTACAAACTTTTACCCTTCTCTCAGAGACCAAACAGACTCGCATCTATTACAACACAAGAAACCCATCAATCACCCACAAAATCAAATATCCAACTCTAGTTTAGTCCTTACCTGCTTAACAACAAAAGAACCAGTTGAACCAATAACAATATAGACAAAGTTGAGATTCCCATCCCCAACTTCTTTGATCTTCAAGTCGTCGAACTTGTTACCAATTTTATCAGACAAAGCCGGCGTTGACTTGATGTACTCTATCAAATTTTTCTCGTCCAATGGGCTGAACTCCGTGAACGTCATTTCGGCGGCGAGAAGTAGCAGTTACGACAGAGGATGACTAATGTATGGAGTTCGGACTGAGGGAAAGTAGATGAATAGGACTAATATGTGGACATGAATACTGTAGGCTCGGTTTAAGATCTGAGGATTGGTTCATTGAACCTGGTCCCCGGGGTATTGTGTGTCATAGGTTGTTTTGAGAATCCAAGGTTAGCATAGCTTGTTTTTTACGTCACAAATCAGAAATCGCCACTTTAGATGGATACAAAAGTAGCATTTCTTTTAATAAGATCTTAATTATTTATTAACACTATCATAATCAAATAACTTTGTTATTTACACGTAATAAATGCAAATTAAAAAAGACAATAAATATACTTTAGGGGGTTTACGTTCAGATATGAATATTAGTAAAATTATGGAAAGTCAAGATCAGCAATTGCTTAAAAAAAAAAGAAAAGAATTTGCATGCATCATGTTGACCATCCACTAGATATTTGGGACGCGCACTCCAACCTTGAAATAATGTAATAATGACAAAAGTTATAAAAAAAGGGGTGACTGAAGAATTCGGTGCAAAACCAAAACGTCAAAACTCAACAACACTTCTGACAGTTTTCGATTCCTCCCAAGAAAATATAACAACACTTCTTATCTTGAACACAATAGTATATTCAGTACTTACCATGTATTGTCCAACATCATTCTCTGATCTCTTTTCTAGCCAGATAAAATGGAATATTAAATAACAAGAGATTCCATCTTATCTAACTTCCTTTTGAATAAATTCTTGTTTTATCTTATTTGTTTCTTATTTTAAGTTTTACTAATTTTATTTAAAACTCTGCTTAAGTTAAATTAGAGTTACATACTTTGTCTAGAATTTTTCTTAAGTTGAATTAGAATTTCATATTTTGTTTAGAACTTTTCCCAGGGTGAATAAGAGTTTATGTAAACCTATTTAAACAACTTATTTGAAAGGTTAACAAAACTCTCTTTCAATAAAATTTATATTCTCTTTGAAAATTTTTAACCTTCAATTCTTATATTAGAATTGTACTTATTTATCCTATTTTCATTGCATCAACTGGTATCAGAGTTTTGAAATACCAGAGTTTTGAATCTCACAAAATTTATTATTTTTGACAATAGCATATAATCTTAATGACTTGTTTAGGGATTACATGATGCTTGGAGAAGTATCAAAGAACATACGATAATTATTCACAATATTGAACACTAGTTAGCTACAATCACAGAACAACTACAGATATTAATGCGAGGTGACAATAATCGAAGATTTAGGGAAATAGCTGACAGGGAAGTTATCCCTACACAATCTCAAAATCCAGTACCTTTTATGAGAGTTGACTATTCCAACAACAATGAGGAAACCATTCCCAGAGGAGATTGTTGCAAGTCAAATGAGGAAGATTGTGAATACCTCAAGGGAGAATAAGGTGACTTTGATGGAGTTATTAGGAGATTAATGATTTCTAAAAATGAGCATAATGGTTGGCGACACTAGTTATTTCACATTAGAGGCATGGTACAAGAAAATCTTTCTAAATTGATCATCGGTGGAGGTAGTCAAGAGAATATAATCAATAAACTATTGGTTAAGAAGCTGAAGTTACAGACGGAGCCTCGTCCAAAACCCTACAACATTGTATGGATTATAACCAATAGTGATATTCGTGTCACTAAAAAGTGCAAGGTGTTATTCTCTATTAGTAAATATTAAGATGAACTTTATTGTGATATGTAGGTCAAATTTTGTTGGATAGATCATGACAATATGATGTTGATGCACATTACTTAGGAAGGTAGAATATTTATTGATTTGTGAAGAATGGTGAAAAATATAAGTTAGTACCAATGGGTGAAAAGAGAGTGGTGAAACCTAATAGGACAAAGAAGTCATTGTTAGAATTGAAAAATAAAGTTTTGTGAGTGAAATGAAAGAAACGAGGGAGGTACACTTATTGATAGCGAAAGGGGAAGAAGAGAGTGAAAAGAGAAAAATGATATTCCTTTAAAACTATAATCAATTTTAAAGGAATTTGGGTATGTACTCATATGGACTACCTTCCATGAGAGATATACAACTCCACATTGATTTGATTCCTGAGGCTAGTTTACCTAACTTACCTTACTATTGTATAAGTCCAAAGGAGAATGAGATATTGGGGGAGAAAGTAGAAGAGTTGATTAAGAAAGGGCATATTAGAGAGAGTATGAGCCCACGTACGATTCTTGCTTTACTTACACCTAAGAAAAATGGAAGTTGGAGGATATGTTTGGATATTCGAGGCATTAATAAGATCATTATGAGGTATAAATTTTTTATTCTAAGGTTAGATGATATGTTAAATCAATTAAGTGGGGTAATGACCTTTTCAGAGATCAACCTCCGAAGTGGTTACCATTAATTTTGAATGAGGCTTCAACATAAGCGGAAAATTCCATTTAACACTACAGATGAGTTGTATGAATCGTTAATGATACCTTTTGGGTTAAACAATATTCCTAAAACTTTTATGAGGTTGATGAATCAAGCGTTTTACAATTTTTTAGGTAAGCTTAAAGTTCTATACTTTGACGATATACTTATCTATAATAAGATAAAAGAGGAGCATTTAGATCACTTGCATAAAGTGTTTGGTATCCTAAGGAGTTTTCATGGGTTAACGACATTTTATAGACAATTCATCTGCAATTTTAATAGCATTGTGGCTCTTATTATTGCTGAGTTTCTCAAGAAGGAAAGTTCAAATCGGAAGAAGAAAAATAGCAGAGTTTTGCAATCATTAAGGAAAAATTATATATTTTATATGTTCTAACCTTACCCGATTTTGATAAGTCAATTGAAGTAGAATGTGATGTTAGTGGAGTTAGGATAGGAGTTATGTTATCTTAAGAGAAAACGCCAATAACCTTCTTTAGTGAAAATTATATGATGTTAGGCAAAAGTGGGCTACTTATGATAAAAAATCTATCTTGTTGTGAGAGCCTTGAGGACGTGAGAGCATTTTTAAATTGGGAAAGAGTTTATTTTGTACACTAATCATCAAGCTTTAAAGTATTTAGGAAGTCAAAGGCATTTGAGAACAAAGATGTATACCATATAGTCAGCCTTTGTTGATAAGTTCCCATATAATTGATGCATATGGTAGGAAAGAATAATGTGATTGTTGATGCATTGAGTAGAATGATTGGTATAGTCAAGACCTTAATTATGAAAGCCAAGGTTCTTGAATATTTGAAGGAGTTATAAGAGAATAGTGGAGATTTTGGAGAGATATGGGACTAAAAAATCTCATGATGATTTTCACATGTATAATGGATTTTTGATTAAAGGAAATCAACTTTATTTTTAAGAAGTTTACGCAGAGAGAAGGTGATTAGAGAATTGTATGAGGAAGGCTTAACTGGTCAATTTGGTAGAGCAAGACTCTTGAAGAGGTGAGGAAGAGATACTATTGGCCAAAGATGAGGAGAAATATTTTTGCTATTGTGGAAAGGTACCAATTTGGTCAAGCTTATAAGGGACATTCTTCAAATGCTAGTTTGTAAATGCTATTGCTAGTTTCTAATATAATTTGGGAGGATTTTTCTATGGATTTTGTGTTCAGACTTTTAGGATCACAAGGAGGTATGGATTCTATCTTTGTGGTCATGCATAGGTTTTCTAAAATGATCCATTTTATCCCCTATAAGAAGATGAAAGATGCTACAATAGTTGCCAAACTATTCTTTAGAGAAATTGTGCAACTCTATGGAATTCCTAAATCCATTACTTTTGATCGTGATACCAAGTTTTTAAGTCATTTTTGGAAAACCTTAAGGGAGTTATTTGATTCTTCTCTTAAGTATAGTAGCATTGCATACCCACAAACTGATAATCATATGGAGATGGTGAATAAGACTTTGGATAATTATGAAAGCCAAGGTTCTTGAATATTTGAAGGAGTTATAAGAGAATAGTGGAGATTTTGGAGAGATATGGGACTAAAAAATCTCATGATGATTTTCACATGTATAATGGGTTTTTTATTAAAGGAAATCAACTTTATTTTTTAAGAAGTTTGCTCAGAGAGAAGGTGATCAGAGAATTGTATGAGGAAGGCTTAACTGGTCACCTTGGTAAAGCAAGACTCGTGAAGAGGTGAGAAAGAGATACTATTGGTCAAAGATGAGGAGAAACATTTTTACTATTGTGGAAAGGTACCAGGTTGGTCAAGCTTATAAGGGACATGCTTCAAATGCTAATTTGTAAATGCTATTGCTAGTTTCTAATGTAATTTGGGAGGATTTTTCTATGAATTTTGCGTTAAGACTTTCAGGATCACAAAGAGGTATGGATTCTATCTTTGGTTATGCATAGGTTTTCTAAAATGATCCATTTTATCCCCTATAAGAAGATGATTTCCAAACTATTCTTTAGAGAAATTTTTCAACTCTATGGAATTCCTAAATCCATTACTTTTGATCGTGATACCAAGTTTTTAAGTCATTTTTAGAAAACCTTAAGGGAGTTATTTTATTCTTCTCTTAAGTATAGTAGCAGTGAATACCCACAAACTGATAATCATATGGAGATGGTGAATAGGACTTTAGATAATTTGGTAAGACGCATATGTTGTAACAAACCAAAAAGTTTGAATTTCTTGATTGCACAAGCAAAATTTGCCTACAATAATATAGTCCATACTGTTATTGATTGATCACCATTTTCTGTGATTTACACTAAGGTACCTAATCATGCTCTTGATCTTATTAAGTTGCCTAATATGCTAACATTTCTCCTAGTGCTGCAAATTTAGCTAAAGAGGCATAAGAGATTCAAGTGGAGATGAAGAAGAAGATCGAAAGAGCTAAACAGAAGTACAAGGCTTACGATGGTCCATATAGGAGAGCTCAAGTGTTTAATGTTGGAGATGAAGCTATGGTTTTCTTGAGCAAGAACCGAACTATTGGAGGTCATCAACAATAACGACAACAACACCCAGTCAGAGTCCAGTTGAAATGCAGAATTTTGGGAGATCTGATAGTACGCAACCTTACTCCTATATTATAGAGAAGCTATTTTCGATTGTTAGAGGTCATTAGAAATTAGAAACTATAACAAGAGAAGTATGGTCTGTTTAAAATTAAAAGAAAAATCAATGACAATGCCTATATTGTTAAACTACCTTTATAAATGGGTAATATTTCTCTAACTTTCAATGTTGTCGATCTCTCACCTTACTTTCATAATACAAAGCTTAAATATATTGACAATAACTTGAGGTCGAGTTCTTTGACAAATGAGGGTGAATGATGAGACATTTGAATTCTTGAACAGAATAAAATATTCACTAGCAAATAATCTCGCTTTATTCAACATCCTTCTCAACATTTCTTTCTAATTAGACATAATAGAATATTGAATATCACGTGATCACGCATTATCCAACATATTTCTCAGTGAAGATTTTGAATAATTTGTTATTTTATATTATTTGTTTCTTATTTAAAACTTTACTTAGTATATTTTATTTTTTCCTATTTTATCTAGAATTCTTCTTAAATTGAATTAGAGTTTTCTATTTTATCTAGAACTTTTTTTAAGTTGAATTAGAGTTTCTTATTTTATTTAAAATTCTTCTTAAGAGAAATTAAGATTTATGCAAACTGCATATCAATAAAATTTATTTTCTCTTTAAAAAATTTTATCCTACAACTCTTGAATTAAAATAGTGATTATTTATCCTATTCTGTTATTTTTTTAAAAAAAATTATATTTTATATTAATAAAACTTGTATTATTGGCAACATTCTTGGAGCTTTAGATCATGCTGAATGGGCAAGTTGCGATGAACATCATAGGAATTAAAAAGTGAAAACTACAGCTCTACTTCAAACTTTTGGTAATTACTAAAACTTTACTTTCGCAAAGAGATGAATGATTAAAATATCTAACGAATTCTGCTATTTTGCTCACATATTCTTTGGGATAAATTTCATGTTTATTCAGTGATATGCGCATCGTATGTTAGATTCAACGATATTGATTCTTTATGGCGAGTTCATACTTCATCTGTTGCTTCATCAATATGGACTCTTTATGGCAAGTTTCATGCCTCCTTTCTGCTGTAAAAATTCACGTACATGTTTTATAATATTAACATTATGTTGCTAAAATGCAGTCAAATGTACTTTGGATCTAAATTAATTATTTTGAATTAGTGTCAGATTTTATTTAAAAATTTATACTTTTTTATAACTAAATTTCAGACATCGGCCCAATGTGTAGTTAGCAGTTCTAAACTCTAAGTTTGCATACTGGAATAAATCCAAAAGCGCCGGACCGGACCCTGTCTTTCTAACTCAACTGCTTCATGGATGTGAACAATTTTTCATCAAAGTGGCCATGTGATACTGAAATTAAAATTCTTGGTAGCAACAATGGTAGTTATTGTAACATAAATAAGTTCAACCATCGGAGGAGATCAAGTTATTGTAATTATTATTAGTTCTGTTTCAACGCCGTCTTTGCTTGGCACTGGTGCTCCATCTTTTGGTGTTACAAGTTTACAACTGCTATTGGTGACTCCATCTTTTCAACACCATTTGCTGTAGATACCTTTCAGTCTGGTTTGTTCTCTATCGACTGTAACCAATCACAAAGAAGTAATAACTGTAGAGTAATCTTGTTGGATTATCTTATTCAACAACACCTTATAAAAAAACTACAACTAACCTGGAGTGCCATCTGGAAGTGGAAGGGCCCTCAACGTATTAGATCCTTCCTCTGGCTATTAGCTCGAGCTCGTCTCCTCACCAACTAACAACGGGTTCGGTACTATTTATGTACGGATGACGCTTGCTACCACTGCAACTCCGAAGAAACCTCTCTTCATGTTGTGCGAGATTGCCCCAGAGCTAGACTAGTGTGGCGCATGTTCACTCTCCATCTCCGATTCCCTGATTTCTTCCACCAAACTCACCAGGAGTGGCTACTGCAAAATCTCCAGACTCACCACATCGTTCTTGGGCATGAGTGGGCTACCCTATTTGGCACCACCTGCTGGTTCCTGTGGAAATGGCGAAACCTATCCCTTT
>JANQBM010000221.1:38069138-38080184 GCA_025594535.1 Erythroxylum domingense
AGATACTCTTGAGTAATGGAGTGTGACATAATTAAGATGATTATCTTACGACCAATACGCACATGTTAAGGAATAATCGAGGATGTTTCATTATAAACACCAAGTGATCTTTTAAACCTACAACAATGGAATCTGACATTGCTTTCCCTAGGCAACTTCACATGTGTTCGCATTCATTACAAATGGTTGGGAAAGAATCTGAGCTATACAAACTGTTGATATTTGCAAAATGGATACAAAATAAAATAATATATACCAAGTTGCAATTATTAATTTCATTTCGCAGTTAAACACTAACGATTCACCAGTGACCATTCTAAGCTTTGCCAGAATCAAGTTTCCCAAAAAGGAGACAGGATACACACAACCGCCCATATCTGCATAAAATATATATAACATGGTGTGTTAATTTGGTAGAGGAGCAGTATGAAAATGTTTGAAAAGTGACAGTAAACAAGTGAGTATTGGAAAAAGATGGTACACACGTGGTGGGGAACTATCCAGGATGTTTCGTTTTGGTTGTGATTTCCCAGACTAGAATCAAGGCCAGGTTTGCTTTTCCTAGGCACAGCACATGTTTTTATGTCTTAATTGATTGCATCTAAGAAGGCTAGTACTGTACTGCTTCACTCTCGACCCAGCATAGTCTGTATAATAAGATAGGATTTCCATTTAGGAAGTTATTACATATCCAATGATACTCCTCACCCAGTTCTGAAACGTAATGCCAGATTCTGTAGAATAATTTGGTAGGCAGGCCATTCATTAGGAAATTAACCAACGGTTAGAGCACATGTGAATGAATCTTTCCAACCATATCTCCTTGGATGCCTTTCTCGCTTTACAATTAGCTATACCTTGCTCGTATTTTCTTCCTGGCTTGTCTATCTCTTCAACTATAATTTTTTGCCACCCTAGCTTCTGTTTGATACTATTACAGTACTACCTTAAACTAGTATCGCTTATTGTTGACTCTGACAGGCTTTTTTCAAATGTTTGCCCCAAAATATATTGCTCCATATCTTTAAAGGTTCCTCTAAAGTTTTCACCAATTGCACGACACTTTCAAAAGTCTTATCTTTTAGAATGTTTCATCGTCTATTGCTTATCAAGATAACGCACCCACATGTACCCCACCATACTACTATCTTTCTACCTTAAACATTGAGATACAATCATTAATGTCATCACTATCTTTCCCATTAAGACATATATGTCGTGCTATAATTTTCTTTTCATCCGTTCAACGCAGCCTTTACTATATTAAGTTGTTCATCTTTACCAAAAAAAACTAATACTCTTATATGTCAAGAGTGCCTAAAAAATTAAAATTCTTATGAAGCAAAAGAACATACGAGGCTTCCAGTGCTTTGACAATTTTATCATGCATCTTAAAAATATTGGACAAATTTTTCCTTTCCTATTAGTTGGACAATTATTAATTGTAATTTTTGGCTTTTCAATAAATTATCGGTTAAATTACGTAATTTGATCCAAATAAGGATAATAAAATGGCCCAATAAATGATCTAAGTCAACAGGTCAAAGTCTAGGAGGAAAATAAATCTCGATTAGTGTGATTGAACTCATATCGGGCTTGTGATAGGGAAGTTCGATATGGAAGCTATATATAAAGGTTAAAGCCTCCTGCAATTGTTCATATCATTCGTAAATATATGGATCCTTTGACCCGTTAAGAGCGCTTATGTTTTGAGAAACTGTAAAATGGCGTTAATTACGTGTCGGCGATCATATTCCGTAAAAATCTGGGGAGATTGAAACTCTTTTGGAACCCAAAAACTGCTTCGAAATAAGAGATGAAACCGAAATCAAGTATTCCACATTTCCTTCGTTTTTTAACCCTTTCATGAAAGATCTGGGATACGTAATAAGGTCTATGCTACGTATTACACATGGTATCAGAGTGGTTACATGATTGGGTTGCCATAAATGAAGGTTATTCAGTTTTCATCTCATATAGTTTTCTTCAGTTTTTGATTCATTTTTTGGTTTTTTTTTTTTGCGTATTTGATTACGTAAAAATGGTATACATAAGGCTAGTTATGAAAAACAGGTCGAAAACAGGCCAAAAGGAGCAAAAAAGGACTCTCGAGTGCTGAAAGTCTCCCTTCCCGGCAAAGGGTGACAACACCGTCAGTACAATAACTGTTTGGGGAAGGTTTGGTTAGCGCGTGCAACCACCATGTCGTTACACCCGGGACCACGAGACGACATGCTCTCGCATCGGTCCTAACACACGGATGATGAGGATTAAGACATGTAGAGGCGCATGCAACGCACGAGCCATATAGTGAACGCACGTGTGCTCGTAGGGGGCACGTGCTGCGCACGTGTCAGATGCACCTGGCTAGCACACATGCTTGCCCCGTTTCAAGCACACGCTAACGCCTGCTGACATCAGTGCACACGTGTTTATAGATTTATGCAATGCTAGATATTTTATGACAATTATAGATGATTATTCCTGCTATGGTTATGTGTTCTTACTTAAAGAGAAGTCTGAAGATCTTGATAAGTTAAAAATCTTTAAGACTAAGGTTGAGAACCAATTGCGAAAATCTATAAAGATAGTCAAATGTGACAGGGGGAAATACTATGGCAGACACGAGATTGTTGGATAAAAAAAAGGTATGTTTTTCAAGTATTTAGAATCAATTGGAATAGTGAATTAGTTCACTATGCCAGATAGTCCTGAGCAAAGTGGTCTGGCCGAAAGGCGCAATCGTACCTTAAAGGACATGATGAGGTCAATGCAGAGCAGGACTAACCTACCCGAATGCCTTTAGGATAAAGCCATTAAGATGGCATTGTATATCTTAAATAAAGTCCTAAGGAAGTCAGTGCCAAAGATGCCTTTTGAACTTTGAGTTGGAAGGAAGCCAAGCTTTACACACATTTGTGTGTGGGTTTGCCCTGTTGATGTAAGGTTATATAATCCTTATGAGAGTAAATTTTAACCTCGTTCCCCTCGTTGATATTTGATAGGTTATCTCGACCACTCTAAAGGAGATTTTACTGTAAAGAAGGAGGGGCCGGAATAGTAGAATCACAAACGACTAAGTTTCTGGAATATGATGTCCATAATGAAGGAGGATCCTCACATCCTCCAAAAGATAGCAGGACAACTAATACAATTATTAAGTATCCGGCTCTCATATAATCAGGTCCGCTGGATGAAAGTTTGAGTACCATGTCTATGCAGACACAAGGACCTATACCTATTCAGGAAGAGGTTTTTGAGGTACAAGAACCTATGCAATTGCGCAGATCGACCAGAGAAAGGCAACCTACTATCTCATCAGATTGCATAGTCTATTTAGGTGAGCAAGATTATGACATGTTACATATTATGGATTCGATTAATTTTACATAAATCGTTTCTGGACCCCATGCGGACATGTGGTGAGAAGCAATGAATGATGAAATGTAGTCTATGAGGTATAATAAGGTATAGGAGCTTGTTGATTTACCTTAACATTGCAAGCCTGTCAGTTGCAAGTGACCATTTAAGACCAACAAGGGCACACATGGTCAAGTTGAGCGGTTTAAGACGCGTTTAGTTGCCAGGAGATTCACTCAGAGAGAAGGAGTTGACTTTAATGCCACCTTCTCTCTTGTATCCTCAAAGAATGCATTTAGAGTGATTATGACAATAGTAGTTCATTGTGACATGGAGCTACATCAAATGGCCGATAAAACCGCTTTCCTGAATGGTAAACTTTATGAGGAGGTCTACATGGAGCAACCTGAAGGATTCCAAGATCATTATGCAACTGACAAGGTTTGTAAGTTGACTAAATCAATATACGGTTTGAAACAAGCTTTCAAACAATGGTACCTAAAATTTGATGAGGTTTTAACCTCATTCGGCTTTGTGGAAAACAAAGTTAAAAGATGCTTATACTGTAAGGTCAGGGGGACTAAAGTTATCTTCATATTACTATACGTGGATGATATCTTGCTTGCGTCAAATAATTTGACCATGTTGTATGAGATAAAGCAACTTTTGGCGAAACACTTTGACATGAAGGATTAAGGTGAAGCATCTTTTGTCCTCGGTATACAAATTCATCGGGACAGATCTCAACACTCATTTAGCCTCTCTCAAAGAGCATATATTGAGCGAATACTACAAAGGTTTAATATGGCTGAATGTAAACCTGTTGTAACACCTAACTCTTATGGCGAAATATTATCTTTAGTACAATGTCTAAAAATGAAGTTGAGAGAGAGGCTATGAGGAATGTCCCGTACTTTAGTGTAGTTGATAGCTTGATGTGTGACCAGGTGTGCACTAGACTAAACATTGCATTTGCTGTTAGACTGTTGGGTAGATATCTGACTAACCCAGATGTGGACCATTGGAATGCAGTTAAATGAGTGTTGAGATACCTAAAGGGTACCTAGGATTATACGTTGACATACAAAAAGTCAGCGATTTAAACCTCATAGGTTATATAGACTCCGATTTTGCTATGTGTCCGGATGATCGCAAATGGTGCAGTATCATGGAAAAGTGTCAAATAGACACTAGTAACCCCCTCGACCATGCATGCAGAGTTTGTTGCATATTATGGAGCTGTTACACAAGTGATTTGGCTCAAAAATTTGATTTCTGAATTGTCTGTGGTAGATTCGATAGCTAGACCCATTCAGATATATTGTGATAATCTTACTGTAGTGTTGTTTAGTAACAACAACAAGAATATCACATGATCTAAGCATTTAGAGGTCAAATACTTGACCATGAAGGAGTTGATTCAAAAAGGTGACGTTGAAGTGAAGCATATTAGGATTGAGGAGATGTTAGCTGATCCATTGACTAAAGGACTTTGCCCACTAGTGTTTGTTAAACATGTATCTGATATGGGCGAGTTAAGGTCTTTGACAACAGTAGTTAGGGATCATTGTATTTGTTCCTTAAATGTTTGCACATTTGAATGTATTATGACGTTATGGTTATTTATTAATATAGATGATCATCTTTTTATCCTCAGTAATAACTGTTCTTGTATATAATCATAATACATATTAAAGTCTTAAGATTTGTGTCAATCTTAAGCATTTAAAGATCATTGGGCATATATATAGATTAACTTTGAGCCTATGTAATTTAGACACATATAGTTTTGTACGAATATCCTTAAAGTTTCACATGACATAGGAGGATATAAGTTTTTAAATTTCATAAAGATTCTCTAATGTAGTTTAGCATTCGGTTGGAGAACATAAAGGTTTTCCCTAATGTTGTTCAGCATTTGGTGAGAGGAAACAAGTTTTCTTTAATACTGTTTAGCATTCGGTGAAAGAAAACAAGATTTCTCTAATGCAATTTAACATAAAATTGGAGAAATCGAGACTTACAAACAAAAATGATGTAATTTATATCATACAGGTATCATCTTAGTTTGTCACTCCATTTTCTCATTCATATTAGTAAAGTATTAGATATTTGTGATTATATTGGACTTGTGTCATACATGACACATGTGTTTGATATTTTTTGGTATCGAAAACCTTACAGGATGGAATGTTAGACTTTCATTACCTTTGGATTAAATGTTTTTAATTTTTAAAATTTGGTACCAATATAGCAGCGTGACTTAACCGAGTTTTCAAACTGTTATTAAATTTAAGTAAAAATCACAATTAATGATTGTCCAATGAGGAGAATGTTGAACAATTTTGTCCTTTCCCATTAGTTAGACAACTATTAATTGTAATTTTTGGTTTTTCAATAAATTATCAGTTAAGTTACGTAATTTGATCCAGATAAGGGTAATAAAGTGGCTCACTAAATGATCTAAGTCAATGGGTCGAAATCCAGGAAAAAAATGGATCCTGATTCTTGTGGACCGGACTTATATCAAACTTATGATGGGAAAACTCGATATCGAAGCTATATATAAAGATTAAGATCCCTTACAGTTACTCATATCATTCGTAAGCATACGGATTCTTTGACCCGTTAAGAGCGCTTATGTTTTGAGAAACTATAGAAAGAGGTTAATAACGTATCGGTGATCATATTTAGTAAAGATCCCGACAGATTTAAGCTCATTTAGAACCCGAAAGCTGCTTCGAAAGAAGAGATAGAACCGAAATTAGGTATTCTGCATTTCCTTCGTTTTTTAACCTTTTCATAAAAGATTCGATATACGTAATAAAGTCTATGTTACATATTACAAAAAAACTTTTAGAAATATGCTTTTCAAAATATTTGTTCTACAAATGAGTGGGTAAGTATTTTTCATGCAGGGGTTCAAAGAACAAAAGTCTAGGATGATCAATATAATAAATAGTTTATGAGAATTAAGTATAAACTAATAGCTAAATTATTTAAAAAGTCAGGCAATAATATCCAAAATTATTAAATATAAGTAATAATTAAATTATTTATACAATCTTTTAAATATTATTTTATTTAAAAATATTAACACAAGTTTTTGATAAGTTTACTCTTAATTGCCAAGCATACTGGATTAGGTTAATTTTTAGTCAGTCAAATGTGATAGAACCTTAAGATTTACGATGCAATGAATATTTTTTTAAAAAAATTAAAATTTAATTAAAATAAATTAAATAATTTATAAAGGCAATTTATATCTTTAACTTAAATGAAAGTGACCTTAAGATTCCGATTTGACCATGATCTATTGCTTAACTCGGCCAGACTTGATGCCTGATGGTTAATAATAAATGACATTATTTTAAAATTAAAATAAAAAATAAAAAATTGAGCTGAGCCTAAGCTGAAGATAATATGGTAGGGCAGTTATAAGAATGTTAAATTCAGCCTGGCTTGTTTTGGCCCGAGTAGGTTAGGTCACGAGTGGGTCACAAGTTGATTATAGTTGGGTCAGTAGATCGGAGCCCGCCTCGTGAATCGATCATTACTTTCAAAACTACATCGTTTTGAAAATTTTTTATTTTAAAAAACAAATGATGGGTTGACCTGCAGGCCATCATAACCTGGGGCTAAGCTAAAGGCAACTCAAGCTCGGCTCGATCTATTGACATTCCTAACCAACCGGTCCCTAATAAAAATAATATAATATATCCTTAAAAATTTTGAGGATGTAAAATAGTTTTCCAAAATATTTAACTAAAATAAAATAAAATAATACGTATACATTAGAGTAGGCAGTCATGACGCACACGTACACGCAGATGTATATATGTATATATAATTTTAAATTTCCTTAGCAACCAAAAGGACCAAGAAACAAAAGCAAACTAACCATTACCATCCCGCTCTCTGTTTTCCGTTTTATTTCCGAAAACGTCTCTCAATAGTCAATTCTTTCTTTTTGTTTCTCTGCAATTTCTAATTTTTCTGACTCTAAATCAATCATATATCAAAGAAAAAGAAAATGGTAGAATCAATCCCTCGTCGCTTCAACGTTTACAAAGCTCTTGGTGGCGGCAAAGGTCCGATAGATCCGATTTCCCCGCAACTCCTAATTTCTGATTATTTCTTTCTTATGGAGTTTTGATTTTGATTTGTTGACAAATCAGTGGCTGATGTGTTGCTGTGGAGAAGATGGGTTGGGAGTGTTATAGTATTAGTTGGAGCAACGGGCTCGTGGTTGCTGTTTGAGCGAGGAGGTTACAATCTCGTATCTTTTCTGGCCAATACCTCTTTCCTTCTCCTAGTTATTCTCTTCTTCTGGGCCAAATCAGCTTCCCTTCTCAATAGGTAACTGTCTACTCTTGGATCTCAATCACTTCAGTTCTCTTTTGCTTATGAGATAAATAGTCCCTGCAAGGAATTGGGTTCTTGTTCCACAACACTGTGACCTTAATTTAAAAGCTTGAAGTTTTTTTTCTTAAAGATAAATAAAGTTTGATTCAGTAATGTGCTTCAGGCCATTACCACCTATTCCGAATATGGAGATACCAGAGGAGACTGTAGCCAAGGTTGCTGATGTTTTCCAGTTGTACGCCAATTATGCTCTGTCGATTGCTCGTGATATTGCCATTGGTAGAAATTTGAAGCTTTTTGCTCAGGTTAGGGATATTGCTCTCAGTTCTGCACATTTTCTGATTTTGGGAACTTCTCTTCATTTGTTTTCAAATGCACTTGTTCTTCTTCTTCAGGTTGCTTCTGGTACGTGGATAGCATCATATATTGGCAACTTTTGCAACTTCCTTACGCTTCTCTACATTGGTGAGCGAGTTATTTTCGTGTTAAGCACGCACTTGAAGGGTTTATTTTTTAATGTGCTCATATATGAGTGGTTATTTTTGCAGGTGTTCTCCTTAGTCTTTCCGTCCCCGTCCTATATGATAGATACCAGCATCACATTGATGCAAAGTTGTCTGTAACACATGAGATTCTTCATACCCGATATAGGAAACTTGAACAAATTCTTCAGGACAAGATTCCATTGCCATCTAAAAAGGAAAAGAAGATCGAGTAGGTAAGTGTTTCTGTGCCCCTCTAGTTTAACAGTTTCCCTAAATCACACTCTTGTAAGAAGGATTTGTCATCTCACCATTAGTGGTCCTAATATTTCTATGTTTGTACTACAAATCTGAAGCAACTATTGATCACAACTCGTGCAGTTCTTTTGGCATTTTTTGTTTCGCACCAAAATGTTTGAATGAAGTTTTGGTGAGAGTATTACGCTTGCGTAGGGTTCATAACTCTTCCTTGTGGATTACAAAGGATCTGTTTACTTAGCTTCCGACATATATGGTTTTATATGGCACTGAATAACGTGTCCAATTAAAAGGTAACACTGGTTTGAAATGCTTTTATCGGATGCTCTTGGATATCAAAATACTCGCTTGCTATTTGATATGTGTTACATGTACCTGAGTTAATCATCGCCCTTGTTTGGACGACTTAAAAATACTTGCCGAGTTCAAGTTTGGGGATATAAAGATTACTGTCATTTGGATGCTCTCATCAGTCTCCATATTATTAGAATGTTGTCTGTGGAGAGGACCCTTGCCTGTAATCTTTACGATGTTGGGAGGCATATATAAGAACAAGTACATATGGTGTCTGGGATTTTCTTCTAGTTTAAGGCTACTTGTAGATATTATGCCTTTAATTTCAGAGGCTAATAGTTTTGAGCGGCCATCTTCTTTACCAAGTTAGTATTGCTTATACTGTATAATAAAAACACTTTTTGGGTTCCCATAATTGTACTTCAAACCAAATTTCCATCCAGAAAATTACTTAGGGTATTTCTTTTTTAGAAAATCCTTTGCAAGTTGAATTTTCCATCTATGAACCGGAAAGTTTTGGGGACATATTACTTGCGATCAAGTCTACTAATTCAAATTGTTCTGTCTCTGCATTTTGCATTGCCCTTATTTACTTTCTAGTTACACTTTTCATACAGGAATCTTAGTAGCTCAGCAATGAGATTACCGATAGGATTTGCATCTGGGTTTTCGTTGCCAGGATGCTTAATACTTTCTCCTCTAGGCAGATTGATAAGCTCCTATGTATTGTCCCCTTTTTATAGATTGTATATCCTCTAATTTATAACTTTTACGGTAGTAATTAATAATTAATTAGTCTATTCTTAATTTAATGATCAAAGAAAATATAGTTTTTATAACTCTGTTACTTTTATCTTTACCAACACATTCACTACCAACCGGAAATCTTCGCAACTAAATCAAGGAATAGGGGACCACGACCTACATGGAACACCACAATAAGAATTTCAAATTTAGGTCGAAAATAGGATACCATAACATATAATAAACATAAACAAATAATAAGATGAAAAATCATCAATCAATAAGAAATAACAAACCACAACGCATGATAAATATAAACTAAAAGTCAGATAAAACAATGGAGCTATTACCATATATTGTCCCTTTCTTGTTTCCCACAAATCCGGCATAGGTATTGTTGGTGTGACTAAAATAGAGAAAGTACGTGCGAGTTTCTTCAAATGTTTGGACAAAGTGTGGGAGAGTTAGGAATTTAGGATGCTTCTGCGATCAAATGAAGGGAAGAAAAAGAATTAGTGACTTGATTTTGTGATAAAGCAGTGAGTATTGAAGATTGAGGAGAATTTATGACTGATGTAAAACGTTAAGAATTGAAGAAATTGTTTTATAGTTATGGGGCTCACTTTTGTTTAAAAATAAGAATCTCACTTTCAGAATAATTGAGTCCCATTGATGTGTAATTTTTTTAAAAAATACTCATTGTATATGACCTAGTATTTAACTAATAGAGGGTAACACTTGTTAAAATTTTCATCTTCACACGGTCTATTTTTAATGTTTTGTAAATATTAAAATTTAAATTGATCGCTTCAAAATGTTAAAGTTTAACTTATATTTTAGTGTAAATATTAAGGTTAAAGTTACACTTTCGACCAAAATTATGAAGTCTATGCATGTTTCATGAGATATCGTATTCTAGCTCGGTACAAAACTTGTGTTTACCTGCTGAAATGAAAGATAATGCGCAAGTCTCAAACTAAATAACTAAAATGAACATCGAATTTAGAACTTAGAATGAATCTTGTTTTTTTGTTGTTTTCCCTCTCAAATCCAAGGCAGTGTAACAACTAATCAGACCCCGTGCTAAGGTAATTCAGTTCTTCCTATTACAGCTACATCATTTGCTGGTGATAAAATTTTCAATAACTGCTTAGACACCGATTCCAGCTATTATATGATAAATGTGTCATGGAAATAAACTCGTATGGTGTGCATGAACTCTTGTATGTTGGGGTTATATCACATGCAATTCTTGGTACTTACCAGAAGATATTAATCCGGGAAATAACAATATTCACCAACTTTAACGATAATTTTACAATGGAATTTTTCGCACTTCCTCGACAAGACCTGACTACAAAATCAATCAAAGACATTGATCACAGAAAGACATAGAATTTACGCAACCCTTGGGACTGGAATGCTCTCTGAAGCTGGTAATGTTACTGAACGCAAAAGCTCTAAGGAGCAAGATAGGCCCAGGAAATGAGAAAGTATGGTGTTTGCCGATGCCTGTAAAAGCACAAAAAAGAGTGTAAATGAT
>JANQBM010000221.1:38186348-38197150 GCA_025594535.1 Erythroxylum domingense
GTATATCTGATGCAAAAGAGAGAGAAAAGAAGAGGTCGGGATCAGTTCGCGTCTGCATTGTGTTGTATATGTTATTGTATTTTTCGCAAAGTGTTGTACTGATTTGTACTCATTTGTTACGGTTGTAGTGTTCATAATTGAATACGACAATTTTTGAATAAAGGACCTTGGTGTGACATCTTTTGTCCTAGGTATTCAGATTCATCGGAACATATCTTAACACTCATCATACCTCTCACAGAGTGCATACATTGAGTATATGTTATAAAGGTTTAATACGGTTAACTGTAAACCTGTCATAACATCTATCTCTCATAGTGAGAGATAATATTTAGCAAAGTAGCCAAAGAATAAAGTAAAGAGGGAGGTTATGAGGAAAGTTCTGTATTCTAGTACGGTTGATAGCCTGATGTATGCTCGGCTATGTACTAGATAGGACATTGCATTTACTGTTTGACTATTTGGTCAGTATCTGGTTAACCCAGATGTAGACTATTGAATGCAGTCAAGTGAGTGTTGAGATAATTAAAGGGAATCAAGGATTATATGTTGACATATAGAAAAGTCAATAGAATAAACCTCGTAGGGAATAAAGATTCAAATTAAATTATATGTCCGGATGATCGAAAGTTCACTTAAGGTTACATTTTTTAAAGGTTACAGATGGTACAATGTTGTGGAAGAGTGTTAAGTAAACACGGGTGATTTCCTCGACCATATATGTAGAGCGCATGCTATGGGACTGCTTCACAGACGGTTTAGCTCAGAAATTTAATTTCTGAGTGGTTTATGGTTGATTCAGTGGCTAAATTCATTCGGTTGTAATGTGATAATCAAGCTGCTATGTTATTTAATAAAACATTGAATATCACAGGGTCTTAGCATTTTGAGGTCAAATACTTAACCATGAAGTAGTTTATATGAAAAGGTGATATTAAGGTTTGGAGCATTTAAAGATTGAGGAACTATAAGTCAATTCTTTAACTGAAGGACTTTGCCCGCTTGTGTTTGGAATATAAGTATACAATATGGGTGTTTTGAAGTATTTAGACACATATAGTTAAAAAATCGTTATGTTTGCTCCACGTACATTTGAACGTTTTGATGTATTATGAAGGTATGATGGTTCATCAATAAAAATAATCATTATTTATCCTCAATAATACTTATTATCATACATTGTCATAATACGTATAGGAGTCTTAAGATTTGTGTCAATCTTAAGCATTTAAAGGTTATTAGGCATATATACAAATTGACCTTGAACCTATATTATTTAGACGCATACAGTTTTATATGGATATATCCTTAAAGTTTCACATGACATAGGGGGATCTAAGTTTTTTAATCTCATAAAGGTTCTCTAATGCAATTTAACATTCAGTTGGAGAACATAAAGGTTTTCTTTAATGTTATTTAGGATATGGTGAGAGGAAACAAGTTTTCTCTAATATTATTTAGCATTCGGTGAGAGAAAACATGATTTCTCTGATGCAGTTTAGCAATATAGTTTAGCATAAAGTTGGAGAAATCGAGACCTAAAAATGAAGATGATACGTATTAGATCATAAAGGTATTATCGTAGTTTGCCACACTTCGTTTTCCCATTCATGTTAGTAAGGTATTAGATATACGTGATTATATTGGATCTATGTCGCATATGATATGTATTTGATACTTTTCGGTATCGAAAGCCTTGTAGGACGGAATGTTGGACTTTCATTATCTTTGGATTAAATGTTTTGTTTTTAAACCTAGTTGACTAATACAGTAGCGTATCTTAATTGAGTTTTTAAACTTGAATAAAATTGCAATTATTAATTGTCTAAGGGGGAGAATGTTAGACATTTTTATCACTAGGGACAATTTTGTCATTTTCCTATTAAGTAGATAACTATTAATTGTAATTTTATTTTTTAAATAAATAATTGGTTAAGTTACGTAATTTGATCTGGATAAAGATAATAAAGTGGCCCAATAAATGATCTAAATCAATGGGTCGAAGTTCAGGTAAAAAATGGGTTCCTTTTAATGTGGATCTAGTCTATATCGGTCTTGTGATGGGAAAGCTCAATATAGAAGTTATATATATAGGTTAAGGTCTCCTACAGTTGTTCATATCAATCGTAAGCATAAGGATTCTCTGACCCGTTAAGAGAGCTTACGTATTGAGAAAACTGAAGAAAGGCCTAGACCACGTCCTAGCGATGGATTCCCATAAAGAAGGTGATAGATTCGGACTCGTTTCAGCTTCAAAAAGCTTGTTTTAAATTACAGAATCGAAATCAGGTACATTCCACATTTTTCCATTTTTTTGCCATTTCACGTTCGATCTAGAATACGTAACTAAGGTACCATTATGTATTATATAAACCAGAATTTGAATTGGTAAAACAAGAATTTAAAATTTAAAAGGTTCCACTAAACATTGAATAAAATTAAAAATATTGAAGTATAATTAAAAGAGATTATCCTTATGTATCAAAGAATTTGAAATTTAATTTTACAATATGCTTAAAAGAGATTGTCCTTATTTTTAAGTTTAATTAAAAAAGATTGTTAAATAAAAATTAATTAATTAATTTTAGTTTATAATAATTTATTAATTTATGAAAATTGACCGATTAATTAATAAGTTAATAATTTTTAGAAATAAATTTAACTGAAAAATTAAAAACTGAACTAAAGATTAGATAATTCAAAATTCTTACGATTGAACCAATTGAATCCTTTGAATTTCTTAATCATTGTTTACATGAAACATGATAATTATAATTAAAGAAGAAAACAGCTACAGCATCACATGTGCATTGAAGATGGGAACCAAACACAAAATCAATATAAAATAAAAATTTTGTGGAGTTCAATCACCTTCTTTAATGGATGTAATAGAATATACACGAGTGATATAGACGAGAGCAAAGAATTAGACTAAAGGATAAATTTTTCCAATTTAATTAAATTATCTAATAAGACTATAAAGTTATTCCATATAATGTGACATAGTTAGTGAGAGTCAAAAATATTGTATATTTAAATATCTACGTAAATAAATCCCAAATATGATGTTACTTTAGTATATATATATATATATATATATATATATATATATATACATACGTTTGTGTTGAAATTCTACTACTAAAATTTTAATTAATTTAATGATTTTAGTTGTCAAGTGAATTATTTTTTATATGTAATTTATATAATAACTATATATATATATTAAAGATTAATACTTGGGAATAACAATTTTAGATTTTTCTCTATTAAATGAAAAAAAGCGCACAGTTCCTTAATCAATATGTAGCTTTCAAAACTATTTTGGAACAAAACAAAAACTAAGTTACGTTTCAAATGTTTCGGGCAAGTATACACCCTCACATCTGCTAGAATCAGTTCGCCAAGTTCCCTACAATAAGCATTATCACTGTTATAACGTATAATCAACTAATGATTGCATGGTCTCGCTTCTTATTACATTAAATTCTCTATTTCAATTATTTCATTTTAAACATGTTTTATTAAATTTCATCCATATATTTATATAAAATTTACATAAATATGTAGATAAAATTTAATAGAACTTAATAAAATACCAGAACTGAAGATCTTTTTCCTCTTCTTTATTATTAGGTATGATGAGAAAAAAAATTTAGCTTTTCATATTAGATGTGTGGAACACGACAGCTTTGTTGGTCTATTGAAACAATGACAAGCAATTAAGAATGTTTTTCACATTTATAGTCTTCACGAAGTAGACATAAGAAAAAAAGTAGATTTCTATTATTGAAACAGGTAAATGGTACCAGACAAGCAATTAAGAATGTTTTTCACATTTATAATCTTCACGAAGTAGACATAAGAAAAAAGTAGAGTTCTATTATTGAAACGGGTAAATGGTACCGACTACTGGTTTAATTTATTAAAAAAATTCAATTCTTGATATTAGTTACTTATAAAAACTTTTTTCTTAAAAACTCGTTAAAAAATATCGATAAAATATCCGCGATATGATTAATACAAATGAACTAGTCAAATATCATTAATATCAACCGTTAAATTTGATTTGTACTAATTAATTTTGATACAAATTAATTATATATATATAATAAAGTATTATTTTAGATTGAATTTAAATGATTTTAATTGGGTTTAATAATTGAGTTGAGTCATTATATTAGTAATATTTGATTGATATATCATGTTACTTAAAATTTAGAAATTTAAAAGAATAAGTTTTTCTAAAAAATTGAAAATTATGAAGAAATTTTGAAATAATTTCAAAATTAATAAAAATTTTAAATAAATTAGACAACAAAAAAATCACGCAAATGTTAACTCATAATTCTATGCAAATCATGGATTTTCATATGTCCTATATAACTTTTAATTATATTAATGAAATTTAAATTTGGTATTATTTGGATGCGTAAGGAAAAAAAACTTGATGCATTAGTTTGCCGACTACATGTTTCAATTAATCGACCTGAGGAACTGATAGCTCAAGATTAAGCATGGCAAATAACATAAGTTTTTTTCATTTATCTCTATAAGAAAATATTATCTAACATATAGATAATATACATATAAGCAATATGATCTTTCATAAAATATATGCATCATTGAAGCTGTCACTTATTAAGATTAGTTTATGGTTTCCACAGATTAAAGGATCTTTGCAGAGAACACACGAGCACTAGCCAACTTTTTTTCCTTAATTCTGTATTACATTATTATAATTTGATTGTTAGGAAGTCTAAATTTTTTAATATTATGTTTAAAATTGTAACAGCTCTTTAACAGTTAATATTAAACGTCCTAATCTAAATCATTATGTGTGTCCAATAGTTAACATATCCTACTCACATATGATGAGTTTAGACAATCAACATTCTGCGATTTCTCATACTTATCCAATAACTCGTGCGACCAGTATATAACAAGAACTCATTGTCATATATCTATTAGGATATGACATCTCAATTAATGAATCAATCCTAAGACTAATGTGTCCTTGAGTAGATATTTTTATACCTTAAGTCATATCTTACATTAATATCATTTTTATCTCATTTGTTTCATCATATGGCGATTGTATTTAGTCATCTTTCCAAAATATAGTGGCCACCTTTAAATACATTTTATGTGAGTCTTTAAACACAATGACTTTCTTTTGTTCTACATTCTATTAAATCAAATTTAAATTTCTTTCCAAAAATTGTTTCATAAACATACGATTTGCTGGTAGTATTCTAAAGTAGTAAACCTTAAATTTAATCTAAAAAATTAGACCAGAGTCCTACGTGTATTTAATGAGGTACCTTAACCTTAAAAGTCTCATACAATGTAAGATGAGATCTTGTAATTTACATTAATCCTTTTTATGGTTATATTTGCACACATAATACGAGTCATATGTTAACAACATTAACTTATATTATCTTTATATGGATATCTTTTATTTGCAAAATACTTTACAAGGTCAGATCAAACATATTGGATGTTTAACTTGCATTAACTTATCTACTCCAAAATATAACTTTTAAGAACTAACGTTTGGCAACTTAAGATAGATATAATGATGATGTAATAACTTTGTACTAACTTCCTTATAACTTATTGTAGAATTTATGGTTTAAGTTTCTCGCACTTAATTATCACCTAGATAACAAACTTTAAAACTCCCTCATCTCTAGTGATCACAAATCATCAGGGGTGATTGCCTGTGTGAGAAAGCCTATCTCTGATGTCTTATATACTCTTAATTCATCTCTCTCTCTCTCTCTCTCTCTCTCTTTATATATATATATATATATATATAGTCATACAATAGATGGATGTATTTATGAATCAAGTATTGTACAATGCATATTCTCCATCAAATACTCTCATTTAAATATGACAATACAACAAATGAAAATACAAAGAGAAATGTTTGTTATTACATTTCAGCATCAACATAAGCTTAGTGACTTCAGATGCCCAATATACACATCTCTGAAAATTGGCTTTGTCAATGGGTCTGTCACCATATCTCGTGTAGGTATATACTTCATGTTTACTTCTTCCCTTGCAACTATAACTTTCGTGTAATTGTATTTGGTATCTATATGCTTAGTTTTATAATGAAATTTGGGAATTTTTATATAAGTTATTACTATTTGACTATTACAGTTAATAGTTACTAGCTCAATTTTGCTTTTAGCTACTCCTAAATGAACTAAGAATTGTTAAAGCCATATAAATTCTTGTGCTAATGCTAAAAAGGCAACGAATTCAACTTTTATTGTAGACAATGCAATGCAAGATTATTTTTTACTTTTTCATGATATTGCTCTATTATTGAGTAAGAAAAAATACGAAGTAAAATTTCGTTTGTCTAAATCTTCTTCCCAATCCTCATTCGTTTATCCTTGCATACATAAGTCATTATCTTGATAGTATAATGCATAATTCACTATATCTTTTAGATAACTCAATATTCTCTTTACTGTGTCCCAATGTGCTTGTCTCAAATTTGAGTAATATCTACTCACCATTCGAACAACATAACAGATACCTAATCTTGTACATATTATTGCATATATGAGACTTCCAACTATATAGAAATATGTAATTTTCTTCACTTGTTCCCTTTCTTGTGGCATAGATGGGCACCTTCACCTTTAATAATAGAATTATCTATTGGTTTGCAATCTTACATACGACACCGATCTAAAATCTTTTGGATATTGGTCGCTTGAGAAAGTGACAATAATCTTTTTGACTGATCTTTTAAAATCTTAACTCTAGCAATGTATGTAGCTTCACCCATGTCTTTCATCTCAAATTTAGATGACGACCTCTTTGATTTGCTTGATAAACTCACAGTCATTGCAAGCAATCAAAATGTCATCCATATATAAAGATAAAATTATAAACTTATCTTTTTATCTCTTAACATATACAAAATGTTCTTCATCAAGCATCTAAAAATCGTATGATATTATTACATTATGAAAACATATATACCACTCCCTTAAAGATTACTTCAGACTATATATCAAATTTAATAACCGACATACTTTATGTTCATGGCATATCTCTATGAATCCTACAGGTTGTTTCATATAGATTTCTTCTTCTAATTTTTTATTTAAGAAAGTAGTATTTACATCTATTTGATGTAATTCAAGATCCGAATTGGATATTATAGTAATATTAGATGAATAGAAGCAAACATTATAATAGATAAAGTTTCATATAATCAATTCCTCCTGTTGTATATATCCTTTCACCACGAGGCATACTTTGTATATCTCGATAATAACATCAACATTTTATTTTATTTTGAGAAATTATTTATTCCCGATAACTTCATGCCCATTAGGGATATCCACTAAATCCATACTTGATTTGAGCTTAAAGAAGTAATTTCTTCTTTCATTGCTTTCATCTATTTTTCTTTAGCAGGACCATTAATAGCCTCAAGTACATTGCTTAGCTCATCATCTTCTTGTGGGATAATCATCTGAATTTCTCCTTCTATTTTAAAATAACATTGGGGAATAAATCCTTAATTACTGTAACATAAATGACGTTCATCATAAACAGATTCATGAATTTTCTGATTACTCCCATTTGGGTTAGATACTATAGGTAAACTTTCAGTAGGTTATAATATGAATTGATTTTGAGTTCATCCTCCCACATCCAAATTACTTCTACTGGGTTGAAGTTCCTCATTTTGATTCCTTATAATAGAATTATGGTTGATCAAGTATCTCATATAGAAATAGGTCTTTTCTTATTTCACCCTACTTTGAAAAATCATTCTCTAAGAATGTTATATCTCGTGATTTAAATTCAGTTACACCTTCACTATCTTGTTGACCTATGAACATATACTCTTTGAGTGTTTAGAGTATCTAATAAAGATCTTTGACCTAGCTTCCCATATTTATGAGAGAGATCATGAACATAAGCAGCACATCCCAAGGTTTTAAAAGATGTCATGTCAGGTTTCTTCCTGTCCATAACTCATACGTAGTACTTGTAACTGATTTGGTAGGTACTCAATTAAGTATATAAGTGACTGTTAGTAATGCATCACCACAATAGGTGATTAGCTTGCTTGTGTCATTATGAACCTAATCATTTCTAGTGGCATTCTATTATGTCTTTCTGCTACACTATTTTGTTGTGGTGTTTTTGGAATACTCAACCGTTTGTCTACTCCTTTTTCATCATATAGAATTTTGAACTTATCATACAAATACTCTTGTCCTCGATCATTTTGGAATCCTTTTATCTTCCTATCTAATTGATTCTTAACTATATTTACATATTTAATGAAACAACTTCATGCTTCTGATATATGAGAAATCAAATAGATGTGACCATACCGAGTCATCTATGAAAGTGATAAAATGCATAGCCCTATGTCTTGCCTTTACATTTATTGGACTACAGATGTTAGAATGAACTAATTTCAATGAGTATAAAGCTTATGTTCCCTTTTTAAAAGTTTTTCTGACCACTTTACCAGCTAGACAATGTTCACACGGAGGTAGAGTTATTTGACTTATATTACCTAGTCAACTCTAACATTTGACTTTTTTAAAAAAAGCGGCAATATTATATTAACTCCAAAGGGAGCTTTAACGCTTTTACATTAAAATATAAGTTAGATCCTGATCTTCGACAATTTTCAAAAAGAGACTCCAAGATTATATTAACCCCAAAGGTGACTCCAATGTTAGACAATTTTTCAAAAAAATAGAAATTCGAAGGTTACTCTAATGCTTCAACTCTTCTCATCAAAATGCAACATCAAATCGGTAATAATTTTCTTTTTCTTTACTTGTGTTGTTCTGATCTCTAACATTATTCAACTTCTCAAATTTAAGAATACTTAAACATTTTTAAATTGTAATTCATGTCTCAGGCAACGTCTCTAGATTTTGATTACGAGACAAGTCAAGCCATATGAGATGAACCATTATATTTATTAAGGATGAAAATTCTTTAATATCACAATTACTAGGATATAAAGTCATTAAACAAGTTAAATGATCAAATATACCATCTAAAACAACAATAAGTAATGATCCATACTTAAAGGAGTTAGGATGATATAATTTGTTGAGACCAAAGATAAACAAAGGCAATGGAATATCTTTTTCTATCGCAAAAGTTAAATGAAGAGTATTTGTATGTAAAGAGTTTCCATTAAACCCTATATCATTTAGGACCTTTATCATCAAGTACTTATCTTATGTGAATATTTGGACTAGATCATTCACCATGTCAAGTAACATAGAAATGTTATCATCCTTTGGTGAAATTCGGTAGAAAGAACATGCAATCAAAGTCTCACAATAGGTCTTACTAACCATCTCGAATCTTCTTGTTCTTCTTCTTTTCCTTTTAAATAACCTTGAGCCATCCACATACCAATCAATCTTCTTCTTTGTATCTACGAATCTTTCATAAAAATAGCACGGTAAGAAAATGTTACTTTAATGGCATTGACAAATCATATTAAATAAATTTCAAAAGATCTAACATATCTTTACTATCCAATCCCTCACTTTTTAAGACACTCCATTCTTTCTTAAAGCTTAGGAGTCCTCCTACAATGGTGGAAATAAGAGGCAAACCTTTGCATCTATGTGCAATTTTCTTACCAACTCCAACTTTTGATGTTCACCTTTTATAAGAGTAATTAGACAAATTCTTAACCAACATTCTCACAAGTCAAAAGTCTTACTCTGTATATATCCTTATCACTGCACCCCATGACCAATGCAAGTAGTTCTTTTTCATATAGTTATCTAAATAGTAATTCTTGATAAACTACACGTGAGACATTGTTTCGGTTCCTTCCGTTTAGTGGAATTCTTGTTCTAGATATTGATAAAAACAAGCAAAAATTTCTTTTCAAAAAGAATTATACTAATCTCTTTTAACACGTTATCTAATTTTTTAAAGTCGTGTGTAAAGGAATTATATCAATAAATTTAAGAATTGATTTATCAATATACATTTCATAAAAAGGCTCTGAAAAGCACACTTATATCTTCGTCTAAAAAATGGGTTTAGATTTCAATGTCATTATAAATTAACTGTGCTAATGTAGTCATGTCAATTCCCCCATCCCACGAAAGAGATGATACGACCTTGGATTGCTTTTCACCTATCTTGTGCATGAAACATGTGGTCACGTGTCTCTCGAAATGTGGCTATCAGATTTGAATTAAGTTGTTACCTAACTTTATCAGTTGCAGTGTCATCACGTGTTTGTTGAATTTCTCTAATTTTACAACCAACTACATGACGATCACAAACATCACACGTAATAAACATAAGCAGCGAAAAATAGAGAGTACCTTGTGTTTGAGAAGCATGTGTTCGAAAAACTGGTGTTGATTTTGGAATTTTGACTCTAACGCATCGTACATGTCGTGATTCCCAAGGTATAACCACCGATCATGTACTTACCTGAATTGAGGGAAGCGAATACAGAAGTTGACTTGAGTTGCACCGACTCGACCCATTTTGATCCAATTTGCATTCTTCCCAACCCGACCCGCAGCCCACACTTCCTATCTTCCCGTCAATATCTCGCAACAAGATGGGCCCAAACTATGTTATCTAACAAAATCCCTTTCCAGTCCATATAACTTGATTCTATCCAGTCTGGTCCAACTTGACCGGCCTAATTTGACTTGAACAGATCCAATCCAGACCTGACCCAGTGTCAACTCTTCTTCGTTTGTCTCATGATGAGTTCCAGCCTTCCAGGCTCGATTACTTCC
>JANQBM010000221.1:38246580-38270964 GCA_025594535.1 Erythroxylum domingense
GTTTATTTATACTTGTTTATCCTCCCCCCTTCTTCACTCTCTTCCAATATGGGACAAAGTCCCTTACAAACATAACAGTAACTGCCACTTAAACTTGCATTTGTCTCTACAATCTATAGGATCTGGAAAGAAAGGAATCAGAGAGTGCACAACCTAGCTGCAGAAGATAAACATTAGCATGCGGACAAAATTTTAAATTGAATCTGCGCTATTGTCTTGGCTAGGAAAGTTGAACACTTAATTAACCCTTGCTTGAGAAGTATATGGAACATATGACGTTAACTAATACTTTGTTAGTCGGTTGATATTTGATGTACCTTGCTCCTTGTTTTTGTTTTCCATTAGCAATGGATAGACAAGCTGTATAACACATACAAGTTCTTTCAATTAGTATAATAAACAAATCCTAGTGAAAAAAAGTGATTGATTGCATATAACGAGAAATGAAGCATCTCATTACATTAAAATGCATGATAAAATAAAAGAAGTTATGACCAGAGTGGCCAGTAAAAAAGAGCTTAAAGCTCAGAAATGTGTATAAAGAGTCACAAGCTCAATATTAAAATGAGCCTGATATTGACAACGGATACGGGATAGTTATTAATGAGTCCGATGTTCACAACAGATACGGGATAGTTAAAAAAGTAGTTGGTCACAACAAAGTAACAATGAAAGTATAGTCATATGTGCATTGCATATATAAATTGATATGTATTATATGAATGTTTTAAATGAATTAATTGAATTGTTCTAAATTAGAAATGTGAAATGGTGTTGATATGTGTTTAATTGTTGATACATATAATTATTTACACTTAGCGACTAATGATACAAAAATGCTTAAGATATTCACTTTAATTCATATATGATTTAGGTACAATTTGAAAGAAAAGAAATTTAAGTGAGTCGAAAGCATTATATTTGGGTCGTTTTTTAAAGATTAATTTTTAATTGTCTTCGTGAAGTAAGAAGAAAAAAATTAAAAGGCAAGAAGAAAAAAAAGACAAAATTCAAAGAAGAAGAATTAAAAGTGCTTGTGGGAAAAATAAAGAAAAAAATCAATAACAGCTGAAGAAGAAAACGACAGCGCACGAGGAGAAAGTGAGCAGCAAATGGCAGCACAACCACGAGCAAAACGCAGTCTGCTTTTTACACAGATGAGTGTTAAACGCAACGTTTAATAGTAAGGTCTGTCTGGTAGAAGTGAGACGTGTACAATAGAGTGAATCGAAAACCCTCAAGTTTATTTGTCTCATCAATATACAGTAGAGGTTGTGAAGAGAAGAGGGCTGCGGCCGAACCAAAAAGGAAAGAAACGTGTACAGTGGCTTGGGTCCATTGTATTAATTGGTCAAATCAAAGCACAGTAAGAAAGGAGACTAGCATCTGAAGAGACGAGAAGCGTGAATAGTAGCTTACACATTAATCTTTAATTGTCAAATCAATAAATAGTAGTTAGGAGAAGATGGTTTGCACAGTGAAAAAGAAAGAGAAGGGTTTTCGGTAGGGCTATTAACGGGGGCTGAAGTATTTTTTAAAGAGAGATTCATGAAAGGCTAAATGTTCAGATGCTGGTTAAGTGTATTTTTTTATTTTTGTTGTTTCTTTCTCTCATTAAAAATTGATTGTGTTATCATATGTTAATTGATTTGAGTTTTGTATATGGATAATCAGATTTTCGTTATTATTCGATTATTTGTACATAAACCCATTGGGATTGTGAAAGATGATTTTAATGCGTTCATTGAATCATTTAATTGCATACTCATTTCTAGAATTTCAATATAATCCGTAATTGTTATGTTGAAATTTATATATAGCCACTAATGATTCGTAATCATTAGGGATAACATTAACTAGGTTAAATCACGCATCGTATGTAGTTGTTGTTTTGATTAATCAGTTTCCTAATTCGTAATGCTACTTTCTAATTAAATCTAGAGAACGTATCCTAGGTTATTTGGTGGTTAGGTTTAATTAATGATCTTATCTTGATTAAACAAAACCTAAGGAAAAACTCGGGTTAATTATTAACCCACGATTAATAGTTTCTAGGAGAGGTTTGAGAATAATAAATCAATGAGATATACTTAATTAGGGTGTAGGCTGAGATTGAACCAAAGAACTAGGTCCCTACCGAATTCCCCACCTTTATCAATTTTCACATGTTTTCTTTAATTTGTTTTTATTAGTCTAGCTTCATATTATTTTTTTATTTCAAAATCCAAAACCCCCTGTTAAACCTAAACACCAGTTAATTTCATTATATAAACTTTACATATACTCTCTGTGGAATCGACCTAGGCTTAACACTGTTATAGTAGTAGTATAGTTATTTTATTTTAACTAGTGTTACGACGCGCCTGTCAAGTGTACACAATTGTATTTGATGAAATATGATAATATGTGAAGTGATGTTCAATATGCGATGATATGATTTGTCTATGAATTTGGAATGTGAGCTGTTTTTGTAATTTGATATGAGTGAGCACAACGATAATGGTTTACTCACTGAGTTCGTAAAATTCATCAAAATTGCAAATGTTGATTTTCAGGTACGAGTGAGACATGGTTCCTAAGGCAAACTAGTAGAAGTCTAGTTCTGTCGATTTTGGACTCAAGAATGACTCAAAGGTCGGTTAACAGATACTGAGGAGTTTAGATAGAATGTTTTTGTATAGTTTCTCATTTAATGTAGAATGTTGTAAAAGAGTAGTAAACTCTTATATGTTTTTAATATTGTATATATGGATTTTGTGGTGAAATGCTACAATGTAAATTATGTTTTATCAATGGAATGAGGAGTTTATTCTTTGAATATTTATGTTATATGTGTATGATGCCATATTAAGTAAATATGACTGCTCTAACATGCCATTTTCATCGGGTATGTTCTCGAATGTCCTAAGGATGTTCAGGCACGTGCCTCGTGAAGGTGGTGCGTTACAAGGAGTCTGTTAGACAATAAAGCCTTTTAAAAGACAGGAGCCTGTTAGGCGATAGGATCCTTTTGTAGGATAGGACCTTGCTTAGATGAAAGGAGCCTATTGAATGATACATCCTAATTTAAAAACAAAAGGTGCCTATTAAAAATTAAAGGAACCTCTTGCAAGTTGAAAATAAAAGGAGCCTCTTATAAAAGAACACATATACACACAATATAATGCAAAAATTTAAAAGTTAAAGAGAGAGAGAAGAAGAGTTCAGTCAATTTATACTGATTTGGCTTGCAACCCAAGCCTACATCTAGTTCCCAAGTATCCAACTTGAGTATTTCACTATAAAAATTCAAGTATTAAATTTGATAAACATCTTCAAGCTCACAAGTACATATTTTTCAAGGTTCTCTAACCTTCCACACTCGAAGTGTACGACAAGCTTCTAAAAGCTCACAGAAAAATAAAATAATAATTTCTCCCTGGATAGAGTAATTTCACTTTCTAAGGCACAATAAGAATGATATGACTCTCAAGAATATATATATATTACTCAAATGTTTCGAAAGTCTGAGTATGTTTGTTGCTTCACAAGTGTTGTTGCTCTTCTTTAAATAGTCATTTCCTCAACTAACAGTTGCTTTATCTTTCATCCTTAGTCAACTGGATAGATTTAAATTTGAATAACTTCAATATCATTTTTGCTAAAAATCTTCTAGTAATCACAGAGCTAATATACATAATTAGTAGGATCCTTTCGAATAAATCATTTTTAATAAGGTAAGTTTATAAAGAAGGTTCCAATAAGAACGAAAGTGTATTCCTTATGATTTTATTTCCTTTTGAGAATTAGAATGTTAATTGCACAAAAAAATAAATCCAATTTGAATTTTGAAATATTATACAATTATCATCAAAATTGTTAATCATAAGCTTTGAGCTAACAATCTCCCCCTTTTTTATGATGACAAGCAATAATAGATATATTTTTCAAAAATCAAAGAGATAATAGATAATTTCAAAAGATACTTATAACTTTTATATGTTTCGACATAATTAAAAGGAGCCTGTCTCTTAAGAAAGGAACTTATCATTTATATATCACATATTTTCATAAGTTTAACAGCAGAATCAATCACGTATATAATCTACAAAAAATGTCAACATAAACTCTCCCCTTTTGTCATCATCAAAAAGAAATAAAGGGAAATAGTGTATAATGCATCAAACAAAATTATTAGTATAAATAAGCTAAGCAGAAAGTAAATAGCAATAGAGTTATCGAAGAGATTTAAGGATTCTCCTTAGCAAAATCTGCATGTCAAGAAGTTGATTTTGTATGCTATCTATTTGTTCTCGCATTTGTTCTTGATTAACTTGAATATCCTTCAGCTTTTGTTGGAGATTTGCACTATTTTTAGCCTGAGGAGGAACATGAGTTTGTTAGTCTGAAGCAAGATCTAAGTTTTCTGCTACTCTTTTAGATATTTTTTCTACCTAGACATTATTTTGCAATTTATATTCGAATTGGTAAGGAATGGAATGGGGAATCTTAGCCGGTGCATACCAATTTAGATTTGTAAAAGGAACTTCACAATGGTTGAAAATCTTCGTACGCAACATCTCATAAGGCAGGCAACCGGTGGTATTCTTATTATTCCCCTTATTCACTATGAACCTCAAAATCATAGCTGGAAGATTCATTATGTTCCCTTTCAACAAGTTATACACCACATAAGTGTCCAATAGGCTACATCTTTAAACTAAGACACTCCTGGGAAAAATTAAAGTAGCTGTAAGCGATGCAAAGTATCCTGATATTAAGTCTAATTGTCTGTTCTAGGGTCTCCCATCTTGGGTGTTCTCAACATGAGGATAGATGGATTTGACAAGTTTGACTAACTCCAAATCAGTGACATCACACTTATAATAGGGAAAATTAGTTCTCCCCATAGGATCTACTTCCAATATATCTCCTAAGATTTCTTTAGAAACTATAATTTCACATTCGTACAACGATAAGACAATGACTAGCTTTCCATTAATTTCTTCCTTTTCCATGTGTGTGTAGAATATCCTGACTAACTCATCGCATACTGTCTCATCTAATTTCAAAATATTTTTCCAACCAATGGTAACAAAGTAAGGAGAGATAGGTATACCTATGTCGTCAAACATCATGGGAGGCAAGATTCACTTAACAACCACCTTCTTTTCTTATATTACATTTTATAGCGAACTTCAACTTCTATTGATTGAAACATTTTGGGTGGTATTGATGTCTTTCCTTTTTGTGCAGCTATTTTTATCCTCTTTGACCTTTTTTTCTTTAGGAATCATCTCTTTATGAAACAACTTATTTGTATCAATAGTTTCTTCAATCACAGGCGTTTTTCCCTTCTTTATTTCTTCCTTTTTTCTTTTTCTAGATTCTTGTTCCTCTTTCTTTTTAGCATCAAGGTTTTCTTTTTATTCAGAAATTTTCTCGATTTGCTTTGCAAAACTTCCTCTGGTTTGTAGTTGTATAATCAACTGAGAATGTTCTTTATTTGAATCATTATCATTTATAACCTAGTGCACTTCTGATACTTAGGGCTTAGAGGATATAAGTTTAGTAACATAAGCTTCATCATGAATATCAGTAGAAGTTGGAGGTTTCTGTTGTCCTTTTGGTCTAGTTCATGCTATTGTAAGAGTGATGGATGAGGTTTAGAAGATTTGAGAAGAAAACAGAGAGTTAGAATGTACAGAGTCAAGAGAGGCTCTTCGAAGAACAATGAGGGTGAGTAGGGCAGAGAAGTCCATTTCTGGTATATTAGGCTTTTCTTGAGCATTAATCTCTTGTGAAGATGAATGATCGTATGTTAATACAGTAGTGTGATCTTTTACGTATCTTCTGACAGACCCATACAATCATTTTTTAGAACTTCACGCGCGTCTTTAAATGCTGAAATGACAAAACAAAGAAATTACCTTTTTTTAGCACACGTGTCACTTAGAATGTCAACCTGAGAGAAGCTTTCTAAAAAGAAGAGGAGTCTTCTAATCTAGAAGAAACGTACTAACCTAAGAGGAGGCTTCTAAACTAAGAGGGGCCTTCTAAACTCTAAGAGAGAATTTATAAGGAATAAGAATCAAAGGAGCTTGCTAAACGAAATGCAAAGACAAGTAACAGAGAATATTCATGCAAAAAATAATATCAGAGAGTTTACACATACCAAGCTCTTTTCTTAACAAACAAAATCTATCTTCAAAGAGTGGTTTAGTGAAGATGCTAGCTACTTGATTATTAATATTAACATGCAAAAGATCAATGGTGCCTTCTAAAACATGATCTTTAAGAAAATGATGTTTGATTTCTATATGTTTAGTCCTAGAATGATGCATAGGAGTTTTAGAAAGATTTATAACACTAGTATTATCACATAATATAGGAATATGAGAAAAGTTTAGAGAAAAATCCTATAGTTGATGCTTCATCCATAATATTTGAGCACAACAGCTAGTAATTGCTATGTATTTTGCTTCAGTTGTCAAAAGCGTTATGCAATTTTGCTTCTTGCAGGACCAAGATACTAGATATCCTCTAGGAAATTGACAGTGACCACTTATTTTTTCTTGATCGACTTTATCACTTACATAATCTGCATCACAATAGCCTACTATGTCAAATGAATCAGTTTTTTGATACCATAGTCCAAAATTCATAGTTACATGGAGATATCGAAAGATTTTTTTGGCTGCTTGAAGGTGACTTTCTTTTGGATTTGAATGAAAGCGTGCGTAAATACACATACTAAGCATAATATTAGTTTTTGAGCTTGTAAGATATAGTAGTGATCTAATCATTCCTCTATACTTTGTCTCATCCGTAGCTTTGCCTTCTTCGTCTTTATCAATTTTATTTCCAATGTATATGGGAGTACCCATCGGTTTGGCATTCTCAAAATGATATTTCTTGATGACTTCCTTTGTGTAGTTTTCTTGGCTAATGAAGATTCTTTTTTCTATTTGTTTGATTTGTCTCATTATGCTCATTTCAAACTCCCCCTGCATCAAAGCTGATAATTCTTCACAGAACGATGGATTAGTAGCACCAAATATTATGTCATCAACATATATTTACACTATGAGTAAATCATTGTTCTTTCTCTTAATAAATAAGGTTTTATCAACCTTTCCTCTTTCAAAGTTATTCTTAAGCAGAAAGTTACCTAAATTCTTATACCATGCTCAAAAAGCCTGCTTTAAACCATATAGAGCTTTGGTTAACTTCATTACGTAATCCAAATGGTTTTCATCTTCAAAACTTGAGGATTGCTTAACAAATACTTCTTCGTTAATGTAACCATTTAAGAATACGTTTTTAACATCCATTTGGAACAACTTGAAGTTTCTATAATATGTAATGGCAAGTAAAATTCTAATCGTAGCAGCATATGCATAAGTTTCATCAAAATCAATACTTTCCTATTGATTTTAACCTTGAGCTATAAGTCTAGCTTTATTTCTTAACACCTTACCACTTTCGTCAAGTTTTTTTGGAAATACCCACCGAGTCCCAATGATTGACTTGTTTTGAGGACGAGGTACTAGATTTTAGACTTTGTTTATGTCAAATTGATTCAGTTCATCTTTCATGGCTGAAACGTAGTTTTTGTTAGTAAGGGCCTCTTCAACAATATTTGATTCTATTTGTGAGATGAGAGCAACAAAGTTGTTCTTGAACGATGATCTTGTTCTTAGATTTTTAGAGGGATCTCCCAGAATATATTGATGTGTATTAAGACCTCTCCATTCTCTTGGTGTTTTTCGTTGTATAGGCTCCTGTTGGGAGGTGCTTGAGGAGGGAGCCTGCTCTGTCCTAGCTTCAGAAGGACCTTCTTGATCTTGTGGTTTTGAAGTCGCTATAGATATGGTTTGAGTCTCCGATATATCTTTAGGAATCAAAAGATGCTCTTCATCATCTAAATCAACTACTGTTTTCGATGGTAGTGTTTCATTAAATACTATTTGTATTGATTATTCTAACTTCCTTGTTCTTTTATTATAAACTTTGAATCCCTTACTTACGGTGCTGCAGCCTACAAAATGGCTTCATCTGATCTCACATCTAATTTTTCAAGATTGTCTTTTCCATTATTTAGAACAAAGCATTTGCAACCAAATGCTTGGAAATAAGCAACATTCGATTTTCTTCCTTTCAACAACTCATAGAGGGTCTTCTTGAGTATAGGTCTTATAAGACATCTGTTAAGTATATAACACGTTGTGGATACTACTTCTGCCCTATATCTATGAGGTAATCCACTTTCACACAGTATGGTCGTGGCCATATTAACCAAAGTTGTGTTCTTTCTCTCTATAACTCCATTTTGCTAAGGCATTCTTGGATAATAGAATTTGTGAGTTATATCATTGCTATCACATAATTCTTCAAACTTTCTGTTATCAAATTCTCCTCCATGATTGCACTACATTGAAGGGATGCAACATCTTTTTTCCATCTGAATTTTTTTTGCAAAACTTTTCAAATACTTCAAAAGCATCATCCTTATTTAATAAGAAATAAACCTTCGTAAATCTGGAGTAATTATCTACTAGAACAAAATCGTAATGTTTACTACCAAAAATTTGAGTTCTAGTAAGACCTAATAAATCCATGTACACAAGTTTAAGTGGTTGGCTAGTAGACACAATATTTTTAGGAGGAAAGCTACTTTTGATTTGTTTACCTTTTAATCAAGCCTCGCAAACCTAATTGCTTTCAAACTTTAAGGTTGGTAGTCCTTTTACTAACTTATTTTTGGACAATTTTGATATAATGCTCATGCTGACGTATTTAAATCTTTTGTGCCAAATAAACGAATCCTTTTCTATAGAGATAAAACACTTAACACTTTGTGAGGACAAGTCTTCCAGTTGAGCACAATATATATTCTGATTTCTAGGACCAACAAACACAATATTATCATTATGAATATCAACAATTTCACAATGAGATGCATAGAAAATGATTTTGTAACCTTTGTTACATAATTGACTCACACTTTATAGGTTATGTTTCAAACCAGCAACAACAAGAATGTTAACAATAGAGGTAGAGTCAGAATTACCAATTTTAGCAATTCTGGTGACCTTTACTTTTTTTTTGTCTGCAAAGACAACATTACCCTCGTCTTTTCTTTCATTGCAGTTGAAGTGTGATATTTCACCTGTCAAATTTCTCAAACAACCACTATCAACTATCCATTGATTCTCCCTTGTCTCCATTTTAAAACATATTTTATCGTCTCTTGATTCAGCCATGAAACAAATATTGCTAATTTCTTCTAACTCTTCTTCTTCAAAGTTTTCAGAATCCTCATTTGACCAGGCTGCAGTCATCACTTGCATTCTATATTTTTTATTCTTTGACTTGTCCTTTTGAAGAAGAGGATATTTTGGTCTTGTGTGTCCAGGTTTCTTACAATGATCGTATATGATTTGATTATTTTTTGTATTGTTATTGCTGCTACTGCTGCTACCTTTTGACAGGAACTTGTTGTTTTCAGCTTTCTTATTTCCTTCTCTTTTCTTCATCAGCTTCTTTTTATAGAAACTGACATATTTTTTGACCATAAATTTGAACTCGTCATCTCCATCTATTTGCAACTCAATGTCACTTTTATCACCAGTTGATTTGTTAGTTGCTTTTAGTGTCATTCCTTTTCTATAGGAGGATCCTTCATTTTGCCTAAGCTCGGTTTCATGGATCATCAGATTTTCTCATAGCCAGTCAAGTGAAATAGTGTCTAGATCCTTTGTTGTTTCTAGAGCTGTCACCTTAGGTCTTCATTCCTTTGTTAATGACCTCAGAATCTTCGTTACAACCTCATCATTGGGATATATCTTTCCCAAGTTCTTTAAGGTCGTGATGGTGTTGTTGAAGCTTCCGAATAATTCGTTTATGGTCTCTCTCTATTTCATGCCAATAGTTTCGTATGGATGCACTAAAAAGACTTATTCTAGCTTCTTTTCCTCATTTGTTCCTTTAAACGTGACTTGTAGTTTGTCCCACATTTCCTTTGCTGTAGAATAGTAGGATATTTTCTCATATTCTTTTGGAGATAATGCACAGATTAGATGAGGTTTTGCTTTATCATTTGGCTATGCATTTCTTCTATCAGTATCAGTCCATATTTCTACGTTATATGAATCAGGAAGTGTAGCTCGAACTCTAATGGCTTGTCGGACTTCAATATCTACAGATTAAAGATAGATTGTTATTCTCTCTTTCTAGTATGAGTAGTTGTTTCCATTGAAGTAAGGAGACTTTGAGACAAATTGTCCGTCAAAATTTCTCATATTGTTTGCCATGATCCATCATGTGCTGTAAAACACAAAAATGTGAAATCTTGCTTTAATACCAAATGATAAAGCAAACACGAGCAAAAGGGGGTGAATTGTGTATGAAATTTTTTTTACAAGTTCTTTTAATTAGTATAATAAACAGATCCTAGTTAACTAATAAAAACAGTAGGAGTTTGTCAGACGATAAAGCCTTTTAAACGACAATAGCCTGTTAGGCGATAGGATCCTTTTATAGGATAAGACAATGCTTAAACAAAAGGAGCCTATTGAATGATAAATCATGTTTAAATAATTTAAAAATAGAAGACGTCTGTTAAAACTAAAAGGAACCTCTTACAAGTTAAAAACATAAGGAGCCTCTTATAAAAGAACACACGCACAATATAGTGCGGAAATTTAAATGTTAAAGAAAGGGAAGAAGAACACAGTCAATTTATATTGGTTTGACTTACAACCCAACCCTACGTCCAGTTTCCAAATATCCAACTTGAGTGTTTCATTATAAAAATTTGAGTATTAAATTTGACAAGCCTCTCCAAGCTCACAAGTACATATTTTTCAAAGTTCTCTGACCTTCCACACTCTAAGTGTACAACAAGCTTCTAAAAGATCACAGAAAAATAAAATAACAATTTTTCTCTTGATATAGTGATTTCACTTTCTAAGGCACAATAAGAATGTTATAACTCTCAAGAATATAGATGCTACTAAAATGTTTTGAAAGTCTGAGTATGTTCGTTGCTTCATAAGTGTTGTTGCTCTTCTTTGAATAGTCAATTTCTTCAACAAGTTGTTGCTTTATCTTGCATCCTTAGTCAATTGCATATATTTAAGTTTGAATAACTTCGATATCATCTTTGACAAAAATCTTTCAGTAATCACGGAGTTAATATATGACCTTCATAATTAGTAGGATCCTTTCGGATAAATCATTTCTAATAAGGTAAGTTTATAAAGAAGGTTCCTGCAAGAAAGAAAGCGCATTTCTTATGATTTTATTTCCTTTTGAGAATTAGATCGTTAATTATACAAGGAAGTAAATCAAATTTGAATTTTGAAATATTATACAGTTATCATCAAAATCGTTAATCATAAACCTCGAGCTAACACTGTACACTCATAACCAATCATAAAAGTACTTTCACAAACTTTACAATCTTTACAATTACGAAATTCAATTAATTTAAGGTGCATGGGATGTTAGACGTTAAAGGGATGTTGAATATGGAGTTTGAGTTCGTCAAAACATGATTCATGAAGAAAGAAATAACATGCATAATAGCAATAAGTTGGACTTGAAAATTGTGAGAAATATGCTATGCATGGAACCTTAAGTTTCTCAGGAATAAAGGCTAAACTAAGTTTATGCTTTTGGGAAAAATGGAAAAATGCAACTTTAATCCCATTATCTTCCAACTTTTGGTAATGGTTGCCAATGAAAGGAATCACTCGAACATACATCATGTCGAGCAAAAAACTACATTCTTCACAATGGTAACATATGTTATTTTCATGGTAGACATGACATCCATCACATATAAATCTTTTGAGAAACTCTCCTCCTATGATAGAAAGAGGTGTTTATAAAGATTGTGTTCTATTTTGAGTGAGAATTCTGCACACCCCTTATGCAAATAAATTTAGCAATATGAGCATTTATAACCTGAACTACTCTTCACAATCTCTTTACATAGATGGCATGAGAAGTCAGTCATATCTTTTAAATAGTTCGAAACATGATTATTAAATTTATCTTTAATTTGCATATAGGAAAGAAAAAGAAAAACAAATGTTTTGCATAAATCAAATATGTATATGATGTGAAAATAATTTTACTTTTATCAAGATATTCTTAATTCTTAATATATGTTAGCCATTTCTGAAACTTGTATATGTTAACTATTACTTTATTATATAAGGTACTACCATAGTTTTAAATGCTATGGTAGACAATTAGACACATATAGTTACTAGTCATTTATATTGTCATTGAATAATGAAAAAGTGTAAATTCAAGTTCAATGCAAAGACCCAATATTAAACTACTATTGTAACTCTTTTGTACATCAACAAATTCAAATTCAATATTTTAAGTCTTTAAATGTATAGATATAAATATATTTTGTTCCTTTTTTTTTAAAGATGGATCCTTTTAAGATTAATATCTCTAAAAATATTAAAATTTTTTGGATTCACGATACTGAAACCTCTTTTGGTATTACTATCTTTATTTTTTTACAATATAAATTTTTATTAAAGTGATTTAATTAGTTAAATAGATACAAGTTCTAATACTTTTTCAATTATTAAATTATGATATAAAATAAATATATTAATTTTAAAATTCATTATTCATTGTAATATGCATGAAATTATAAAATTATAAAATATAAAATGAAATAAAATGACCTATATAACTAAACGATATCATGTACAATAACTCTTTAATAAAATTAAACTGATATTACTCTTTTAATAAAACTAAAATGATAAAAGACATGTTAAAAATAATAATATTAATTGTGAGACTTTTTGTTGTAATTAATTTACATATATGTTTCTCCTTTTTTCTTTTACGCATATTAAAAATAAATTCAATAATCATGTTTTGATCTATTTCGAAGATATGATTAACTTCTCATGCTATCTATATAAAGAGTTTGTGGAGAGTCATTAAGGCTATAAATACATATATTGCCAAAATTATTTACATAAGGAGAGAGTAGAATTGCCCTTTAAAATGTAATACAATATTAATGAACACCATCTTTCTATCATAGGATGAGAGTTTCTCAAAATATTTATATGTGATGGACGTCATGTTTATTATGAAAATAACATGTGTTACCTTTGTGAAGAATGTAGTTTTTTCCTCGACAAGATGTGTGTTTAAGTGGTTCCTTCTGTTGGCAATCATTATTGAAAGCTGAATGATAATGGGAGTTTAAGTTGGATTTTTCCATTTCCCCAACAACCATAAACTTAGATTTTCCTTTTTTCCTAAGAAACTCAAGGTTCTATGTAAAACATGTATCTCGCAATTTTCAGGTCCAACTTATTGTTGTTATGCATGTCATTTCTTTCTTTATGAATCATGTTTTGATGAACTCAAACTCTAATATATTCAGCATCCTTTTCACATCCAACATCCCCTACACGTTAAGTTAATTAAATTTCCTAGTTATTGTAAAGTTTACAAAAGGAATTTTATAATAGGTTATGAGTGTACAAAATGTGATTTTAAGCTTGATACAAAATGTGTCAAGTACCTTAGTACCTAACATCTAATCTCCAACATAAGCACCACGGGCACAACCTTTTGTACTTTGTGGTTTAAGATATATAAGCGGTTACTATTAGCTCAAGGATTATGATTAACGATTTTGATGATAATTGTATAATATTTTAAAATTCAAATTGGATTTATTTCCTTGTATACGTATCGATATATTTCTTAAAAGGAAATAAAATCATGTAATAATTGATTTCTTTATTGGAAGAACCTTCTTTATAAACTTACATTTTTAGAAATGGTTCCATGACATCTAGAAGGATTTTACTAATTCGAATAATCAACTCCGGAAGGCTTGACAGAATGTTCTTCCTAATGTCTAAATATCGAAGATTTTAGCGGAGATAATATCAAAGATTAAGCAACGACTAGTTGAAGAAAATGTCTACTTAAGGAAGAACTACTGCAATTGCGACACACACAAATATATAGAAAAATCAAGGAAGTCAAATTTTCGATATACATTCACAACATCAGTATTTTTGAAAGTCATATCATTATCAAATCTCTTGTGTTTTAGAAAGTGAAAATTCTTTTGAGAGAGTAATCATTGAAGTTCATATTGAGCAAATTACTTTGTCATTCTTTGAGGGTTTGTAGAGGCTAGCAAAATACTACTAGTGTGGAAGGTTTAAGAACCTTAAAAAATATCTACTTGTGAGCTTGAAGAGACTCGTCAAATTACTACTTGGATTTAATAGTGAAACACTCAATTTGGATACTTGAGGATTGGATGTAGACTTGGGTTATAAATTGATCATGTCATTCTTTCTCTCCTCTTAACTTTTAAATTTTTACATTATATTGTTTGCATTTTCATTTTACAAGAGGCTCCTTCACTTTTAAAATAGGCTCCTTCTGTTTTTAACTTCGCAAGGGGTTCCTTTTAGTTTAACAGGCTGCTTTTGTTTTTAAATTGCTTTAACATGAATTATTGTTTAACAGGCTCCTATCGCCTAACAGGCTCTTGTAGTTTAACAAGCTTTATTGTCTAATAAACTCCTATTATTTCTTTTAATCTTTAACTGGTATCTATCTATTATACGAATTGAAAGTACATGAAAATTTTTTAAGTCACACACAATTCTCCCCCTTTTATGTGTGTTTGCTTTATTAGTTACCCCTATAAAGTGGAGCAAATGCAATACTTTAGATGCAAAAAATGTTTCAAAAATTGCAATGCATCGTTTTATCGTTCTTTGGAGTGTGATCTTAATTGCATACCAATACCATAGAATATTAAAAGCATATGTCATGTATATCCCCTTACTTTAATGGATTCAATTATTAAAGAAAGACAAGAAGAATATTACTGTCATGCTTATGAGAGTTTAAGGAACTTAAAACATGTTGCTTATTATTGCAAGAAATGTCATTATACTGCTCATATTGGATGTGTGCTCGAAGAGGGAAGATATAATTTACAATCATCTTTGACATACCTAAAATATATTTGATGAACCAAAAATTAGTACTCATAATTGTTTATGGACTAGTATTGATTTTTTCAAGATTTTATTCAGTGAACTAGCTAATCTCCCATTTCCAGTTGTTAGATAGTATTTGATGCTTGAAATGTTATTATCATTAACATGTATTAAGGCTTTTTATTTTGTATTAGATAATATTTGATGCTTGAAATGTTGTTATCGTTAACATGTATTAAGGTTTTTTATTTTGTATTATCTATCATATTTGATTTCTGGAGGATAGTAAATTAAAGATTCTTTAATTCCTATAAAGGGGTTTAAACCAAAAGAAGCAAAGAGAAAATGAGAATTAATGCTGAAAATTTCTGAAGGGGTGTAGTAGTTTCGCAAAATTTTGGTTTCGCCACAGTTGTTTCTAGCATAAATGAAAACAAAAAAATTAGTTACGAAATAAACAAATCAACACCTAAGATTTGGTAACGTAGATTTGGTAACGTAGGTCGACACACTTTACCTATGTTTACGAGGCCCTCACCCAGCTTAATTACTTTCACATGTGATACAACAATAGTTTTACTCAAGGGATTATAGAGCTGACTCACCCAACCCTTGACACTATCCCTCGTCCTCACTACTCGTAAAAGTAAATACACTCAATAGTACGACCACCTTGTACTAACCTCAACAGAGGATTTTTCTCAACAACTTTTAATAGTAAAGATAATAAACGGACAACTCAAGTGATTAAAATAATAAAGAAAATATACGAATATACTTATGATAAAAAATAACTTCCCTAATTAATTCAGCTCCTTCAATGACAGATCAGAAAGTCGTTCACCAAAAGTATTGTCATATTCAGCTGTTGGAATTTTCAGACATCACTTGCACTATTGATAGCCACATAATCATCATCCAATCAGTTCACCAAAAGCCACACAATAGATGAAGAACAACATCACAGAAATAATTCATAAACCAGAAAATTAATCAACTGTAAAACTCCCCAAGAACACCCTCAATTGTCGTTGAATAATAGAAGAATACCCCGCTACAGAAAGTCACAAATCACCAGCCAAAAATAAGAAAATTTCCAAAGAGAAAAAAAATCACAACTGTTGCACACCCACCATTAACGCCAACACAACCAAAGAAAAGTGTAGCACACACACATCAGTCTAGGTAAACCCCAATTAAAAAATAGTTGTTATCTCTTCCAATAAACAACGACAGTTATAAATAAAACGCAACTAAAAAATCTACACAAGTCACGTGATTCATTCTATAAAAGTTTGTAACAGATAGAGTTATATCTTAAAACAATCAACTGGTAAAGATCATCGAAAATCATCCTTGGAATTTCAGCTGCCAAGTCATCTAAAACCTATCATTTTTCCTTTTCAAAAACAACAATGTTCAGCTTATTAACACATAAATCCCAGCTATATTGTAGCTGCAAACAATCTAGCCAAATCTCTAAATCTATGATAGTCATTATCCCAAAATAAGATATATATTGCATCCCATCTTGATCATATCTTAAAAGAGTTCCACTTCAATCTAACTATGTCCAATTAACAAATAATCCCAAAAGTAAATAATAAGATATATTATAACATATATCTTAACAATTTCCCCCTTTTTGACATTATTTGTTAAATATTTGAAACTCCCCCTAAAGGAGATAATTGGACATATAATATCAAAGTAGCAAACCACATAAGAACTCACAAAAGAACTCTCCCTTAATCAAACATAAGGTTCCAAATAAAGTCCAAATGACATCAAGTGCACATAATATAAGTTTGTTAAGTTCACTTAAGCAGTTTGAAAATATCTGAATAAACATAATAATTTATTCTTCCCCTTGGGACAAAAAGATGCCAAAAAGATAGTCATGAGATACCTTGAAATCTCCCCCTGAATTGAACAGTTACCAAAAACAATCATATATCTCTTCCTTGGGACAAAACAATATCAAAACAAAGAATGCCTTCAATGCGATCAATTTCAGTTAATAAAGAACCATAAACATCAGCAATAGGTATAGTAAAAGAATCATAAGCGCTCCAAGATGACAATTTACCATCATTCAAAACGCTAGCCAACATATCATTACTTACACCAAAGCCATCCGCATACGACTGATTAAATTCAGAAACCCCAAAAATGCATTCAATTAATCAAACTTAATCAATCTGCTCCTCACATAAACCATATAAATGCAAATTTCCAAATTCATACAGCCCACAATATAAAGAGAAACCAAGATAAACTTTAGAAACCTAAATCATAGAAAATCTATATCTTCTTACAGGTCTTCAATCAAGCATCATCATATTCTTGACATAACTTTGTAAATCAAAATCCAAAAGCAAAATTCTCAAATCATCAAGCAGAGCCTCATTCTCACATCAAATATACTATTCAACAAGTAAGGAAAAGCCAAACACACACCAATCACCTAAACCTTAGAAAACCCATAAATCAAAAACTGAAAAAGTCTAGACTTTACATCTTCAATCCCTCTTTAAAGAATATTAAAATATAGTTCACAAATGTAAAGCACACAATCCATGTGCCTCTCAAAAAAATTCAAACCTGATTTTATTCCTTGTCTCATCATCTCTGTCATCTGATGTCTGATTGATTTCTTTTCCAGTAACAACTAACTGTGGATCTGGACAGTTGCTAGTATTAACTACCTTGCGTGTCTATGTTTAATAGAGAATGTCTATTAACTACCTTCCATATTACCTAAGTTTCTAGTATTAACTACCTTCCATATTACCTAAGTTTGATTTGGTAATATGGGCTGCTACTGGAAATTTAATAGAGAATGTCTAAATTTCAGTTTTGACTCCTTTGAAATATCATTTGTAGCAGCTTGTAACAATTCGACATTAGGTGCCCGATTACCCCACAAAAGTGACATGTAGATATGAACTTTCGGTTCTTCCTTAAGATTTCTTCTTGAACAGATCTGGTTGCACCATTTTTTTCATCATTTGACTTGGAAAATTCACCTTTATAGCCAATTCCTTGAATGTCTCCTTTAATCTTACCAATTTCTAGCAACTTTTTTAGCTTTTCGGTACCTCCATTTAACATTGTTATCCCTTTTTTGGTGCTAATCAACTTCAGCTTTGTTTCATTCAAATCATCTATTGTAGATAATAATTTCTTCTCTAGATCTTAAATGTTCTTCATAATAGAGTTTTCCTTCTTTAACTTTTCATTTTTCTTGCATGCTTGCACTCATTTTGCATACATTAATTCATAGGCTTCATAAATATCCTCCTTTTTGTCATCTGAATCACTGTCATAATCTGTGGATAGACTTTAAGCTGATTCATTTATATTTTTCTCGAAATTTTCTGATTTATCTATGTTTTCATCATCAGTTTCTTCCTTTTGGTTGCTGTTAAAGAAGCAAGTGGACTTTTGCTGTATAAAGCAACCAACGTAGCACTACGCACAAATTCTTCTTGACTACCATACTCACTTCTGGATTCATTCTCACTCTAAGTGCTTGTATAGGACTTTCCTTTTCTCTTCTTCAAAGTGTTAGCACATTCCACTTGTACATGTCCAAAACTTTGACATTTATGACATTGAATTTCTTCACTTTTCTTTCACCTTTTTGTGTTGTAGCTTGTTGTTTGAAAATACTATTTGATGAGCTACCACCGTTTTGCCTAAAATCAGATATATCCTTCTTCACTTTCTTTTCAATAACTCCATATCCTCATTTTCATCGGATCCATCTTTGAAACATTAACGACTTCACCAATCTCAACTTGCAATACCAATCCTTTGTTCCTCTCCTATTTTCCCCTTAACAAATTCATCTCAAATTTGGTAAAAATTCTAATTACCTTATTTAATGACAATTCATTGATATCATGAGCTTCCTTGGTTGCTGCAATTTTTAGTATGAATCTCGAAGGCAACGATCTCAACGTCTTCTTAACCAGTTTCAAGTTAGAGTACTTCTTCCTGAGTTGATGTGCTTAGTTTACTATATCACGCAGTCTCTCATGGAAGTCTCCAATCGTTTCAATCTCATCCGTCTTCAGCTCTTCAAATCTCACAGCTAACATCTGAAGATTTGAGGCTATCACAAATTTCGATCCCTTTTGTATAGTTTGCAAAGTATCTCACGCTTCTTTTGTCAATTCACAAGCTAATATTATTAAGAAGCGACCTTCATCAACAACAATAAAGAGGACATACATGGCTTGAGAGTTTCCAGGTGCTCTATCTTCTTCAGCTTTTTTCCACTTAGATGGATCTTTCAGTACTACTTCTCCCTTTTCATTAGTTATAACTGGATTCATCCAACCATGTAACATTGACTTCCACTCTTTTGTTCCCTGTGCTTGAATAAATACTCTCATTTGAGATTTTCACATAGGATAGTTTGAACCATATAACAATGGTGGCTTAATGATTAATGTCCCTTTTCTTATAACCATAATTGCAAAACATAGATCTGCACCAACTTGGCGTGCCAAGTTTTGATTTGGTTATCTGTTCTTATACCCATTAAAAATTTCTAAAGGGGTGTAGTAATTTCGCAAAAATTCTAGTTCTGTCACAATTGTTTCTAGCACAAATAAAAAAATTACGAAATAAACAAATAAACACTTGAGATTTAGTAACGCAGTTTGACACACCTTGCCTACATCTGCGGAGCCCTCACCCGGCTTATTTACTTTCACCTATGATATAACAATAGTTTTACTCAAGGCATTATAGAGTTGACTCACCTAACAATTGACACTATCCTTCGTCCTCACTACCCATGAAAATAAGTCACACCTAATAGTACGACTCCCTCGTACTAACTTCAACAGAGGATTTTTTCAACAACTTTTAACAATAAAGATAATAAATAGACAACTGAAGTGATTAAAATAATAAAGAACATAGACGAATACACTTGAGATAAGAAAAACTTCCCTAATTAATTCAGCTCCTTCAATGATAGATCAAAAAGTTGTTCACCAAGAGTGTTGCCGTATTCAGCTGCTGGAATTTTCAGACATCACTTCCACTATCAACAGCCACATAATCAACATCCAATTGGTTCACAAAAGCCACAAAATAGATGAAGAACAACAGTATAAAAGAATACATAAACCAGAAAATTAATCTGCCGCAAATAGGGATATCAATTTAAACCTGGCCTGGCCCTGGTCTGAGTTGATCAGACCACAGCTCTGCCTGACCCAGCCTGTGGCTCGACTGTTTTATAAAAAACAACGTTGTTTTTATAAAAAATGATGTCATTTTTTACATTAAAAAATTATAAAACGAGCCAGCAAGCCACGGGCCAGGCCACGGGCTAACCTAACCCAGCCTGGACTATGGGCCACCCTAGCCCGCTCCTAACACAAATCAACCAGCCAAAAACACGTACACACCCACCATTAACGACAACACAACCAAAGAAAAGTGCAACACACACACATCAGCCTAGGTTGTGTGAAACCTCAATAGAAAAATAGGTGCTATATCTTCCAATAAGCAACGACAGTTACAAATAAAACACAACTTAAAAATTTGCATAAGTCACATGATTCAGCCTACAAAGGTTTGCAGCAAATAGAGTTATAGCTTAACACAATCAGCTGGTAAAGATCATCGAAAATCATCCTAGGAATCTCAACTACCAAGTCATCTAAAACCTATCATTTTTCCTTTTAAAAAATAACAATGTTTAACCCATTAACACGTGAATCCCAGCCATATTATCGATTCAAACATTCTAGCCAAATCTCCAAAATTATGATAGTCATTATCCCAAAATAAGATATATATTGAATCTTATCTTGATTATATCTTGAAAGACTCCCAATTAAATCCAACTAAGTCCAATTAACAAATAATGTCCAAAAGTAAATAATAAGATAATATTATAACATATATCTTAACAAATGTCAACTGCAAGAATGAGAATTAAACTGATTACATGCTCAAATTAAAGCACTGTGGAGGTGGGTTATGTTGCATTTGGAGAGGAGGCATGCTTTTGCCATTTTTTTATTACGAATAATAAATCTTGCTCTATTTTGGATTTGTTGTAATTGATGTTTACATGCTTTTGTTAAGCTTCGAAGCTTGTGTTTCACTTGTTGACTTCCGCATATCGATTTTGGAAATTTACTATCCCTTTAATTAAATATGATGAAATTTCCTCCTCATCTTCCTCACTTTTTACACCGAATATAGAAATGTTTCTTATTTTAATCTTGATTTTTTTCACAAAAATTAAGGCATATTAATGACTATAAGTGCTGACCAACACGATATATCAAAGAATGATAAATGTGCTAATTAAGCAAATGCTTTAAAAGTTTGGAACTCTGGGGACTCTAATTTTAACCTATTTCAGTTGGTGCAATCTTGATCCTATTTATTTATTGTAATTACAATCAATATTTTAAATTGTGATAAATATGACAATAATTTACATGACATTTGTGCTATGTGACTGAAATTATAATTACTGTATATAATTTAAAACTTTAATAATAATTTCAATTTATTCCTCCATTATTTCTTTTAACTTGGAATTACAAATTTTCTTCTCACGTTTTTTTTCCATGTGAAAGACATTTATGTCTATGTTCTATGCTTATTTATAGCAGACTTAAAAACAACTTATAATGGCATTACCCTAATACCCTATCAACTTATACTTCAGATGTTCCATCTCATTGAAAGCTTGAATTGTTAGTTTCAGAGGTTCATTTAAGAACTTGATCTATAGTAATGGCATCCCTAAACTATTTGTTAGTTCATTTCGTTTGGAACCTTTCACTTGATAAAGAGCTTGAATCCTGTTAATGCATATTGAACTCTATGTACAAAAAACTGATGTTAAACTCTAAATAGTTAAAACTCAATTTATAGGCATTAACCTTAAAGAAATGATAGGGATGCAATTAACATTTTTTCTCAATGGTTGAGTTACTTTCCCATCACATTTTTATTTAAGGGATATTATCATTTTTTAAGTAGTCCCCTACTAAACTTTTGCCTCTTATGAAATTAAGCATTTCTGGTCAGGATTGATAAAATAGTCTAGTCCTAAATCGAGTCAACGAAAAAAAACTTAATTTATTCGTTTTTAAGGCAATTTTGGGTTTGGAAAATCATCTTCCAAAAATGGCGTCATTTTGTGAAAAACCATAGGGGTAGATGTTTCACAAACTTTCCAATTTTTATCGTGGATGTTTCTAACACAAACGAAACAAAAGCAATCAAAACAAAATAGTAAAAAAATACCAAAAATTTGGTAACGCAGTTTAGTACTCCTTGCCTATGTCTGCAGGGCCCTCACCCAGCTTAATTACTTTCACCGAAGTACAATAGATTTACCCAAGGCTTTACTGAGCCGACACTACTCAACCCTTGACACTATCTCTCAACCTTACTTTCCGTGAAAGATTTTCATACCCAATAATACGATCGACTCGTGTTAACCTCGTCATAGGATTTTTCTCTACTACTCTTAATGAAAGACAATTAATAAAATAATTAATGAACAACTCAAGTGATTGAAATAACTAGAAACAAAAATGAAAAAACTTAAGACAAAAGAAAAGAACAACTTCTCGAAAAATTGAGCTCCACTGAAATAAATCTAAAAGTTGTCACAATAACAATGGACTGATTCACGCAGAACTCATAATCAAGTCAAGAAAATTTCTACAGAAATCACAGCTGTAAGAATACCCAATCAACGACAACACATCAAAGAAAACGCAACACAAAACCATTCAGCCCAAGTGATGTGATCCACAAAAATTCCAACACAAAGATAACTAGCTAATTCTCGCAATTCCCAAAAGAAAATTGTAGCTATACTCACAAATCAACACACGGCTCAAGACACATTCAATACTGCAAAAACAAACCAGCCGTAGGTCACACCAAGAAACACAATAAATCCAAAAAATAGATAGGCTGCTAAGTCTCCAAAAACCACCATCTATTGACGCTGAAGAATAGAATAAAGATGCCTAGCTGATTCATGCAATAATTTACCAAAACACCACGGTCAACCAACGATTAAATTATAAAAGAAAAAACACAACATTTACATAAACAACTCAGGTTGGCATAATCATCTAGAAGAGGTTTCTTTCAACAGATATGTAATTTCCTTGGCAAAAAAAATCTGCGATGCACACACCTCCATCATCAGCTCAACAACGAACTCACCTCACTTCACAAACGTAGGTCATTTTGCACACACCCACCCACCAAAGATACAAATTAGCCGTAGGTCTTATTTGTCTTATCACCCAAGCTACACCTACGTATCTTTTTAGAAACCCCTTTAATTCATTAAAAAAATCCAGTAATGCCCTTTAGCTACTTCATACCACAACTCTTCACAAAATCAACTTCTATGCAAGATAGAATTATATTGTATCTAGAACATTATCCAACTATAGGTAGAGTTTGATTGCTTTGATTTATTTTACACCTATTTCCTTAGAATACATAATACCTATATAAAGTATCAACAATTTGGTTTAGGAAGATGCTTCTTTTTAGATTATTTAAGGATGGGGTTTTTCAATATTGGACATTCCCTGAGAGACAATAATTTGTTTATATTGAAACTATTATATTTTGTGGTTAGTATATGTCAATGTTAAAGACTCATGCAGCACAGTGTTTAAGTAGTTGTTATATGCAAAACTATTTGTGAAAGACATCTAGCATATATTACAGCAGTCTTTGAAAAAACTATTAAAGAAAGACTTCTTAAAACTTAAAATAGTTGTTGCTTTTTATCTTTGTTTCTGATGTTGACTAGTAATAGAATAAGTTTGGTTTTCATCTTTTAAAGCTTTGTATATTGTTAAGATATATGATATATATTTCATTATTTAGTTTTGTCATTTTTTATAATTGGAGCTCCAAGATAATGTAGCTTGAAATTCAAATCAAGATATATTGGATTTGATTGGGTAGAGTTAGCTGGTCTATGAGTTAAGAATTGTTGTTTTGGTGTAATTAAACAATAATTCTTGTTTGACTTGGATAAAGACTTAATCTTGTAAAAGATGTGGATGTGTATCACCTGACCAAATAGGGGTGCTGAATGAAGAATTCTATAATGTGAAGACTTCTTACATGATGACATTGTAGCACCCCCTTACCATTGGGTACATACCGGGACACCCACAGGTCATTCCGGTACATATCCTATGATAAGGGTGGGTTACGTGCGATCAGTACATTCATTCCACATGGCATCATATCAATTTTAACAATAAAGCAGTAATAGAAACCACAATATTTTTAAAATCAACTTCTTCCTCATTTCATTCCATCAAAATCAAAAGTT
>JANQBM010000221.1:38291949-38305379 GCA_025594535.1 Erythroxylum domingense
ATATGCAATGTAAAATATTTATATAAAATATATAATTGTCATTTACAGAAAAAATAATAAAATATTATATGTTAAATCATGATAATTTTATGTTTATTTGATAGTTTTATAAAGAATTAGTTTTATGTTAGTAAATAACAATTATATATATTTTAGAAAGATAATAATTTTATAGTATATAAAATTTCATCTTTTGATTATGTAAACTTATTTAAAAATTTTGTATTAAATATCTATCCGTCAGAAACATTTCATCCTTCATTTATATATCTTCTTTTAAGTTTTGAGTTCAACATAACATATTCAAGCTTTTTTAACAGTGCAAGGCTATTTAAATTTTCAAATACTCTAATCAATTTATACAAATAATTACTTAAATAATTATTTGCTTCAAGCTTGCACCACTTGATTTATGCGCACTTCTAAAAAGGCACCATTGTGTAAAACTAAATTGTTTAACACTTAAGTGAAAAAAGTTAAAATAGTTATCACTAAATAATTCATAACCCATAAAACAATTATATTATGAAAATATGCGAGAGGAAAACGTGAAAAAAAAAATTATATCGTTCCTCATATTAGAGTTAAGTTTATCTTCACAAGGGCTCATCTTCCAAAGTTTTCCACCAAAAGCAAAAAATAAATGTTTCTTCTCATGCTAAAAAGGCTAAAAGTTGAGAACTGATTCTACTTATGTGCTCTCTTGGAATCACCAACTTCTTATTGTGAGTCGCAGAAGTATGAGCTTCACTTCAATTCTTCTTCGATTTCTTGGACTCTGACTGAGTATAGACAGCACCCTAAACATCACAAAGCTAGAAATTTATTATTTGACAATGTAAGAATCCAATTAAAATGTCGTGACATTGTATATTGCAAATATTTAACAAGCGAGGTGGGGTGAGTATCACCCTCGGGATAGAGAAAACTTGATATGTCTGATCAAATCAACGTAGTAATAACTTATGCAAGTGGAAAGCACATACCTGAAGCCATCCATCCAATGACGTATCTTTAGTAGCAGTTCCAATTTCAACCTTTGGAGTCCTCTTTGTTTTCTAAGGACATAGGAGTAAAACAAATCGGAGCATCAATAAACATCAACCAACCCCTTCCTACTGAGTGTAGAAATTAACGTAGGAGAAAAGAAATGAAAGCTGCAAGAATATTCTTGAACTGGAAGCAAAACTGAATTAAATTCATTGAAATGCAAATCTTACATTTATAGATAGTCAGTGACAACCCAGTAACAGATCACTAACCCATGATCCTAGAAATATGGCATGATCTAAACCATTAACAACATAGTCAACAACTCAAAAATAAGAAAATAACAGTCCTAAAAAATAGGAGCTAACTCCTAGTTTTACTAGAAACCTAAAGCGCATTTCAACACTCCTCCTTGCTTTAGGATTTGTAGACTCCAAGTCTTGCTTGCAGAGTATCAAACTTGTTTATAGACAAAGGCTTGGTAAAAACTTCCGCAATCTGATCTTCAGTTTTGCAATGAACCAGAACAACTTCACCATCTTTCTAAACATCCCTTAAAAAAACAACTTAATGTTGAAGTGCTTGGTTTTGCCATGGAACACTAGATTGTTTGAAATGGCAATGGCAGCTTGATTATCTACTTTAATCTCTGTGCCTTCTTTCTACTCCAAGTTTTAAATCAAATAAAAATTTCCTTAGCCATAAAGCTTGATTGATAGCTATAGTTGCATCAACAAACTCTGCCTCAGCAATGGACTGAGCAATAGTCTCTTGCTTCTTTGAACTCCAAGAGAAAAATCCTAAAACAAGTGTAAAATACTCACTTGATTTGCTCTTCATATCATCAATGCAGCCCCTCTAGTCACTGTCTGAAAATCCAACTAGCATGAAGACTTTACTGCTAGTGAACTTAAAACCATAATCATAAGTTCCTTTGACATATCTGAACACTCTTTTGGTAGCCTTGAGATGATTTTCATTGGGACAGTGCATATATTGAGATAAAACACTGACAACATTTAAGATACCAGGTCTAGTTGTTGTAATATATAACCGAAAACGATCATGCTTTTGAAGTGGGCTTCATCAACTTTGGTAGCTCCATCTTCCTTGCTGAGTTTCTCCTTTTTATTCATAGGAGTACTCATTCCTTTGCAGTCTCCAAGCTTGAATTTTTTCAGAATCTCTTTGGCATATTTCTGCAAACAGATGAAGATTTCATGTTCTTTTTGTCTGATTTCTATTCCAAGAAAGAAAGTCATCAGTCCAAGACCAATCACTTTAAAAACTTTTATCATTTCTTGTTTGAACTTTTCCATAAGCTTTTTGTTATTCATTATTACCAGTAAATTGTCCACATAAAGAGAAACAACAAGAATATCAGCCTTTCTTCTTGACATACAAAGTTAATTCAGAAAGGCTCTTCTTCAAGCTTAAGTTCAGTAAGTGTTCATCTATTTTGTTGTACCAAGCTCTTAGAGCCTGGTTCAGGCCATAAAGTGCCTTTTTAAAGAGATAAACTTTGTCCTCTTCCCCCTTTTTTGCATAACCTTCAGGCTACTCTACATAAATCTCCTCCTATAGAAAACCATTAAAAAATGTAGACTTGACATTAAGTTGAAACACCTTCCAGTTGTTTTGTGTTGTAATAACTAAAAGAAGTCTGGTGGTATCAAGTCTTGCAACCAATGCAGACATGTCTAAGTAGTCCACACTAAGAGTTTGAACATACCTTTTTACCACAATTTTGACCTTATACTTGATGACAGATCCATCAGCATTCAATTTTGTTCTGAACATCCATTTTACCCCTATAATTTTTCTATTTTGAAGTCTATCCACTAACTCCCAAGTGTTGTTTTTCTTGATCATAGAGAGCTCCTCTTGTATTGCAACTATCCAATTATGGTATAGCTTGGCTTCAGCATAGCCTGTAGGTTCACACAAGGCAATATTCCACCTCTGGTAAACATCATCAAGTGATCTAGTACCTCTAACAGAAACATCATCCACAAGTTCATCTTGGAGCAGCTCAAATTGTGGCTCTCTCATTGGAGCCAATATAATGCGCCAACATATACCCTGGAAGTATTATAACATGTCTAGGGTATATTAAGAAGTGACTAGTAAGCTTTTGGGTATATCATACCATATTAAAGTATTGTAGTAGTTTATAGATACTTACCAGGAGTTGCTTCATGCACCATAGACTAACTGAAAGCTTACACAAGTTAGGGTACTTTTCATGGCTATCTTCTTCGTCGTCTTCCTTTATCATGTGGTTATGCTCAATTTCGTTTAACTACAATAAGCAAAAAAGATGATGAAATATTTGAGTAAGACAAGGATCTTAAAAAATAAAAAAAATGAAGAAGTTAAGTTTTACCTCACTTGATAATACACATTCAATGTGAGATGTAAAAATATGAGCGGTATTAGCACATTGTTGACATTAATAAGCACGATATCTTGGATGCCTCGTTTCTTTACAAATATAGCAAAAATACTCTTCTGACTCGTTAAAGTCATCCTTCCTTAAAGGGTCCATAAGAGTTAAAGGATGAAAATGAGAATCATGCTTCACTTCTCTTAGAATTCCCATATATTCCACATGAAAATATGAGTTGCATTCCAAACAAATGTAGAATAAGCCCTTATGATTCTGACTACAAATGTTGCATTGAAATTTTAAATCATATAACCAATCCTCAACCACAAAGTAATAGAGGTCGTGTTGGTAGTACTCTTTATTCTTTAGTGTACATATCCCCTTAAATTATTTATGACACATTGGGTACAAAGGCAAAATGAAGGGCACCAATAACATTAGTAACTCAGTCAAGTATATGGTCTATCTTGAGATACCTGATAAGCACTACATGGTCCTTGAGTTAAAGCTTGGGCTAAAGATTGTGGAAAGGGTGATAAGGTTATTGTATTGTTCGTGGCAGTTTTACACAAAATTTATGCAAATGCACTGAACATTCAAGGCAACCATAACTAGGACCTAAAAGTGACAATTTGCATCCTTCACATTCTAGATTAATGTCACTAGGACAATTGAAGAAACTTAGCAAATGTAGATCATGGTTAAAATACTTAAATTGGGTCTTCACCTCTTCTCCAATTGATCTTTCAATTGTATTATCTCTAAGAAAAGCACATTTGAAATCAATTTTGAAGCCACATTCTTTGCAAATTGCCATAAAAAAGACACTGAAAAAATCTTTGCACCGATCACATATGAACTTCCCACAATCATATTCAATAGAAACTGGGTTATGCAAGTGGCAAGGGTGTTGTACACATTCTTGTGGCGTAATTTTTGCGCATCTCTTATGAAGATAGAAACGACAACCAAAGCAACCATATGTTAAATCCACTAGTTTCCTTTTGCATAGGTCTTAATTACAATATAAAACCAAAAGCAAATCCTTTCTGGAGTTGAATAAGAAGAGCTTATGATTATGACTATCATAGTAAATGTGAGTTTGTATCAGGAGGCAGTGATGTTGTGATCTACTAGTGGCCAGCTTTATCAGATGACAGAGTGCATTTAGAATTTAGCTTCAACCCACACTTTGTGCATTCATAATAATTAGGAATTGTTAAGATATCCCTGCAACCATCATACGTGTGCTTCTTATAATTAAAAGATGATGGTGATTCAGAATCAAATGATAAAGCAAACACACACAAGAGATAATTTTAATTCGAATAAAACAATAGGAGCCTGTCAAAGTTTAAAACAACAATAGGAGCCTACAAAGCAAAAGGAGCCTGTTAAGTGATAGAAACCTATCAAAACAACAGGAGCCTGCTAAAGGATATTGTTAGAACAAGGTTCATTTTTAACGATTTTGATGATAACCTTATAATATTTTAAATTTCAAATTAGATTTATTTCCTTATATGTAAACAATGGTATAATTATTAAAATGAAATAAAATCATGGAATAATTGCTTTCCTTCTTACAAGAACCTTTTTTATGAACTTACCTTATTAAAAAATGGTTTATCCGAAAGGGTCCTACTTATTATGAAGGTCATATATTAGCCACGTGATTACTGAAATATTTTTGGCAAAAATGACATCAAAGTTATTCGAAATTAAATCCATTTAGTTAACTAAGGATGCAAATAAAGTAACGACTAGTTGAAAGAAAAGCCTACTTAAGGAAAAGCAAGTACTTTTGCACATATAGATCAGACTTTCAAAAAACAGCTATAGCATCAATTCTTTTGAAAGTGATATCACTGTAAAATCTCTAATGCTTTAGCAAGTGAAAATATTTTTGAGAGAGATCATTGTAGCTCATATCGAGCGAACTTTATTTTTTGTTGAGAGTTTGTAGAGCTAAATACTACTAGTTTGGAAGATTGGAGAACCTTGAAAAATATTAACTTGTGAACTTAGAGAGGCTCGTCAAATTACTAATTATTTTTATAGTGAAATACTTAAGTTGAATATTTGGGGACTAGACGTAAGCTTAGGTTATAAGTCGAACTAGTATAAATTGATTGCATCATTCTCTCTCTTCTCTTAACTTTTATTTTTCCGTATAATATTATGTGTGTTTTCATTTTAACAAAAGACTTTTTCACTATTATAGTGGGTTCCCTTTGTTTTCAACTTGCTAAAGGTTCCTTTCATTTTAATAGGTGCCTTCTATTTTAAATTGTTTTTAACGGGACTTTTCATTTAGAAGGCTCCTATCGTTTAAAAGGTTTTACTGTTTAACATGCTCCTTTTATTTGAACAGGATCCTATTGCACAACAGACTCCTATTGTATTAATTATAGACAGGCTCCTATCATTTCCTTTTGAACTGAAATAACTTGCAAAAATTTTTATACGCACAATTCCCCCCCCCCCTCTTGCGTGTGTTTGCTTTATCATTTGGTATCAGAGAGAGGTTTCACATTTATTGTGTTTTACAATATGTGATAAATCATGGCAAATACCTTGAGAAGTTTTGAAGGACAATCTGTCTCAAAGTTTCTTTACTTCAATGGAAACAACTGCTCATATTATAAAGAGACAAAGACCATATATCTCCAAGCTGTGGATACCAATGTATGGCGAGCAATTAAAGTTAGTGCTACAATTCCCACTTTCGATAACGTAGAAGTATAGACTGATGCTGACAGGAGAAATGCATAACTAAATGCTAAGGCAAAACATCACCTGATATACGCATTGTCTCTAGAAGAACATGAAAAGACATCCTACTACTCCACAGCAAAAGAAATGTGGGACAAACTTCAAGTTACCTTTGAAGGGACAAATGAGGTAAAGAAACATAGAATAAGTCCTTTGGTACATCAATATGAAACTATTGGCATGAAACAGGGGGAGACCATAGACGAATTTTTCGAACACTTCAACAACATCATCACCGCCTTAAAGAATCTGGAAAAAATATATCCCAATGATGAGCTCGTAACTAAGATTCTAAGGTCATTACCATAGGAATGAATACCTAAGGTGACAGTTCTAGAAACGACAAAGGATCTAGACACTATTGCACTCGACTTGCTACGAGGAAATCTGATGATCCATAAAACTGAGCTTAAACGAGATGAAGGATCCTCCTACAGAAAAAGAATGGCATTAAAAGCAACTAACGAATTAAACTGTGATGAAAGCGACACTAAGTTGCAGATAGATAGAGATGATGAATTCAACTTCATGGTCAAAAAATATTCTTGCTTCTACAAAAAGAAGTTAAAAAAGAAAAGAGAGAAGAAGAAAACTGAAAATAGCATGCCCTTATCAAAAGGTAGCAACAACAATAGCAATACACAAATCATATGCTACCACTGCAAGAAGCCTGGGCACATTATACCTGAATTTCCTCTCCTTCAAAAGGATAAAAAAGAGAATGGGAAACCTAGAAAGCAATCTATGATTGCAGCTTGATCTGACAAGGATTTTGAAAGCTTTGAAGAAGATGAACCTAAGGAAGTTAGCAACGTCTACTTCATGGCTGAATCAGGAAACGATGAGGTATACTATTCTGACTCTGATATTGAAGTTGATGAATTGAAAAATACATATCATGAATTGTAATATCGGTACAAAAGGTTGACAGTTAAATATTTCAAAGAAGTTGAGAAGTCCAAGAACAATGATGCATCTCTGAAAAGTAAGATTAAATCATTGGAATCAATGAATGAGAATCTGACAGCCAAGAATATGTCTCTCAAAGTTAAGGATAAGCAAAAGGTCTCTGAAAAGGAAGTACTGGAAGAAAGAATAGCCAAGTTGGAAAATACATTGCTCAAAAATGATTCTAAAAAGTTAAAACAATTAGAAGAAAAAGTCCCTGCCTTAAAACTTGAAAAGGAGAAAAGTGCTGGAAAGATTTTATCTCTAGAGAAAGATTTGGAAAATTTTATTGATGGAAGGAAGAATCTTGATGCATTGCTTAGTAGCGGTAAATGCATTTTTTGTAAGGACAGAATAGGATACAATGAAAATAATAATGTCAGGCCATGCAAAAACTTCTTTGTTAAATCCAGCAGCAACTATAACCAAAAAAACAGGAAACTGCTAAATGGAAAAAATCATAACAACTATCATTCATCTGTTTTATGTAATTATTGTGGTAAACAAGGACACATTAGTCATTTTTATAATTTTTGTAAAAAGAAATTATCTCAGATATATGTTTGGAGACTGAAAGGTCAAAATGCTAACTCGAAAGGACCCAAAAAAATTTAAGTTTCTAAAATAAGATAATGTTTTTTGCAGATATGCTTCGAAATAGAGATAAGAGAAAATCAATGTATAGTTGATAGCGGCTGTTCAAGACACATGACAGGTGAAATATTATACTTGAACTATATTAAAAGGAAAGATGGAGGTAATGTTGCCTTTGCAGACAGAAATAAAGAAAAGGTCACTGGAGTTAGTAAAATTGGTAATTTTGACTCTACCTCTATTCATAACGTTCTCTTTGTTGATAGTTTGAAACATAATCTATTGCGTATGAGTCAGCTATGTGACAAAGATTAAAAACTCATTTTCTATATATCTCAGTGTGAAATTGTTGATATTTATAATGATAATATTATGTTTGTTAGTCTTAGAAATTAGAATATATATTGTGCTCAACTAAAAGCATATCCTCACAAAATGTTAAGTGTTTTATCTCTCTAGAAAAGGATTAGTTTATCTGGCATAGGAGATTCGAACATGCCGGCATAGGATATTTGGACATGAGAGCATTCTATCAAAATTGTCCAAAAACGAGTTAGTAAGAGGACTACCAACCTTAAAGTTTGAAAGCAATCAGGTTTGTGAGGCTTGTTTAAAAGGTAAATAAGTCAGAAGCAGCTTTCCTCGCAAAAATATTGTGTCTACTAGCCAACCACTTGAATTTGTGCACATGAATCTATTTGGTCCCATTAGGACTCAAAGTTTTGGTGGTAGACATTACGATTTTGTTCTGGTAGATGATTATTCCAGATTACATGGGTTTACTTTCTATCAAATAACAATGATGTTTTTGAAGTTTTTGAGAAGTTTTGCAGAAAAATTCAGATTGAAAAAGGATACTACATTACTTCAATCTGAAGAGATCATGGAGGAGAATTTAATAACAAAAAGTTTGAAGAGTTCTATGGCAATAATGGTATAACTCACAACTTCTCATGTCCAAGACGCCTCAACAAAATGGAGTTATAGAGAGAAAGAATAGAACTTTGGTTGATATGGTCAGGACCATGCTGTGTGAAAGTGGATTATCTCATAGATACTCGGCAGAAGTAATATCCAAAGCATGTTATGTATTTAGCAGATGTCTCATAAGACCCATTCTGAAAAAGACTCCCTATAAGCCGTGGAAAGGAAGAAAACTAAATGTTGCTTACTTTTGAGCATTTAGCTGCTAGTGTTTCGTTCTAAACAATGGAAACAACAATCTTGAAAAATTCAATACGAGATCAGATGAAGCCATCTTTCTAGGCTACAGTAGTGTGAATAAGGGATTCAAAGTCTATAATAAAAGAACAAGGAAAATATAAGAATCAATATATATGGTATTTGATGAAGCATTACCGTCGACAATATCAGTTGATTCAGATGATAAAGAGCACCACTAGGTTCTTAAAAATACATCGGAGACTCTAACTATAGCACCTTTAGAATCACAAGATCAAGAAGGTCCCTTTACAGCTAAAACAGAGCAGGCTCCTTCCTCTCAGTAGGAGCCTATGCAAAGAAAAACACCTAGAGAATGGAGAGGTCTTGATACACACCAATACATTTTAAGAGATCCCTTTGAAAATCTAAGAACAAGATCATCATTCAAGAATAACTTTGTTACTCTCATCTCAAAAATATAACCAAAGACCATTAAAAAGGCCCTTATTGACGAAAACTAGGTTTTTGCTATGAAATATGAACTAAATAAATTTGATAAAAACAAAGTCTAGAATCTAGTATCTCATCCTCAAAACAAGTCAGTCATTAGGACTCGATGGGTTTTTTGAAACAAACTTGACGAAAATGGTAAGGTGGTAAGAAATAAAGCTAGACTTGTAGCTCAAGGTTACAATCAACAGAAAGGTATTGATTTTGATAAAACTTATGCTCCTGTTCCTATATTGGAATTAATTAGAATCTTTCTTGCCTTTGCATGCTATAGAAATTTCAAGTTATTCTAAATGGATGTTAAAAGTACATTCTTAAATAGTTACATTAACAAAGAAGTATTTGTTAAGCAACCCCCAGGTTTTGAAGATGAAAACCATCCAGATTAAGTGATGAAGTTAACCAAAGCTTTGTATGGCTTAAAGCAGGCTCCTCAAGCATGGTATGAAAGGTTAAGTAACTTTCTACTTAAGAATAACTTTGAAAGAGGAAAGGTTGATAAGAACTTATTTGTTAAGAGAAAGGAGAATGATTTACTCTTAATGCAAATATATGTTGATGACATAATATTTGGTGCTAGTAATCCAATTGTTAGCTCAAGACTTATTAATGATTTTGATAATGACCTTGTAATATTTCAAATTTAAATTGAATTTATTTCCTTATATATATAAAATAGTATAATTCTTAAAAGGAAATAAAATAATGGAATAATTGCTTTCCTTCTTTCAGGAACATTCTTTATGAACTTTTCTTATTAAAAAATTCTTTATCCAAAACGATCCTACTTATTATAAGATCAACATCAAAATCATTAATAAGCCTTGAGCTAACAATCTCTTCCTTTCTGATGGTGACAAATAATAATTGATATATTTTCAAAATTCAAGTAAGAACAATAGTTTTTCAAGAGATACCTGTAAGCTTTATAAGTTTTTACTGATTAGAAAGAACCTTTCCTTTCTATCATATATACTTCATAGAAAATTATATCACATATCATATCATTAATTCTCAGGAAAGTATATCATATATCATATATCAAAATATATCTCCTTAATTCTTCCCATTTGTCATTATCAAAAAAATAGAGGGAAAATAATAAATCAGGCAAAATTAGCAACAAAGTTATTGAAGAGATATATAACATGTCATGCCCAAAATCATACAAGTTGAAAATATATCATTAGCTAACTCTTAACTCTCCCCCTACATTAGAGCTGAAAATTCTTCATAGAGAGATGAAATAGTCACACCAAACTAAGATAAATGGTCATTCTCTCTTTTTAGTATGAGTAGTTGTTTCCGTTGAAATAAGGAGGCTTTGAGACGGATTGTCCTTCAAAACTTCTCAAGGTGTTTGCTATGATCTACCATATGCTGTAAAACACAAAAATGCAAAATCTTGCTCTGATAACAAATGATAAAGTAAACATACGCAAGAGATACTTTTAATTGGAATAAAACGACGGGGGCCTGTCGAAGTTTAAAACAACAATAGGAGCTTGCAAAGCAAGAGGAGGTTGTTAAGCAAAGAAGCCTGTTAAACAACATGAGCCTGCTAAAGGATAAATCCAGTTAAGACAAATTAAAATAGAAGGTGCATGTTAAAATGAAAGGAACCTTTAACAAGTTAAAAACAAAAGGAGCCTATTATAAAAGTAAAGGAGCCTCTTAAAAACAACACACACACACACAATATAATGTAAAAATATAAAAGTTAAGAGAAGAGAGAGAAGGATGGAGTTGATTTATATTAGTTCGGCTTATAACTCAAGCTTATGTCTAGTCCCCAAGTATCCAACTTGAGTATTTCACAATAAAAACAACTAGTAATTTGACGAGCCTCTCTAAGCTATCAAGTTAATATTTTTCAAGGTTCTCCAACCTTCCAAACTAGTAGTATCTAGCTAGCCTCTACAAACTCTCAACAGAAAATAAAGTTTTCTCGATATGAACTACACTGATCTCTTTCAAAAATATTTTCAAATTTTAAACCACAAGAGATTTTACAATGATATCACTTTCAAAAAAATTGATGCTATAGTTATATTTCAAAAGTCTGATCTAGATGTGCAAAAGCAGTTGCTCTTCCTTAAGTAGGTTTTTCTTTCAACTAGTCGTTACTTCACTTGCATCCTTAGTCAACTGGTGGATTTAATTATGAGTAAATTTGATGTCATCTTTTTCAAAAATCTTTCAATAATCACAAGGTTAATATATGACCTTCATAATAAGTAGGACCCTTTCGGATAAACCATTTTTTAATAAGGTAAGTTCATAAAGAAGGTTCCTACAAGAAGGAAAGCAATTATTTCATGATTTTATTCCCTTTTAAGAATTATACCGTTGTTTATATATGAGGAAATAAATCTAATTTGAATTTTAAAATATGATAAGGTTATCATCAAATTTGTTAAAAATGAACCTTGAGCTAACATCCGAGACTTCATCAATTTGCTGAACAATAAGGGTGAGAAGAAGATGATCCTGTTACAAGTGTGGGGGATGAACTCTTATTATTGTCTCTTATATTTCTTCTTGGGATGAAGGCACCTTGAGTAATGCCAATCTTACCTCTGAGCACCACCTTCAATCTATCAGCTAGAAGTTTTGCAATCACTTTGTAGAAGATATTACAACAGGAGATGGGTCTAAAGTTAGTCATCGTTTGAGAATGTTTCTTCTTTGATACAGGCAAATGAAGGTATTGTTTGCCTCTTGAAGCATTTTAGTAGAAGAAAAAAATCTAGAATTGCATCCATAAATAATTATCCTGTGATTTCCTATGTGGGCTAGATGAACCATTCTGAGAACCCATCCGACCAGTGCTTTCGAAGAATGCATACTGAATACTATCTTCCTAACGTCTTGCTCTATGAATGGAGAGATAAGGGTGTTCTTAAGGTCTTGTTCAATAGTGCCTGCTAGCACTCTTCTCATGCTCTTTATAGGCTTTTCTATCTTGCTCATACCTATTAATTAGGAGAAGAAATTACTAGCCAATATAAGTAGTTGATCCTGTTCAGTATACATAATACCACAATTATCCTGCAAACATAATATTCTGTTAACATTTCATATAACAATGAGTGTGGAATGAAAATATTTAGTGTTAAAGTCACCATCCCTTAATCAATTCAATCTAGCTTTTTGTTTAAGAATGGAGTTGTGCAGTTGTAGCGTCTCCTGATACTCCTTGAAAGTATTCTCTTCTGTAACTCAAAGACCTATGTCTTAATGAGAGTTGTAACAGTTAGCCAATGCAATTTGTAGTTTAGTTATGAGAATTTCTAAATCTTGGCCTTTGATTCTTGTAAAATTCTTGATAACAGCTTTGACCTTCTTAAGTTTCTGCACCAGCTAGAAGGCTTTATAGTCGTGCACCTCATGTAACCAACAGTTGTGGATCAGTTCTAAGAAACCATCCATCTGAGTTATTCCATTGAAAAAACGAAATGGGGACTCAAACCTTATTTCCTTAGCAAAACTATGTACATGTATATATGCATGATCAGATGTTAAATTGTCCCCAAGATGAACCAAGGCTTGAGGGAATCTCTTGATCTGTTAAGGATTTACAAGACACCTATCTAGCTTTTATGGGTGAATATTATTCTCTGCTGATTATTAGTCCAAGTGAACACTCTCCTTGTTGAGTAAAGATCAAATAAATCCACTCTACTAAGAAAATTTCTGAGCTCACTAATATCAGCCATAGTTAACTTATTTCTTCCTTCAGCCTCCTTGGAACATAATATGCAGTTGAAATCTCCCATAACCATTCATGGATCAACTGTGACTATATTCTGTTTAAATGACTCCACAGTTTACTCCTTTGGAAAGCAAGGTTGGCAGCATAAATTACCGTTACAACAAAGTTAGGAGTAAGACCTCTAAATTGGCAACACAAGTGTAAATATTGTTCACTTTCTTCAACATATTGCACTTGCATCCTATCCGTATTGTAAAACAATATGATTCTCCCACTATAATAGGAATTATGGTTGGATATAATATGCAATTAAGGGCTTAAAAATTTCTAGTTTTGTAGCAAAAC
>JANQBM010000221.1:38305479-38316506 GCA_025594535.1 Erythroxylum domingense
TAGCAGTACCCCTCCTAGCTATATTAGTTAACTTATTAGAGGTCTCAACCTCATCTTGGCTCACCCCAGTTTTTTAAGTGCACTGTTCATATTTTAGTACCTCAGTCTCTTCCTCTGCTTCCTTCTATTGACCTTCAATTTGTATAAAAACTACTGCATCCTCCTGATCAGTGTGTAGGGGAGGAACCATTCCATTAGAAAAAAATTGAGCCAGTAGCAGGCTGATCCTTTATATAGCATGCTTATACCACTTATCCATCTTCTGAACTAAGTTCGGTTCATCAATAGAAAGATCCTTTGTTCCAATCTCATCCCTACAAACTTCTTGTGAGCTAAGACCCCTAATTCCCTCCTGCTCAGAATCATTGCCGATTAGTTCATCATACCAGCATGTTTGGAATTTTTTACTAGTCCCCTGCGACTTCTTTTTAGAGTTTGGATTCCAAGGAAATGATAATGGAATTATCTTCTTCACCATTTCATCATTATCCCCAAGACACATCACTGAGAGGTTATTATGTAGCATAGAAGTCTTTTGAATCTCAATGCACAGTTTGGCATACCCAATCCTTTCCGTTGTTGTTTAATTATCCATAATTAGTGGTTTCTCCAACGAACTTGAAAGATAGCTGAGGCCCTTAATGGTCCATAATAAAGGCAAATTGTGAAATTGCACCCACATAGGGAACGTATCAATTGTGCCCCCATCCATTTCCATCCCCAGTCGCTGCCTCTGAATAAGCAAGGGTTGATCCCCTGTATGCCACGATCCTTGTTCAAGTATATCATCCAACTCATTCTCCTTAGTAAATTTGAACAAGAATTTACCATCTTCACGTAGCATGTCACACTCTAAACCCTTGTTTGAACATCGTGCTTTGGCCCAAGCATTAACCACTAGAAACGTTGGTCTCTTGTTCCAAAAGAACCCGATGAGGACAGAGGACAATACTTATGCACCAACATTTAGTAGTTTAATCGAAGGGCTGATGATACCATCCTTGGAAACATTGTGAAAATATTTAAGAGTTACCTGCTTTGGGGCAGCAACGAGCCTTTTAGTCCATGTTCCAGAAGAGGCCATATTGCCATAAGTGGAAATCTTATTAGACCTGTTAAGTTTCTTCAGCTTGGCAGATTTTTGAAGTAAGGTTTTTCTAGCCAACATAAGAAAATCTTCTTTAGTTCCATAAGCTTCACTCTTCTCTATGCTAATTTATTATTGTTGTATTTAGAAATTTACTCTTTAAATAAAAATATTGCTAATTTTCATTCTCAAAGAAACAAACAAAAGGACAACAGTAGGCATCTTGTAAGAAAGGCCTTTTACGATCATCTACAGTTTCCTTATACTTGATGATTGGAAATTTAGTTGTACAGTAGGCTTTTGGACTACATAAGGCCGAAAGCACCGACAATTTTGCATTGTCCAGTCTAATCAACACCATAAGAGCTATCCAAAACAAAAAGCTTGTTCAAAAAGTAGGTCTAAGCCTACAAAACTGGGCAGATGAAGCAGTGAAAAACGGGCTGAATCGCCTGATTTACAGTCCAAACCCAAAAGGCCGATGCTACATAATATGGTAAGAAAAGGGAATTCCAACACACAACAAATTGACCGTAAGATCTATTAAATAAAGCTATCCGATGCCTTAATATATAACTCAAAACTAATCCGGAGAAATAAAATAAAGTCAAAATACAACCAAGACTAGGACATTAGAAGGATAAGGTTTACAAGGGAGTTGGGTTACAATGCCAGCTTGGTGGGTCCAATTTCAAGGCCATATTTGTATATTATTGTACTGTTGATTGATCCCAAATTAATTACTCCCGTCAAAATGATGACTTATTCTTGTCAATTGCCTATTCAATACTTTCATTTATTTTAAGATAGAATATGTCAAAATCATTTTTATATAACTATTAAATTTATATATTTTTATTTTTATTTTAATAATTAAATATTAAGTAAATTTTAGATATAAATTAATTTTATACATTGCTTAAAATTTTAAATTTTTTATATAGGATCTAATAATAAATATTAGTAGTATAAGTTTCTTTTACTAATTTAATTTGTATGAATCACTACTAGTAATTTTTTTAAATAAATAACATGTATCTACTAAAACAAAGTTATTATTTACAATTAAATATTTGATATCTTAATAATTATTTAAATTTTAAAAAAATGATTTGAAAGCATCGTCAACCCTATGAACGGTGGTGCATAAGTCGGAGTATCAAATACATGAAACAAAAGGGTACGTGATTATGAAATAAATGGACGTAAAACCAGAGACACAAGAATGAGTGCACATTTACTTTCAATCCATCTTTCAAGCTTAGTGATGTCTAGCTATGGTGAATGAGCATTGCAAGTGCTTTGGTTTCTAGCAAATGCACTTTTATGGTTTTCGCTTTTTCTTGTAGCTTCCCTGTCGAGAAGGAAAGCTCTGTTTTTTCTCTTCACGATCGCCCATCCAGCATGTGATGGAGTACTGTGTGGGGTTTACTTACTGGGACGACCATTCAATTTCCACAAATGACGCCAATTCATTGAAATATTAGATTTTTCGTCAGGTCTGATCATTCTTGACTATCAGCTTGCACATTCTTACAGGGACATGGTAGCTATCAACTACAACACTTGAAACATTATATACAAAGAAATTATCCCGAGTGCCTAACTAATGCACATGGGCGTGTAATTGACGTCCAGTATAAAACAAGCTTCTTATTGTGATATTATTGTATATCTGTATTTTTGGTAGGAAATTATCTGTTTTTGAGTAGACGAGATTGTAGGAATCATAGCTGGTTATTTTAGGACAGAACTGATTGTATAGCTTATTATGTGGCGTTGATCTAGGAATGGCTTGTGTTTATAAGTTAGGCACTGATTGAATGAAGAGCAGAGTTTTTCTCTCCCAAAATACATCTCTTGTGTGAATCTGTCATGGTATCAGAGCCTACACTATGACCGACCAACAGAAAACCAAAGAAAACACAATGACCGACCAACAGATGGTGACCAGTGAAGTTCCACAACGGAAAACCATCTCACCCTATGACATAACCACCCTGGATAATCCAGGATTGTTGATTACCCAGGTACAACTGAAAGGTGAAAACTATGATGAGTGGGCAAGCTCTGTGCGCACGGCTTTAAGAGCACGGAAGAAGTTTGGGTTTGTTGATGGGACGATTACAATGCCCACAGATAACTCACCAGACATCGAAGATTGGTGGACCATCAATTCCTTGTTGGTATCTTGGATTCGAAACAGCATTGAATCTTCGCTTCGCTCAACAATCTCTTATGTAGAGGTTGCAGCAGATTTATGGAATGATATACGAGATCGTTTCTCGGTGGTTAATGGACCAAGAATTCAACAAATAAAATCAGAGATTGCGGAATGCAAGCAAAGAGGGATGAGCATCGTCAATTATTATGGCAAGCTCAAGAAATTATGGGATGAACTAGCAAACTATGATCAACTGCCAATGTGTAAATGTGGAAAGTGCGAGTGCAATCTTGGTGCACAGTATGAAAAGAAACAAGAAGAGGAGAGGATACACACTTTTCTCATGAATTTGGATGAAACAACATATAGCACGGTTCGTTCCAATATCTTGGCACAAGACCCACTGCCCAATCTGAACAAGGTTTATTCGATCCTCATACAAGAAGAGCGAGTGAGGACCATGGCTCAAGGTAAAGAAGACAGAGGAGAAGTGATGGCATTTGCAGTTCGTAGCCGAATGAACAGGAAAGACAAATCAGTGGTGTGCTCTCATTGCAAGCAAAGTGGACATGAGGCTGAGTCTTGCTTCGCCATCATCGGGTACCCGGACTGGTGGGGTGATAGACCACGTAATGATGGGAAAGCTGGAGGACGTGGCAGGGGACATCAGTCCTCACAACAGCAGCGAACAGGGACTGGACGAGGACGTGGTGCTGTACAAATTTACGCAGCTCAAACTTCTCCAGGCAACAGTGCTACGGAAAGCGTTTCAGAAGGAAATGTTATGGGGTCACTTGGACTAAGTTCTGATCAAATACATGGGCTGTTAAATCTGCTAAACAATCAGAAAACATCCAACACAGAGAAGATGACTGGTAAGCAAGTATCGTGGATCATAGACACGGGGGCAACAAATCATATGACAGGAAATTTACATCTCTTACATGACTTGCGTGACATCGTGCCTTGTCCTGTTGGGTTGCCTAATGGGAAACATGCCGTGGCAACCAAAGAGGGTTCTGTAGTTCTTGAAGGAGGGATTTGTCTTGAGAATGTTCTATATGTTCCAGGATTGAATTGTCACTTGTTCTCTGTGTCCCAATTCTTAGATCATTCAAATAGTATTGTTTCATTCACTCGAAATTTGTGTGTAATGCAGGACCACACTTCGAGGACGCTGATTGGTGCGGGTAAACGATGGAATGGACTCTATTACTTTAGAGGGACTCCACATGTTTCGGCTTTGAAGATTGACAAGGTGGCATCTTTGGATCTTTGGCATCAACGCTTGGGACACCCGTCTAAGCAAGTAATCAAGCAAATTCCTGCTGTAGGTTTTCAAAAGAATAATGTTGTGTTAAATAAGTGCTGTGATGTATGTCAGCGTGCAAAACAGACTAGAGAGAAGTTTCCTATTAGTGACTTTAGAGCTTCTGATATTTTTGAGTTAATACATTGCGATTTATGGGGTCCTTATCGACATGTTTCTTCCTGTGGAGCATCTTATTTCTTGACTATTGTTGATGATTACTCTAGAGCCGTGTGGATTTACTTGCTAATAGATAAAACAGAGGTGTCCCGGAGTATGAAAATATTTTTCTCCATGGTAGAGTGTCAGTTCAACAAACAAGTGAAAATTGTGAGGTCTGACAATGGAACGGAATTTACATGTTTACATAATTATTTTCTTGAAGCTGGCATCATTTTTCAAACTTCTTGTATGGGCACCCCACAACAAAATGGGCGAGTGGAACGTAAACATCAACATATATTAAATGTCGCTAGAGCATTAAGATTTCAAGGCAATTTGCCTATTGATTTTTGGGGTGAATGTGTGTTGACAGCCGGTTATTTGATAAATAGAACACCTACCTCAGTTTTGGATGGAAAGACACCGTATAGTGTTCTTTATGGTTATGATCCTACATACGATCATCTTCGCGTTTTTGGCTCCCTGTGTTATGCTCATAAACAAGGGAGGTCAGGCGACAAATTTGAAAGTCGGAGTAGGCGTTGTATTTTTGTGGGATATCCATACGGAAAAAAGGGATGGCGGTTGTATGATCTTGAAACACATGAGTTTTTTGTTTCCCGGGATGTCAAATTCTATGAAACGGAATTTCCTCTTGCTTCTCTTCTTCATGATGACTTCATTCTATCTTCACATTATGAAGATCCATCTATTGATTTTGAGGATTGTGATGATTTAGAGTTGAGGAGGGGAACAAGGAGACAAGATGACCATGATGAGGCTTTACCCACACCTACTACAACACTGCAAGCAAGTAGTGAACATGATGGGGATGCCTCTTCTGAGGAGGAGTTACTGGGTCGAGGTCACAGACAGAAAAAGTCCTCTGTTTTACTGCGCGATTATGTCACTCATTCGATACAAAAGTTGAGTCCATCCGCATCGACACCCGCACCGCAGCAGCCCTCAGGTAGTCCCTATCCCATTGCACACTATGTGAATTGTAACAATTTCTCTTTGCGACATAGAATATTTCTTGCAGCGATACATGCCGAACAAGAACCTGTGACATATTCTGAAGCAGTGAAAGTAGCGCGATGGCGGGAGGCCATGCAGCAAGAGATAGTGGCATTGGAGACTAATGAAACGTGGGTGCTAGAGGATCTACCGCCTACCAAGAAAGCTCTTGGCTGCAAATGGGTCTACAAAATCAAGTACAAGTCTGATGGTTCAGTTGAAAGATATAAGGCTCGTCTCGTCATCCTAGGGAATCATCAAATTGAAGGGATTGACTATACTGAGACTTTTGCTCCAGTGGCTAAAATGGTTACAGTACGAGTATTCCTGGCAGTAGCGGCTGCGAAAAATTGGGAAGTGCATCAAATGGATGTTCACAATGCTTTTCTTCATGGCGACCTTCAGGAAGAAGTCTACATGAAGTTGCCTCCTGGGTTTCAAGTTTCGACTCCTACCAAAGTTTGTAAGCTGAAAAAGTCTTTGTATGGACTTAAACAGGCTCCACGCTGTTGGTTTGCCAAACTCTCCGCTGCGTTGAAGGTCTACGGTTTTCGACAGTCATACTCAGATTATTCTCTCTTCTCCATGAGTCAGGGCAAGACCCATCTTAGTGTGCTTGTATATGTTGACGACCTAATTGTTGGCGGTAATGACACTAATGCTATCCAGCAGTTTAAAGCATATTTGAGCGACTGTTTTCACATGAAAGATTTGGGAGTCTTAAAGTATTTTCTTGGGGTTGAAGTAGCCCGTAACCAAAAAGGCTTCTTTCTCTGTCAAAGGAAATATGCACTGGATATTATTAATGAGGTGGGTCTGTTGGGAGCTAAACCCGTGCGTGTCCCTATAGAACCAAATCATCGTTTGGCTCTGTCTACTAGTGATTTTCTTGTTGATCCGGAACCATACCGTCGCTTGGTAGGACGACTGATCTATTTGTGCTTCACACGACCAGAATTATCGTACAGTGTTCATATTTTGTCTCAATTCATGCAACAACCACGTGAGGATCATTGGCAATCGGCAGTGCGCGTTGTTCGTTATCTGAAACAGAGCCCCGGACAGGGTATCTTGTTAAGTAGCGTTTGTGATTTGCGCCTCCACGGATGGTGCGATGCAGACTGGGCTGGCTGTCCGATGACTCGACGATCCTTAACCGGATGGTTCATCTTTCTTGGGGGATCTCCCATTTCTTGGAAGACGAAAAAACAGCACACGGTGTCTCGTTCTTCTGCTGAAGCAGAGTATCGCTCAATGGCAATGACCACTTGTGAACTAAGATGGTTGAAAGGTGTTTTATCCAGCCTTGGTGTGCCTCATACTACACCGGTGTCCTTGCATTGCGATAGTCAAGCTGCTTTGCACATCTCTCAAAACCCGGTCTTTCATGAACGAACCAAGCACATTGAAGTAGATTGCCATTTTGTTCGAGACGCCATTGTCCAAAGGGAAATACATCCTCGATTTGTTCCAACCACTGAGCAACTAGCGGATATTTTCACTAAGGCGTTGGGTCCACAACAGTATTCATCCTTACTTCACAAGTTGGGCATTTGTGATCTCCATGCTCCAACTTGAGGGGGGGTATTGTGATATTATTGTATATCTGTATTTTTGGTAGGAAATTATCTGTTTTTGAGTAGACGAGATTGTAGGAATCATAGCTGGTTATTTTAGGACAGAACTGATTGTATAGCTTATTATGTGGCGTTGATCTAGGAATGGCTTGTGTTTATAAGTTAGGCACTGATTGAATGAAGAGCAGAGTTTTTCTCTCCCAAAATACATCTCTTGTGTGAATCTGTCAATTAACAATATTTGTAGATGTTTAGGAGATCCAGATTAATATGTGAATATGAACAAGAACAAGAACTGTAACTGTTGAAAGAGAGTTTAGAATTGGATTCATTTTGTTAATCAAGGCACGAGAATTGAGTAAGAAGAGATACGGCTACAGATCTAAAAGCATAATCTAAACAGAGAACTGTTGCACCTATGTAGCATTTTTCTTAAAAAAAAGTAGAATCAGAAGATATAAGAGATTGTAAATTACCTGGAACCTCATTTCACTGCGGCGAGACACGACGGTGACGATCCTGATCTTGCGGTGGGGTATAGGCTTGGAAGAACCTTGATTGTTGGTGATGAGAGAGGAAGAGGTGGAGCTCATCGAACTGTTCTTGATAAAATTTCTCTTACTTAGCTCGTGATAAAAACCAAGCCTGAGCAGACGTACACAAAAGGAAATCCGTGAAATAAGTTTAAACATAAAAGAACAAGTAGTAGTGGACGTAAATAATAATTGAATTTACTTAAGAGGAGAAGAAGCAGAAGAGGAAGAGGAAGAGAAGGAGGTGAAGAGGAGGTGAAGAGCAGAAGCGACGGTGAGTTCATTAGCTAACGGAAACTTCTCCATTTTCTTCTTCGCTGTTCAACTTCAAAGTTCAAACTGCCGCCTTTATTCAAATATTTGAATTCCCTTTTTTCTTTTTCAATAACTTCTGACATTATATTTTCTTGGGTGTATGTGAATTTATATTTTCTTCAATAAATCTTTTTTTTTTTGAAACTTTGATAGTTTTATAATTCTATTTGAATAATTTGATACTATACAGTGACCATTAGAAATGTCAAAAGCGATCAGCCCGTCCGATTCCGCCAATTATTTTAGACAATTTTTTAATATATTTTTTTAGTTTTAAAAACTACATCAATTTTTAAATTATTTAAGATAATCATTAAACTTGTCTAAGCAAAAGCGTTTAAAATTTCCTTATTTTTATTTAGTGAGACAACACAACTTATCATGTGTTTTTGTGATAATTTAGACAATGGTCCTTGTATTTGTACTGGCAGAGATTTTCATAAGCAAGACATAAATCACTATCTTCTAAATCTAAGATTTGTCATCTGTAACTCAAGCTCGAGAACTGGATATACTGCAACTTTTATCACACCAACTTGGTGTAAAATTTCTTATGTGGAGCCAAAATCATCCCATTTTGTAAGTTGGCGTGTTGATCAAATTGGTGTAAAATTTCTTATGTGGAGCCAAAATCATCCCATTTTATAAACCTCTTACGTAGATTAAGAAATTTTTAAAAAAATTCCTAATTTTTAAAATTCTCCAAAAAAATGATTCTATTTTTAACTTTTTCATAAAAAATTTTCACCTAAACTTCACTTGAAAATTTATTATAATATGTTAAATTATTAATATGTTAAATTGTTAATTTTAGTTACAGGGCAATTCAATACAATTTTTAAACTTTAATGAAACTAATTAAATTCGATTTAAATTAATAATTTATTATAATATGTTAAATTATTAATTAAAATCAAATTCAATTAGTTCAAATTATGTTTAAGAGTTTAGTTGAGTTGTTATATTAATGACATTTGATCAGTTCATGTCTAATATGCATATTGTATGTATTTCATAGTTATTTTAATTAGTGTTTAAGAAAAAGAGTTTCTCAGTAAATTAAAAAATGGAATGATTTTTTTAATTTTAAAAATCAAAGAATATTATATGCACCAAATTAGCTTATTATCATATCATATGCACCAAATTAGCTTGCAATTATACTTTAACCATCCTGGAACAAACTTTAGTAAGGCAATATCAACAACAATCACATTGATAATTTTTCTAATATCAAAAGCACAAGTTGCACATCATCATAAAGGATTCACACAATGCGCTTAAAATGTTTAGGGTAGAAAATATAACAAACTCACAAATAATTATACAAGAGGATTTTTAAAAATAAGCTTGCAATAAAATTACATCTCTACTTTTAATAATTAAACTAGAAACAAAATCAAAAGGTCTTTAAAGCTTATTTATATTATCCCTCAAATTTATATAATAAGTTTACGATCAACCAATGATAAATTATACTATTAAAAATTGACAAGTTGTGAATGTATTATAAGATTGTATAATCTTAGAATTGTATCATTGATAGAAACTAAAATAAGCATCTCGTTATATTATTAAGAAATAACTTAGTAAAAAATTTACGAAGATACCCCAAAAATTTAGAGAAAAAAATATAAAGTAATTGTTCAATAATATATTAATGGTTATACAATCTGTGAGAACAAAAGCTATTATCATTTTACATATTGAACAAGTTGGTATGATGACTTGAGTAACATCTCTTTTGATATAAATGTTCTAGCTAGTATTGATCTTTCTACGCGTGTGCTTAATTGGAGTAGACTAGACTTCTTGGACAATAATATGGATCTTTCGTCTGGGCTCAATCCCAAGTGATCCAACCGTGTTTACTCTTCCAATAACAACACTTGACTTCTTGACCCATATTTCATATCATTGTCAGAAGAGTTAAGAAATTTGTTAAGCTTGTCAACAAAAATTAATGACGGTTTACACCGTAGATAAACAAACAGAGCCTTGGTAATAAAAAATTTAAAATTTTACTTTTTAATTTTAACCTAAACTTTAAAAAGTGATAATTAAATATTACAAATTTCAATTTTTTTTAATTATAATCCGACATTATACACATAAACTAGCTATCAATAAGCCCTTTTCTATCCATCTTTTTTCAAAAAAAAAGAAGAAGAAGAAGAAATGCGAAAATTATAGTATTTTCAGAAGTAAAGGTGTGATCAGGCTGGTGTAATGACTGAGTGGGTCAATGCACGAAAGTCTTTTCTTGTGACATATATGAACAGGGAGACGTTGGAGTAGAAGAAGATATGGAATGTTGTCCAAGTAAAGAAAGACATGTTAGCCCTCCGACGGACCGACTAAGTATGCTTTCTTTTTTGATTTTTGTTACGTTGGAAAAGAAGTATACTTGAGTGCTTCTTTTTAGACAATTCACATCATTGATCGAATGGTCAAGAAATTTATTAAGCGTGCTAGAGGAAATTAATGATGATTTATGTACAGTTCATGAGATAAACACAAGCATAGTGCTGCGTTTTAATGTAGTTCTCGACTTGTCCACTGATTCAGTAGTGTTTAGTTACACTTCCATATACTAAAACAATAACAGAGGAAGAGAAAAGGATGAGGAGAATGTTTAGAAGGTGGGGATGTAAGAGATCTCTTATCTGTTTATTAAAAATAAAAAAGGACGGCATACCATGAGCAGATGGGTAGCAATGCTTGAACAAACTGATGGAGGAGAAAACCCAACAGAAGGGTTGCAACAAACAGCTTGAACAAATTGATGGAGGAGAACACCCATAATCACAGCCACAGTATAGCATACTTATGCATAATTCAGAACAGCTCCTAGAATCCTACA
>JANQBM010000221.1:38428322-38441200 GCA_025594535.1 Erythroxylum domingense
AAACCAAGAAATTTACCCATAAGTCTAACGAAATAATGCTATTTTTTTAATTATTTTTAATAATTGTAAAAATCGAAGAAATCTCTATAATTAATAACTTTTATTAGGGAATCAATATTCAGTTGACAACATAGATCATTTGTACCGATTATTATATTTTATTAAATACATATAAATATATAAATAAAATTTATTAAAATAAGATTGAAACAAAATAGGAATAGCAGAGGAGGATTTTATGGCACAACACAAGCCCTCCGATTCTTAGCAGAAGAGGGAGAGTTACTGAGGTTAGAACATAACCAAACCACGCGCTCTTACAGCACGTGTCTTTGATTAACTACTCTTGACTTCGTCCTGTGGGACCCACCAACTTACAACCAAATCTAACGGCGCACAAATCTCGCGAGTATCATCATTGTCGTCGTGATCATCTAGGGTTCTTTTTTGGTTCTCTATATCCTCCAACCAGCCTCCCACAAAGCCCCTTCCTTTTGAGTGCAGTCCCTCTTTCGCCTCTTTATATACTTCTCTCTTTTTTTTCTCCGTCTCTGGTGTAGCCTCACGCGCCGCCTCCTCACCGCCGGCGGCTAAAATTACCTATCCCTTTACCACCTTCCCTCTCCTCTCATATCAAAAAACCTTTAAAAAAAGAAGACACTAGAGAAGGAAGATTTAAGCACTTCTATTTTGCGTCTATTAGGCTTTTTATCGAACACGTCGCATGAGTAGCTGCTATTAGGCTTTTTATCCAACACGTTGCATGAGTAGCTGTTGCTGTTGTTTGGTTGAGTTTGGGTTCCTGGGTATTGGTTATTTTTTGTGAATAATAAGAGGAGAGGGAAGAGAAATAGAAAAAAAATTAAAAAGTTTGTGTTTTCCTGGGTGAGAAGTAGTCATGGCTCAGGTTCAGGTACCGGTTCAGGCTCAGGGTGTGAACGGCGGAACCGCCAATCCACAGTTTGTAACTACGTCGCTTTACGTCGGCGATCTGGATGTAAACGTTAACGATTCGCAACTGTATGACGTGTTTAACCAGGTTGGGCAGGTGGTTTCTGTTAGAGTTTGCAGGGACTTGACGACCCGGAGATCCCTTGGTTATGGTTACGTTAACTACAGCAATCCTCAGGATGGTAAGGACATTGTTTGTAGTTCGCTTAAAGTTTGGATCTTTTTGGGTTCTGAGTCATTGTAAAGTATGTGCTTAGTTATTCTAATGGAGAACTGGAGTGGATTTATACCAATATATACTAGAAGGAAGTAGGGTTTGGTGGGTTAACTGTACTAGATGGTCTTGTTTAATTGGTGGATTTAGTTGTCGAAACACGGATACTTTCTTCTTGAGTTTTAGGAGTGCAGTTTTGTATAAGAGTGCCAAAGCTTCAAACTTGACATAGACAATTTTGTTGTCTTGACTGACATGTGCGACCTAATGTTTTCTTCCAGTCTGAAAGATGTTCAAATGAAAAATAAAACCCAAAAACTTTCCGTCTTCATTAAACAAGTAGTATTGATGTGTAGCGCCCCAGGGTTTTACAGAGAGTGAGGGAAGAGATGAGATGATAAATTTACGTTTGTACGATTTTGATGGCTGGCTTGTTTTGCGCATATCAAAAAGTCATTGCTGTAATTTTGTTGAGAGGGTTCAGGTTGTCTCTTTACCAGTTCTGTTACTTTGCTTACTTATCAATTCAATAATAGGTGGTTGTAACTTTCCACTTCCTGAAATATACAAAATGGACCAAGTCCAGAACCTTTTTGTAAGAGTTGATTGCTTGTTGAATGTAGACTGTTGATTTCAAGCAATTGAAATTGAAAGTTTTTTTTTTTTTGGTTAAGCATGGACTCTCAGGATAAACAAGCTATCTTATCAATGATTTTAAGTTAATGAATTTGTTTTTCTCTTTCCTTTTTAATATTTCCATTTTTGCACCAACAAGCCAACTCCTTCCCTCTCATCCTTTGTTGAATCTGTTGACAGCTGCAAGGGCATTGGATGTTCTCAACTTCACTCCTCTTAATGGGAAGCCCATAAGGATTATGTATTCACATCGGGACCCTAGTCTTCGCAAGAGTGGTGCTGGAAATATATTTATTAAGGTATACTGCAATAGGAAGCTTTGCTAAATTCATTACTTTGATGCATACTTAATTTCCAGGTTTTCATGTCTCTAATCTGGATGTAAATGACAGAATTTGGATAAGGCTATTGACCACAAAGCATTACATGATACCTTTTCTGCATTTGGGAACATATTATCATGCAAGGTAGCCACAGACTCTACTGGCCAGTCTAAAGGCTATGGATTTGTACAGTTTGACACTGAGGAAGCAGCTCAGAAAGCCATAGAAAAACTGAATGGTATGCTGTTAAATGATAAACAAGTTTATGTGGGACCATTCCTTCGCAAACAGGAAAGGGAAACTGTGATTGACAAGTCGAAATTCAATAATGTCTTCATAAAGAATCTTTCAGAAGCAACTGATGAAGAAGACTTGAAGAAAACTTTTGGTGATTTTGGACCGATCACCAGTGCTGTGGTGATGAGGGATGGGGAAGGAAAATCCAGATGCTTTGGATTTGTCAACTTTGAGAATGCCGATGATGCTGCTAGGGCTGTTGAGGCTCTTAATGGAAAAAAATTTGAAGATAAAGAGTGGTATGTGGGGAAAGCCCAGAAGAAATCTGAAAGGGAACTTGAACTAAAAGTTAGATTTGAGCAGAGTATGAAGGAGGCAGCTGACAAATTTCAAGGGGCAAACTTGTACATTAAAAATTTAGATGATAGCATAGGTGATGATAAGCTTAAGGAGCTGTTTTCTCCTTTTGGTACAATCACATCCTACAAGGTACTCGGCGATAATTTTTGAATAGTATTTACCTGTGTGATCAGCCTTGGAAATTGTAGTGCATGAGGCCTAATAAATATGTTTTCCTACTGATTAGGTGATGCGAGATCCGAATGGGATGAGTAGAGGTTCTGGGTTTGTTGCGTTCTCAACCCCTGAAGAAGCATCTAGAGCTGTAAGTTGTGTTTTCCAATTGTGCACGTACTGTTTTGATAGTTCTGTAAGTTAATACCTGTTATTGTCTTGATAGCTTCTTGAGATGAATGGTAAAATGATTGTTAGCAAGCCACTGTATGTTGCACCTGCACAACGAAAGGAAGACAGAAAGGCTAGGTTGCAGGTACCTACATTCCAGTAGTTTATGAACTATTGAAGGAATTTATGTATATAGTTATTTCATATTATTCGTAGTTTGCAATGAGTACTTGTATCCCACACTCTAGATCACAGAGATGCAACTTGCCCCCTACCTCCTCCTTCCTCTCTATGTGGAACTCTTTCTGTGTCATGGTGACACATTATATTCTATGGTATTGCTCATATTAACAAGTGTTGTACGTATCTTCTCTTCGACAGGCACAATTTTCCCAAATGCGGCCAGTTGCAATGGGACCTTCAGTAGCACCTCGTATGCCAATGTATCCCCCTGGCGGTCCAGGTTTAGGACAGCAAATATTCTATGGACAAGCCCCACCTGCCATAATGCCTCCTCAGGTGAATTTCTATTGTTAATTCTTTTGATATATGTTCTTCAAGTAGCTTTTATGATTACTTCATTTGATCACATTGTCTCTGTACAAACTTGTGATTGAAGTGTTGAATATTTGTCAAATGAACTTTTTTCAGCCTGGATTTGGGTATCAACAGCAGCTTATGCCTGGTATGCGGCCTGGTGCTGCTCCTATGCCAAATTTCTTTGTGCCAATGGTTCAGCAGGGTCAGCAGGGGCAACGACCTGGTGGCCGGCGAGCAGGAACTGCTCAACAATCTCAGCAGCCAGTCCCAATAATGCAACAACAGGTTGGAATTTTCAGATGGCGTCTGTATATTGCTTGTTGTATTTAAATAGTGGGGTTAATAATTGCCCTCTCTAATGTCAGATGCTTCCAAGAGGGCGTGTATATCGCTATCCTCCTGGGCGAGGCTTACCTGATGCACCAATGACTGGTGCTGGTGGAATGCTTTCTGTTCCTTACGATATGGGTGGTATGCCAATGCGTGATGCAGCACTGTCTCAACCAGTTCCAATAGGAGCTTTGGCTTCTGCTCTTGCAAATGCTACCCCAGATCAGCAGAGAACGGTAGGGTTTGACCTCATTACTTCTGCAGCTTTCTTAATTGATTTCCTGGGAAGAGATGATGGCAAGTGATTGATTTATAAGAATTTAGGTTTGGCTATCTTAGTGAGTTACATTTGTGATGTTTATCTGTGTCTGATTAGTCTGCCCATGTACGTTACTTTTTGTATACACATCCAAAATTTGACTGCTGGCTGGTAATTTGTAGATGCTGGGTGAGAATCTTTATCCCCTTGTAGAACAGCTGGAACGAGATGCAGCAGCTAAGGTAACTGGCATGCTTTTGGAGATGGACCAGACTGAGGTTTTGCATTTACTTGAGTCACCAGAAGCTCTCAAATCGAAGGTTGCGGAAGCAATGGAGGTTCTGAGGAGCGTGCAGCAGCAGCAGCAGGCAGCTGGTGGCACGGCTGATCAGTTGGCTTCATTGTCATTGAATGACAACCTTGTTCCCTAGGTTGCGTGTGAGCTTTGAATATTTAACAAGATTTGAAACCATTTTGGATGCGGCTTCAATACTTTGTTAGATTGATTTCACTTGGTTTTGATTGATTGTGATTGTTTCCTCAAGTTTGGAGATTAACCTTAATGTTTTGGTTTTTGTTGAGTGGAGATTTCGTGTTTAAGTGGATTTGAAATATTGATTTCCAATTAGGGGAGCAGATCATATGATATGGTTAACTGGTCGTCTTTAGTTGTGCTTCGGATTCTGTATCGAGATAACCCACCAAAGGGGCCAATATGATTGTTCATTTTTCACAACACATTGCTTAAAAAGAGAAGGATCCGTTAAAGCTCCAATTTCCATGGATGTGTTCTTGATTGAAGGATTTTATTATATTTGCAGGAACATGACAGCTTGTAGAGTAATATTTTTCCTGGATGGTACGGTATATCCAAAATTATCAACTCACTTCTATCCAGTAATGGAACACACAAATCGGGTAGGACTCGGGTAGGACAGAACATGTACAGAGATGATGCGGCACAAAGAGAATGTTAGCCTGAAAAATGGTAAAGTAATTTGATATAAAATAATGCTTAATTTCTTAGTTTTCTGTTGTCCATGCTGATACGTAACATATGCACAAGAACTAGCGAAACATTTTTAAGAAAACACCTGAATCGCACAATCTATAGACCCATGCATCTGTTACTTGGCAAAGGGCCTGAATGAAGATTACAGTCTCCTAACCTACCTAAACACATGCATCATTAACTAAGCCTCCTGACGGTTGGCACGCCTCAACCTTAACCCAATATCCGCTTCTCCGTCATGTCGACCCCACAAATCTGAACTTTGTGCATCAGAGGACGTCCCCGCCTCATTTTGTTTCTCTACACCATCTTCTCCAAAGTTGTGGAGCCTGCGACCGATGAGATAGCGGTCATCACGAATTGAGTTGTGAAGATTTGTGAACCAAATATGGAATCTTTTGGCGCAGAAGCACATCATGCTGAAGCAAAGGCATCCAAGCCATGATAATCGGTACACTGCTGAATTCACGACCAGTGGATACCCGAAAACAGGAAAGACTCCTTTTGCTAAGACATAAGGCACACACAGTGCTGTCAAAAGTTTCATTATAATCGGGAACACAATCTCTCGAAGCACCCACAGACCTTGCAGCCTTGAGAAACCATCCTCTCTCACCCTCTCAAACTTTATTCTCCAACTCTCATCGACCAATGGCATCATATGATCCAACATAACCTGTTGATCACAAATGTAGGATCAAAAAAGAAAATCATTTCTTTTGCAAACAGCATTACTGTCTCATGGAGACCGAGATGCAAATTATTTGAGAACTCACCAGTCTAGTCCATATCTTCAGAAAGATAAGTCCCATAGCCCAGTCCTGATACAGGAGAAAAACTGGGCTTTCATCCACAGGCACCCGCATTGGCACAATCACCAGGAGCTCAAACAGCAGCCCGATCAATACTGGAATGACAAAAATCTGGAAAGAAATAACAATTTGTAAAATTGTGACAAGATGTTAGGTGCAGGAACAGAGCACTTGGTTTAATCAATAGAGACCTAAAGAAAGGAAAGAAAGGCTTAGGCACTCGTACCCATATAGACAATAGTGCAGAGCTCTTTAGAACAATTGCACACCACTTCCAGATTTGACCAAACAGCACTGCTGCCCTCTTTGTTCGGATATGTCCAATAAAATATCTAGCTCCAGCTAATGTGGTCCAGATGACATAGCTTCCAATTATAAAAGCATATATATCTAACAGAAAAGGAAAAACAATCAACAATCTCACCCAAAAATACGAGGAAATCTTTACAAAATATTTAAACAGTATTACCATTGCACTTAATGCCATGAGTTATTGGGAGAAGAGGAATGACATTGAAAAGGGCACGCCCAATAGATATAGGTACAACTACCAAGGCGGAGTTGAATATAAGAAGAGTCATCCAAGCTATTATCAGCAAGAGAACAATGCGAAGAACAAAGGTGTACCTGCTGAAAGGCAAAATTTTAACTATAGTAAATGGCGATCAAATTAAACAAGAGCAGAACGGATTTGCACACTTCGACACAACTTAAACAGTGGAATTTTTATATTTAGAAACATACTCAGAATCGGATTGTTCATCACTATCATACTCCTCTGCAGCATTGGAACCCTCAGCTACGAGAATGTCCCTGTTAGGATCATCAGCGGCAGCAAGTCCTTCTAGTGCTCTATCTTGCCCACCTAATTGCACAGCTTGCACCCTGTCCTGCCTTCCTGGCTCACCATTGATGTTGTCCTGGCCACCATTGTCCTCAGGTCTAGGCAGTAAGAAATCAGTTAAACCAAGTACCCAGCCAACTGCTGTAAACCAGCAGCGAAGAAGGGACTTGATTGTAATCCGCAGCTTGAAATGCTCAATGGCAAATGGTATGCAGATTTGAAAAAGAAGTATGTCAGCTGGAATCTCTGTAAATGGATCAGATACCCTGAATAAAATGTCATGTGTTAGAAAACTACAATAAAGCATCTCGTTAAGATTAGAACCACGCATGGAAAATAGGGAACAAAACCAAGCTTACGAAATGTCCAGTGGGAAAATCAAAGGTGCCATCCACATGGCAAGTTTGACAGGTAAGAATACTAGCATCACAATTAAGCTTCCATAAACTGCAACAGATAGAAGAACTCTGCGGGCATGTTTATGCACAGGATCATCAATTAAATCTCGGAATGGATTGTAGTTTGGATCAGCTGGATCTCGAAGAAAATACAGCACTCCATTGCGAAGGACCTGCAAGCAGCAGAGAGAGACCGTAAACCTAGTCCAAACAAAATTTGGCACGTACCAACCATTGCAGCAAGGTCACAAAGATCAGTACCCCACGAAGTAGGCTGACAAAGATACTTATTTGTAGCATATAAACAATTCCAACAACCCAATGAACCAGTGAACTGGCTAAGGGAGAAATTGAGAAGAATTGAACTCTTTCAGCCATAGTCTTCCCGAACATCCTTATAGTACAAACATCTAGCCACCATCCACACATTAAAGGAAATACCCCAAGTTCAATAACCAGAAGGAAGGCAACCTTAACCATAGTCATCAAATGTCTCATTGCTGCCAAGAACTGCCTCAACAAAGAGGGAATTGTCTCTGCTATAGAAGCAATACCATATAACCTACCCACGGTCAAAGGTTCACCTCTAGTGTACCGAATCAAAGCAACAATTCCAAGGTAGAAAAAGACCAAGGAGAATACAAACATGTATCCAATAGCAAGAGTTCCTACGTCAGAAAGCCGTGATGTGCCAACACCTGCCCCATTCAAGAGGTCTGTAGGAGGTGTAGAGCTTATTTTATTTGAGACCTCATTCATTCCGCTCACATTCACCTTCAAAACATTTGCAACTTGGTTAAGTAGTCCAACATCCTGTCCTTCAGAAGTCAAATTGGTGACAGCAGTTAAGGCATTCTTTAATGTGATGTTTGCCAAGGAAAGGGCAGTATCTGTAATTGGCATAACAGTTGACAGCAATGAACTACTTGCAGAAGAGAGAAGCCAAGATATATAGTAGAGTATAATCCGTCCAAGTGAAAATGGCACAAAGATCACAGCAACAAGAAATATCATGTTGCTTGCCAAAACCTGCAAAGCAAGAAAACAACAGTTGAAAAAAACTCCCAATAAATAAAATAAAGGTCTAAATTTCATTAGATCTGTAATCATATCTTGTTTTCCAAAATATTTTATGATTTCTTAAAGTTCATGGGTATCAATATCCATAACCATTTTGACATGCAAGGGAAAAACATATTCACAACTAAATAAAGAAGTAACGAGAAAGAGAAAACAAGGAGCAGCTTATAATTACAGTAAATGCATTCTCAACCAAATGGAAAACAGGACCCTGCATGCCAACAAGCTCATCGAAAGGAACATCCTCTGCGCCATCAGCATCATCTAAGCCATCAAACATCTGTTCAACATGAGCTTCAAGACGAGCTGCCTGCATCTCCCACCGGGCAGCAACATTTTCTGCATTCCTTCTAATGATTTGACCAGCTCCAGCATCATCTTCAGCATTCGCTTCACCGGCGAAATTCCTATTGCCTTGTCCTGGCAGTTGTCTTGCAGCATGAGCCCCATTTCTATCACCTTCATCTTCTCTGTCGGCATCCTGTCCTCCAAGCTCCCTTAAGTGTCTAAAATAATCTCTAAGAGAAGTTGCCCCAAGAAAAATAAAAACAATGCTTGCAGACAGTAGAAAGCCATGCAAGCAATCAGTGAGGATAACTGTAGAGGAGATGTGACTTAAGAATAATCTCTGAGCCTCACCAAAGCTCCTCACAAAAGCCAAACGCCATATCCAAAATGTTATAAATGGTATGATAAGGAGCCAAACCGAAAGGACAAAACTAAGGCGCAGAAAGAATTGCAGAACATGGCAGGCCTTCATTGCCATCCCAACTACAAACTCCTGAAAAGGAAGCCTTGCCGGAGCATTCTCAGCATAAACAGGAGAAAAAGAGAAAGCACGTTTGCAGACCTGTAAAGCACTGAAGGTACATCAATCCAAGCGCCCAGAAGTTTGACAAAGAGACAACCAACACAATATATAATGCGACACAGTGAAGATATATTAATGAATCAATGGTGCATGACAGAAATGCAAAATAGTCTTCATAGCATGAAAGAATTCCCTTTACCCGCATTATGCATTTTACATAAGGCCCAGTGAAGATAATAACGACCAATGGTACATGACTTAAGGGCAAAATAGTCTAAATAGCATGAAAGAATTCCCTTTACCCACAATTGCAACAGAAAACTGTGATTTTGCATCATTTCACAAGTTCTCTTGAGCACAAGACATTAAAAGGTTAACCTTTTATATTGAGTTTTATCGAGTGAAATGGATAATTCATGGCAACTTGACTCCTTCAAACTTTCGTCCCTAAACTATGAAACTTATACTCAAATTTCCAGAGCTGCACATGTACAGCATGTATATCGTTGCCAGCTGCAAATTCTTAATTTTGCATTGGCGTTCATGAATCAAAATTACACTAGACACCACTAAACATCTTCCAACAAACTCTCAACTATCAGCATAATTACCAAAAGGGGAAGGAAAAAAAAAGAAACAGCTACTTAATGATTCCACCAATTCACGTGCTTTGACACAAGAACATCAAAACAACACCTAATATGCCATACAGAATAACAGAGAGCAAACAGAGTAAAAGGACGGAACTTGAAACTCTTCAAAACATTAAATAAAAAAATATTCTAAATATAGTATGTAATGTGAACATAAATCAAGACCTCGCACTGACGAGCATTGCTGTGATTAAGCCACTGGAGGAGGCAATCTTGGTGAACAAACTTGATACTACCGCTACAAGCACATGGATACCTCAACGGATTCTCGACGTCTCCAGGGTTCCGGCAGATCCTGCACACATCGTCCTCCTCCTCATCGTCGTCGTACCTCGCCGCCGACGAAACCGACGCCCCGTTACTCTCCTCCTTCTCAATCGAAACCAAGGCAGAACTCGAAAGAGAAAGCGAAGACAGCGAAGACGGCGAATTCATCCCATTATTGTTCTCTACGTGGCGGTTGGATGACGCCGCCGCGGAGGTGATTTCCATCGGGGAAGAGGAAAATAGATCGAAGAAATGAGCAGAGACGTTCTTGTAATTTGGCTTTATTACCGCCTGTTTTGCTTTTTGTGTATGTGGTGTGCATCAGGTTCTGAAGCGTGCCGTTTTACTGACGGCTGCGGGTCTACGGGTTTCGATGATAATAAGGAGGCGGTGAGGTTGGAGGTCGGTTTGGAATGACGTGGAACACTGGGATTGGACCTCATTCTTAGGCTTCCAAAGGCATCACCGACCTTAGGGCAAATTAAAATTTAACCATTTTTCTGTAAAATCCTTTTATTTATCTCGTTACTGAACTTTTATCTCATTTCCTTTAACATAATTTTTAAAGTATTTCTCATATAATTGATTCTTTTTTTTTGGAATAAAAAATAAATAAATAAACACATTTGAAAAAAGAAAGGATGAGATTTCTCCTGCTTATTTTTAAGGTAAAGGATTTACTGCTATTTATTAAAAAATTTAACTAAAATTTCAAATTTTATAATTTTATTAAAAAGATGATATTATAATAAAAAAAAGAAAATTTTCTTTTGTAAATTAAACGTTGTACAACATTAAGTAATATTTAAAAAATAAAATTGATTAAAATTTTTCTATGTTAGATAACTAAAATCATTTGATAACCATCCATAGAAAAAAAAAGCAAAGTTATGAATACCGTACTATTATAATTACATCAAAACATTAAATAAAAAGAAAATTAAATATTCATTACTTTGTAACTATTATAATTTAAAATAAGAGTTCGTGTTGAAGAAACAACCAACTAGAAGTGAAACTTGAAACAAAAACATTTATAATTATTTTTATATTGCATATACAAAATTTTAACATATAAATCAAATATAAGTGAAATTAAAAGAAGAGGAGAAATAAAAATTGAGAACTTCATTCAATCGAATACTCGTTCTAATTGCATTGACCTCAGTTTTTATTTGATACAAAATTCTCATCATAAAGCAGAGCATTATCATTATCGTCATTATTGAAATTCAATGCACCAAATGACATGTGAATACTTTCTCATTCAAGATTATCTTCCAAGTCATTCTCATCTATCAAACCTGGTTCCTAAGAAATCTAACCCATCAAAAGATAGATATGATTAAGGAAAATTGAATCTACAGAACTACTTGTTCTATTAAAAATCCTAATAAATAATAAAATTAAATTATTAAGAAATTATATCCAATTTAATAATGATAATAACATACATTTTCTAGAAGCTTTAAATTGTATTAATCAAAGACTAAGTTGTTCGATCTTTTATGCTCTAATCTATTTCTTTTTTTTTAATGGATGAATTCAAATATGCTCCAATTCTTTTCATATCTTGTTGCACTCACATATTGACTTAGAATTCGAATTGCAAATATTTGCAATTTTGAAACACCAATTTTGAATTGGTTATACCAAGCAATTGTAAAATAACAAAGGTAGCATTATAAATAAAATAAAGTGATAATTAATTGTCAACAAATAACAAAAGTGAAAAAAATATATACTTAGATTAAGTTTGTGTCTTTGACGAATGGCAATTGGCAACCCAAAATCATCAAAAGCTTCCTTATAAATCTTCATTTATAAGTTTCGGAGATTCTACACCATCTCATGGGCAATAATTGTTATAATAATTACTAACATTTTCTGTTAACTTCAGCTTCCTTTACAAAACTTGATCTAAATTAGACACTAACACTAAAAATGCCCTAGCTGCAAACAACGAAGAGTAAAGTTGCCTTTTTTATCTCTCATTGATGACTGCAAGATAAGGTGCGTACAAAGAAGACTTATTTTTCATATTGATCTTGATTGTTTCCTTCACCCTCTTCATGATGTTATAAAAATAACTCATTGTTACCTTCTCATTACTATTAGCCAGATGAAGTACCCTCATTAAAGACTCACAACATCAGATGACAAATTGATATTGGGACCGAAAATTCATTATCTTCATGTATAATTCCAGAAACCTCCAATCCAACATTTAACTTAGCATGCTGAAATACAAACCGCTTAGCACTTGTAAGCATTTGTCTTATACTGAAATACAAACCGCTTAGCACTTGTAACCATTTGTCTTAACTTTTTCTTCATTAGAATAAAAACTAAAGTAATAAGAAATTAGTTGTAAATCTTGTAATAGTAAGACGACACGAATTCTTACTATTAGTGAAATTCTTTCTTGTTAAATTTAAGACCTATGCATAATTATAAATAAGCTTAGTCACCTTTTTTTTCTACATAGTCTTATAGATAATAGAAAAATACCTAGCATCTACTATATTTTTTAGTATTAGGTCAATGGAATGTGCAACATAGCGAGTGTTGTGTTTAATTTTGTTTGATTTTACTTGTTTTCATATGTTGAAATTAGTTGCGATTTAATTCAAATTTGATATGAATTAAGTGAAATTGGAGTGGATGTTACATGAATCTTAATTAGATTAATTTGTGAATATGACATGAAAAACAAGAAGATTTATGCATGAAAGAATTAGAGATGGCATGAACTTAAACAAGAAGAAATGTGGATGAAAATGGCTATTACACAGCTACATATATTGACCATGTCACGGTTGTGCAA
>JANQBM010000221.1:38455897-38466261 GCA_025594535.1 Erythroxylum domingense
CATTACTTCTCTCATTGGTCTTCTCATAGACCCGGTTCCTTGATCCGACCCGTTATGTGGGACCGGGATGTTACAGTGCATGTGATTCAGGAAAATATTCCAACATTTTATCTCATATGGCAGTGTATTGTGTAAGAACTGAGCTAAGTTCAAACACATTAGTAAAAGCAGTGTATGGACTGAATATGTTTCGATACCTGAGGTCTGTGGGTAGGATTAGCAAAGGTGAGGCTTTACTGTATACATCCATTCCAATCAATATGTCTAGGCCTGGTAGATTGCTGCCAAGAACTTTGGTCTATACTGTACACTGAGTAAAGAATTTGAGATCAATTCTTTTCTTTGATATAAGCCCTATCTTGAAAGAATTGCCATCAGCTGTTGTGAAATATTCACCATAGGAAGTCCATGAGTCATAAGGCAAAATATTGGGCTTCATGATTGTACGACTGGATCCAACATCCATAAACCCAATAGCTCTGATGGGTCGATCATATTTATCCTGTTGAAAACATGGATCTGTACATACGGCTTCAATACTAGAGTATGATCTAACTTCTTACAGTTTTGTTGTAGCATGTAGATTGAATCTTCTGACTGCTCCTCAGAAGAAGAATATGTATCTATTGAAATTGAAAAAAAAACTTAGTGTCCTCATCTTCTTGAGATTGTTCCTCAATAAGATCTTCAAATTTGTTGGAAGAATGTATTGGAATAACTGATTCCATGTGTTCTAACAACTTGATATCCTTCTTGAATTTGTGAGGACATTCACGTGCAAAGTGACCTGGTTGTCCATAGAGAAACCATCGAGGGACTTTTTGTCTATGTGAAGATTTCTTAAAGAACCTCATTCAATGAAGTTTTGATCCATGATGTTGGCTATGTTTGGTTCTTCTGAATGGTTTAGAATCTTCCTTTTTCCTATGGAACTTTCTCCATTTATAATAAACTTGAGCAAGATGAGCTTTCTTCTTGCTATGGCACTCACAAGTCTTTTTGTATGCACTTTATTTAGAGATACGACTTCTTGTAATCCTATTTTAGGAATGGACAGCCTTTCATGATATTCTTGAATAAGGCATGTTGATCACATAGCTTATCAAGTGATGATAACACAAGCTGATAGATTTCTCCAAGAGATATTTTTACCATATCACGTTGTAGAGAAACTATAGTCCTTTGTAACTCTGGTTGTAATTCATCTGGAAGGGATGAAATAAAAGTGTAACGAAGATTAACATCGTTCCATCCACTCAAGAGATAATACATGTCCGTCATCCTCTTCTAATATTTCTAAATGTCTCGTTTATCAAGAGAGCAACATTTCATTGAGAATTATTCTTGACGGATCTGCTTGTCAATCAGTTGGAAGTTGCCAATAAATTCCTTGTGAATGATCCCAAGGAGTGCTCCGACTGTAGTGACTTGGATATACTGAATTCATTGATAGTCATTAATACTTTGCCATCATTCTCGAAAAGTACCAGTGAAATGAGAAGTAAACTCAGACAAAATCTCCTGCAACAGATGATTAGGTCAAGTCATCTGCAAGTCAATCCATGCACCAAACTCATGTAATCAATCTCTCCATTTTTTAGGTGGAAGATCATCAAACGTAAACCATGGACCAGAAGAAGGCTTGAGCCGCGTATCATGTGCAGCTGGATCAGCTTGTGGTGCTAGTGTAGGTCTGAAGTGTTCAGTACCTATGGATTCTGCTTCACTAATTTTAGGTTGTTCTTTAGTAGGTTCAGGCATCGTCATGAGAACTTTGGATAATTCAGAAAGATCAACAAGTTGTGCTGAGTTATCTATTGAAGATTTAGAAATGTATTCTGATGATGAAGTAGATAATTCAGAAGCTCCAGAGTAAGCTCCAGAGTAAGCGTCTGACTGTTGGTCTGATTGATCTGAGGTAGAAGTTGATCCTACTACAGTCTGTGTCTTAAGAGTTGCAATGAACTCTAGCATTGGCACTTTATCCTTTCCAGTAGATGTAAAAGGATGAGACTGTTGTTGTTATGAAGAGCTTGGCTCATTTGGAGAGTGGATACGAACTCCTCCAGGTTTTCTCCATTGATATTCTGGTTCAGTCTTTGTGTAAGATGGTGAAGACTCAGGAACCTTTTGAGGCTTTAGCTTAGATTTCAATTTTCTTGTCGACTTTGCTTCATTTGCCTATGGATGAACATACTGTTTAATCAAAGGATAATTAAACTTGAATACCTTTAAGTAGTCAACTTCTTCAGGATACTTATGATACAAAGAAGTAGAATACACTGGTTGTGTATTTGGAAAGACTGTTGAAGTTAAACCATATACTGTTCTGGTTTGAGCAGAGTGCATATCGGCTTCCATCTGTTTTACAATTCCTTGTATCCTTTGTATCTCTTTCACTTTAAAGTCGAATTCAGGCCCTATATAATGGGAAGAGATGCATTGACGAAGTTCAGCATCAAGATTTGTGATCTGTTATTTGTAAGACTGATACATCTGTTGAATCTGTGTAGTAATTGAATTGACTTCATGCTGCGTAGCAATATTTTGTTGGTTGATTCCATCCAGCTTAGAATTAATCCTTTTCAGAACTTTTTTCTGTGCTATTTCATTAAATGTCTGCCAATTTAACACTTCATCAGAAGGATTTGAAACAAGATTACCTTGTGATGTGATTAATGTGGCTCTGATGTACAAGTTAAAGATAACCTTCTGTGATTCATCAGTACTCCTAGATAATTGAAGAAAGTCATCCTCATATGGCCTTACTATCATACAGGGTATAGGAGTAGGAGTTACAACAGGAATATTTAACGTTGGTTGACATGAAGAGTTCAGCATCTCATGAAGGGATCTAAGTCGAGATTTATGGATCTGTGCAAGACGACCTTTAGATGTTGTAGAATTATAAGATCTGACTGTAGAGCTAGCAACTCCAAATGTTGGTTGTTCCGCTTCATCATTCTGTTGATGGGAGTTATGAGATCTGAGTTGTCCAACTTCTGGATTGAGAAGTTTCTCACCCTTCAGTAGATGAGAATTATTCGTAGCAGAAATGTTCCCCCTGAGAAAGAAGGAGAACTAGGCAGCGTCTCCATCAATAGAGAGGCTGTAAAGACTCCAGACAAAGAATCTGGATAGGTGTCACCCTTCAGTAGGTGATTTGGTACTGTGCATCGTCCAGAGTATGGATCTGGATCATTCGGATGTGGATGATATAGTTGAGAAGGTTGGCACTGAGATAGGGGCTTTTTCTTCTTCCTTCTCTTTCTGTAATAGTCATCATCATCTTCACTGCCTGTATCTGGGTTGAGACAGACTTCACAATTGGGCTCACACATAGATGGGTCAACATCCCATACAAAGTGTCCATGGTGATGGCTTACATATATTGGATCTCCATTAGATTTGAAATAATGAACAGGAGGACCAGATTTACCTTCTGTATATGAAGATACGGGCTGGATTGGCTGAATCATCAAGATTGCCCTAGATGTAGAAGATCTAGCTGGATCTTCATTGTTGGGCTGCACATAGATGAACTTCACACTTCCATCTCTGAGAGTCTGCAAAATCGGTGGAGTGGTGGTATGAAAAGAGTGTCGATGAGGCACACAAGAAACCTTTTGGTAGTTGGTAATCAATTATGGAGTGGTGGTATGAAAAGAGTGTCGATGAGGCACATGGAAAACCTTTTCGTAGTTGGTAATCAATTATGTAGGTATTAACTTTTGAAGCTCCACTGCTGATAATTGCTTTGGGATCTGGATGATAGTGTTCTGATCATTTGAACGATCAGCAACCATGTAGAGAACATCTGAAGTGCTATTGGGAAAATTGAGGTCTATAGCAAAATTTTGTAGACGGTAGATCACCAGGTGATGTAAAGTAGCCATGATGGCTATAGGATCTTGATCTGCGCCAGTGATCTGGATCTGAACTTGTAGACGTTCAGATAACGTGGGATCATCCAACCTGATGTTGAAATCAGGTGCTATGGTCAAGATGACACTTCCGTTGTTGAGAGTTGTACCAATTAAGGTATTTTGGTACGTAGTGTAGGCAGTGTCTAAGAGAGATATCCTGGCTGTCGCAGGTATTCCCTTTCTTCCATGAAGAGTAAGAACAAGGCGTATTGCTCCAACATGTAAGTGGTTATGTTCCCTCCAAAGAAAGATCAGTTCCTTAGGAATCTCAAGCTTTACGTATTGTTCCGCTGTGGTAGATTTGAGACCACACTGTTCCAATCTAGAACTCTGGATTATTTCCTTCACTTTTGGCCTTGAGGTTGACAAGATGGTACGAATATTTCTTGTTCATGAACGGTCACGACTATAAATACTGTACAGACTCAACAAAGATAAAGAAGACTCACACACACGATTTTTTACAGGCACGTGTGTAATTTCTACAAGATTTTTTATTTTATCTGACAAAACACGCTTTATAGACGAAGGTAAACTAGACAAAGATAACCTAGACGATAAATGAACTAGATCTGAAGATAGTGTTTCCATATTCATGGGTGTCTCTCTCCCTACTCACTAAGTCTATACTATAGTGTTACCCTAGTCAAGATACGACGATGGCTCTGATATCACACGGCATACCTCTCCACAAAAGCTATCACAACTCTTGCAAACAAGGAAGAGACACAGGAAAACCACGGGTATATAGGATTGTGAGATGTGATTAAACCTAATCAACTTACTTTGTAGAGTAGTTATCGTAAGGCAATGTTTGGGTGTTGGTAAATTTTAAGGGTAAAAGGAATAGAATATTTTCCAAAATTGGAAATTATAATTAAGTTATCCATTGAGTAGCATTGAGTGCATGAATGAACCAATTACTCAGCAGTTTGCTATATTTTTTATAATTTTGTTGCATTATGATTGAATCACTGTTTAATGCTTTACATAAATCAACCGGAGTCCTTTTTTTTTAGTAGACGATCGTTTGACGCAGTGGCAATTTTGTAAATTAATGAATCTAAAAGGACATTTGTGAACCACTCAAAATCTTAACACGCTGCTATATAAACCTAAGCTTTTCCTCTTTTCTCACTCTATCTCTAGGGTTCACTCTCAGTCTCTCCCTCTTTTCTGAAACCCTTAACAATGGCGGCTTCATGACTCAAAAACTATCATTGGTTTTCAACAATATATTAAATTTTTAAATATGATAAGATAACTAAACTAAATAAGAGAAAAGTAAATGGTAATTTTAAAAATAAGATGACTCAAATAAAAAAGTTAAACTACAATTGTAATTATTGTAGGACTACTTGAAACAAGAATAAAAATAGAGACTCTTGGTCTGCTAAGTATCCTGGGACCTTGTTGGCAGCAGATAACTATTCATTCACATCATGTGAATGGAAGAATCATCTTATGCTATACGGCTGATGAAATTCAAGTGAAACTCCTCCATTCCATTGATCAGTTTATAAACCTTAGAATTTCTTTTTTGCATCAGAAAATTGACATCTTTACTTCTGTTATCTATGCAAGCAATTTTGGGTTCCAAAGGACTACTCTTTGGAGTAATCTCATCGACTTCTGTAGAGGTTCCAACCTGCCTTAGTTTATTTATGGCGATTTTAGCTCAATCTTATATAAATCTGAGGTTTAAGGCAATTGTAACCTTTGAAACTACTCAAATGATTTTAAGCAGTGAGCAGACACACTAGCGGTGACAAATCTAAACTTCTCTGGCCACGGGTTCACTTGGTCTAATAAACAAGTTTATTCAAAAGAGCTTTATAAAGCGTTGGTCAATGTTAAATGACTAGCACAATTTCCCAAAAGCTATGCCATATTCCAAGACCCTATCTTTTCAGATCACACATGACACCCTGTCCAATTTATCAATTATTTGATTCATGTACCAGGTTTTAACGATGCTTATATGAAAAGTGCTAATCGTTTCTTTAGGGGAACCAAGCAATTTATTTGTGTGCATAAGTTGAAAGCAATCAAGCAGGAGCTTAAAACTCTACATTCATCACAGGGTTCCACTGAAGAATTTCTTCTAAAAGCTAGGGAGGAGCTTACTGACATCCAGAAATTCTCACCCTTTCACCACAAGATCCCTCACTTGTTGTAAAAGAAAAGCTAGCTTTATCTCATTGTACGAACTCAGCTAGTAATCACAACTCCTTGCTTCAACAAAGATATAGGATCAATTGACTTAAAGATGGAGATAATTGCTCAAAGTTCTTCTTCAACTCCATTCTAGCCTGTAAAAATAACAACAGAATTTCATCCATCACCAATAATGAGGGACTGATTCTCTAAAGACAAAAGGATATTGGCCATGTTTGGCAATCAGCAAATTGTATTAGCTGATAGCTGATTATATCAGCTGTTAGCTGACAATGGATTATATTAGCTTATTTGAATAGTTGATAGTATCAGCTATTTATTAAAGATGTTTGACAAAATTAGCTGATTAGTATTAGCTGTTTATGTGTAAAATGACTTATAAGAGAATGAATTAAAAAAACTTATTCCATTATAACTGATAGGGAAAAAGGATTTAAAGTAAGTTAATATATATGCATATGTATATGTTTAAGAAGTGAAAAATATATATGCATATGTATGTGTTTAATAAGTGAAAATATCAAGATATATTTAATTTTTAATATACTATTATTTAAAATGCATGTGTACAAAATATTATAGTGAAGAAAATACTATTCTTACCGGTTACTATATGTTATAAATGTTATAAAATTAATTTGTTATTTAAAAAATCAATCTAGTTTAAATAAACTTACGTTTAATTTATTCTAAATTTAGTTTATATTTATTCAAAAAGCATACGTTTAAAGTTGATTCAAATTTGTTATAAATTCATAATTTATCTTTTTAACGTTAGTGTCCAAATTTATTGAAATTGTGGATAACTTATCTTTATTTTCATATTATTATCTGCTTATTCTTATGTATATAAATAAATAAATATTATGTTATTTTAAATATATGATTTTTATTTTTTACTAATAATTTTTCTGTTTGAAAAATAATCTCTATTATTATCCTGTTTTCTTTAATAAAAAAAAGTTTGTGAAGAGGAATAAAATAATTCAATCTTCAAATTACTTTTCAAAATAACTTTACAAAGTACTTAAATTAAAGAGAAATAGATTCTTTGAAAGTTGAAATTAGAAAGAATTGAACTAGTATTTCAGGACTTTTTAAAGTGAAAAAGCAAATTTAATAGAGAAAAAATAGCTTCTTAAAGTTGGAAAAAGATTGCAAATGTTTCATAAAGAAACAGACAGGATAAGGGGCTCCATAAACCGTAGGTAGGCTCAACTTTGGTTGTGTACTACTATTGGTGTAAATAAAGCAGAAGCATGGAAAAGGGAAAGGTAGGCGAAAACACCCATTATCCTTTAACAAAATATCAGCAAAAGGGGCTCAATTATATCTTCAAATATTAAGTTTTAGCTGATAGAACAAAACGCTAGTGGATGGTAGCTTTTTCATTTTCAGCTGATCAGCCAATTACCAAACAACTTTAATAGCTCTTTAACTTGTCAAACACCTAAATGTAATCAATCAGCTAAAAAAATGGTTGCATAGTCGTTATCCAAACGAAGCCATTATGGATGCGATTGTTACTTACTTCAGCAACTTACTTGGAACCCATAATACTGCATCGGTTTCAGCTGCAGATCTTAATGCTCTCAATCTGAAAAAAATCAACTAGATGGACTATAGCATGCTCACCAAATATGTGGATGACAAGAATATTAAGGATGTTGTTTCCAAAATAGAGGGCACAAAAGCCCCCGGCCTTGATCAACTGAATGGTCTTTTCTACTAAAAAATATGGGACATCATAGGTGTGTTTGTTAAAAATGCAATGAAAGAATTGTTTTCTTAAAGAGATTAACAAGACATTCCTATGTTTAATACCAAAAAATTCCACTTCCAACTACTTCAATGATTTCAAACCCATAGCCTGTGCAAACTTTCTTTACAAAGTCATCTCAAAGATCCTTACGACAAGAATGAAAATAGCTATTGCTCCACTTATAAGTGACAATCAAGGAGCCTTCATTAACAATCGATAAATTGGTGACAATATCTTAATGGTGCAAGAACTTCTCAAAGGTTATTCAAGAACAAATTCAAATCATAATTGTACTATCAAAATTGATTTATGAAAGGTCTTTGATTTATTAGCTGGAATTTTATTTGGAAGACGTTCGAGACTTACGGGTTTCCACCAATTTACATCAACTGGATCAAAGAATGTGTTACAACTTACAACTGCTAGCTACTCAATCTTGATAAATGGTAGCCCCTCATCCTACACAAAAGTTAATAAAGGACTTAGGCAGGAGGACTCCCTCTCTCCCTATCTTTTCATCTTGTGCATGGAACTACTTAACTCTATAATCAAGATGGATGTGGAGTCCAATACCAGATTCAAGTATCACATGAAGTGTAATAAAATCATGCTCAATAACCTATCTTTTATTGATGACCTACTTCTTTTCTACAGAACAAGTCTGGAGTCGATCAACAGCTATGTGAAGACCCTCCAAAAGTTTCAAATTGTTTCAAGATTGCAGATCAAGCTCGGCAAAAACCTTTTTGTTCTCTCAAAAGATGCCTCAAATATGGCCTCACGCATTGCTTCTATAACTGGAATGAAGGACAATTCACCACCTCTCTTATACTTGGATCTGCCTATCTCCACAAAAAGGCTCACATTCCTCGAATGCATATCTCTTATAAAGAAAACTCGACGCATAATCTATATCTGGGCAAACAGATTTCTATCTTCTGCAGGGAAACTTCAACTCATTAAATCGGTGCTTAACTCCCTACACATTTATTGGAGCTCTCATATATTTCTATCAAAAGGTGTCATCAAATCCATAGAGAGAATCTTCAAATATTTCTTACTTAACTCCCTGCACATTTATTGGAGCTCTCATATATTTCTATCAAAAGGTGTCATTAAATCCATAGAGAGAATCTTCAAATATTTCTTATGGAACTCTTCAGATGGTGCAAAGGGATGTGCAAAAATTAAATGGTTTGATATCTGTTATCCTAAAGATGAAGGGGGCTTGAGTATTTATTCTGTTAAACTCAAAAATCAAACAATTATTCTAAAAAGGCTTTGGTGGATCCTTAAAGGCAGAAATTTGATATGGATTAGATGGATCCACTCCTACTTCCTCAAGGGTCGTAGCATATAGGAAGTAAGAATGAATCTTTCGAACTCTTTCTTTCTTAACCAACTATTGCATATGTCAAATTTAGTTAAAGATGATATTTTCTGTTCTATTGGCAATGGGAAGCTGATATCAATGTGGTATGATAACAAGTCGGGTCATGGTGCTCTAATCAATTCTTCAAGCTTGCTAAGAAACTCTACCAACTTCCCACTCTACACTAAACTTGACACATTCATCATTGGAAGCAGCTAGGACTTCCCTGCCACTCTTAACCACTTACAACCCCAATACCTTCACAATCAACAGTGGAGTGGCATCGCATCATTTGGCACAAGAGAACCCCTCCTAAAACCTCCTTTTTCCTATAGCTTGCCACACAGAATTGACTCAACACTACAGGTCGACTCAAATTTTTAAGAATTAACACATTTTGTCATTTTTGCTCAATTGTGAACGAAACCAAAGATCACTTATTTTTCATGTGTGAGATGACCAATCGAATATCGAAAGCGATCAAAGTTCACTGCATATGGCCATCTCAAGATCATATGCTCTCTAATGTTGTTCATTGGCTCTCCTCTCAAAGATATACTCCTACTTCATCCAGATAGTAGCTATTTGCATGACTGTACATACCATATGGAAAGAGCGGAATGTTAGACGCTTCAACCCTAAGCAAAAATCTATCACAACCCACATCACAGGCACTATGACAAGCATCCGTGAACTTGTCATGTTGGAAGGTGTAACTTGAAGATCCAAGTTATGTACTTAGCTTATCATGTTCTTTAAATTTATATTGTGAGTAGAGAAATACATCTAAGCTTTTACATGTAGAAGGCAGCCCCCTATGTACTATTTGTTTGTATTTTAATTCTTTATTAATGAAATTTTCTCCTTTATTTCTTTAAAAAAAAAAAACTAATTCCGTAAATTATGTGTAGACATTGTTGCTTCTTTGACCAAGATACCCGAAAAGGGGTTAAAGATTTGGACAGGACATATTACACATATGGCTGCATCTACAATAAAATTAAAAAAAAATTGTCTACCGATGAACCGGATAAGACAAAACAGTTTCCGACCAAACAAACATGGGAGACGAATAGAAAAAGGAGTTGAAGTTCAAAGTCTTGTAAGGAGGCTGGCCTGGTTGTCA
>JANQBM010000221.1:38477123-38497144 GCA_025594535.1 Erythroxylum domingense
GGTAAAGGAATGGAGGCCTACACAAAGGAGTGGGTGGCCAAAACATTCATAGTCAAATGTTCAATCTATTTTCCAAGCTTCATTCAAGTTTTAGGGTTCGTCGTGATCAAATCTTCTGTTTTGATTATAATATTCTTATTATGTTTAATTAAATCTCATTTACATATTTATGTAAACTCCATATAAATATGTAGATGAAATTTAATAGAATAATGTTGGAACAAAGTAACTAGAACAGAGGATTTGATGAGAGAACATCTTTTATTAATTGTTATAAATTGGAATGGCGAGCCATACCAGGTTATTTCTGGGAAGTTAGCTTAGTTGACTTGATGAGACTAACTAATTAAAATGAAAGATAAGATTTTGTTTTTAATTTAGAGTAAAAAATTTTAAATTATTTTATTTACTGACCAATCTTTCAAAGTTTGTATAAATTAAGTTAAAATATTATTTTTACGTGAGTAATAACTAGACATTCAAGATGTGTTTGGCACACACGTTACATCAGCAAAAATAATTTTTTAATCTGATTTATCCAACTTTTCAAAGATTAGTTACTAAATAAAATTTTAAAAAAAATCAGATATCTATTGATTTAAATAAAAAGAATTATATCTAAGTTGTTTATATAAAAAATTTAGAAACAGGTTCTTTATTAATTAAGAGTAAAGCTGTGTATTATTAAATATTTCTAGACCTCGCATCTCATCAAAATTTTTACTTAATATTATTTTTATTATCGTTGTCTACATAAAAAATAGTAACTAATGATTTAAACTTTCATGTGCATGGTCGTATCAAACAAAAGGAGTAGGTTTTAGGCCAAATTACCTAACGCATGTGCAATTTGGCATGTAATGAATTATACTAACCAAATTCAAACAAGTCAATAGTCAATGAATAGAGAAGCCTCTTGGAAGCACCAAAAATTGTCATAACTTGAATCACCGGAGGATGTTTGTTTGGTATGGTCAAAATGTTAAGGCTAACAACCAATAGAAGGCAGTCAAGGGATTGAGTCAGCTAGGCCCTAGGGACTAGTTTTCCAATTTGGCAGAGTCAAGGGATTGAGTCAGCTAGGGCCTAGGGACTAGTTTTCCAATTTGGCAGAGTCAAGGGATTGAGTCAGCTAGGGCCTACCGGCCTAGGGACTAGTTTTCCAAATTGAAAATTGGGGAAGCTCAATATACTAAATCACTGTATCGACATTTGAAGCCCAGATTTGGTTATCAGATTCTTAAGCAGGCTTGGATTGGAAGCCTGATAATAAGTTCCTCCTTCTTTGGAGTGAGAAGATAATAAACCTAAGCCCAAACATGAATTTACATATTAAATATTTCTTTCTGTTAGATTTTTTATTGTTAAATAATTAAAAATAATTTTATTATATTAAAACTTAATAATATATTATCTCAATATTTTCTTGCATCATAAATAAATTTTAATTATTATCACATAAATGATTATTTATTGTAACATTATTACTAATTTTTTTGAAAAAAAATTATTATGTATATAGATATTAAGATTAAGACAAATATAAAAATAAAACAACAATACCCAGCTTAAGTCCCACTAAGGCTCCATATCTGGAAAAATCCATAATATGATAGATAAAATCATATTTAGTTCGATATTAAATAAATCCCATTTAAAAATTATAATGCATGTAATGGTTTAAAAATCTAATTGATTTGATAAGTTCCATCATAAAAATTTTAGATAGGTTAGTTTTTGATTCAGTTTTAAAATTTTAATTTATTTTAATAATTTTTATCATTAAAGACTAATTAATTTATTCTTATAAATATAAATAAATTAATTAATTTTTATTTAATAATTTTCTTTTCAATTAAATTTTAGATTTTTCCAATAGATAAGTAAAGTATTTTTAACCATATTTTAAATTCTTAAATTTTGCTCACTCTTTAGCCAGTTTTAAATTTTAAATATCTTATTTTACCTATTTTACTGTATAGTTCATAAGTTTTAAATTTGATATAGACCGTCTTTAATAGGTCCATTAGTGATTTAGTGAAACACCCACAATTTAAAAAAAACCCTAATTGTTTGTAATTAAGTTACGTTTGAATTTGCGGTGCGGTAGAGATAAGTGCTTATTTACCGCAGTTTTCAAACACAATTATATGTTTGGATCTGCAGGCGAATAACTAGAGGTTAGAAAAAAATGCGGTGTCATCATAGAAATCGATAAGTAGGAAGAGAGTTGCGGTAAGAAAGTTCTTATGCAGTAAAAATTCTACTTTCCATTAATAACCTTATGATAAATATTATTTTCTATTATACCCTCAACCAATAAAAAGCAAGTTCAACGTATCATCTTCTTCGTTCTCTCTGGCTCTTCGTGTTTTAAATTTATATAACTAATATCTTTTAATTATTTATACAATAATTAATAGTTTATTAATTCAATAGACTTTTTAGTCATTTTATCTCTTCTCAGCAATCGCAATCGCAATCGCACTTGTCAAACACCTATTTTCACGTTTCAATAGTTACCAAAACAACAATCCCAAATACATAATAGGCGTGTTTGGTTGTTAACTGATCAGCTAAAAAAATAGTTGATCGAACAAAATTTAGCTAATTGACCTTCTTGATCCACTGTTTTAGTATTTAGTAATCAACTAATTAGGTTAGCTGATTGAACCCAAATAGCTGATTTTTAAAAAGCTCAAGAGGAGTAGCTTTTTACTTCAGCTGATTAAATAAATGACAGAAGATACTCTTCAATCCCAAACTCTAGTTACTATAGGATAGCTTCTATTGTGCTTTCTCAGTGTGTCTACCTCCTACTATCTCTCAACATGGCCTCTACTTATTGATATGTGAGTTTTTTTACCACTAATTTGACAACTTTTTGTAGTCAATTTTTATTAGTTGGCCAAGTTATGTAGTGGGTATACGCCTATTTTGTTGTAAATCACACTGATTTAAACACAAGTAGTAGAGTACAAATAATAAATCACACTGATTTATTATTATTATATATATATTTTTAATAGATTTATAAATTTATATTTTATAAAATTAATTTCTAAAATTTAAATTTTTTATGAAAATATTCAAAGAAATATTAAATATAATACTTATGTTATTATAATTTTTTAAAGTTATACCTTTATAAGTTATTTTACACATAAATAGTTAATATTAAACAGTTAATTTTGTCAAATATCTCTAACAAACAGCTGATTAAATTAACTGATAGAATCAAATATCAGCTAACATAAATATAATTAACTAATAGTTAAATATAATCAGTTAATTATCAAATAAAACTAATAAATATTTATCATTTGAATGGGATGATTTCATCGTATTATTAACCCTTGCAGCTTCCCTACGACTTAAATTAACGTTTCTGATTAAAATTCACCAATATTATTGTTGAGGCTGTGAAAAAGACAACCAAAGGCAACGAGACATAGACTTTGTTCTATCCAAATTTGTCTTGATGAGTTCCTGTCCTTGCAACTTACAATCAATAGAGGAAGATCCACCTTTTGATGCATCCCGTGCCATTGCATGATAGCTACGTGTACAAAAAAACAAAACACTCCACAAACACCACCTGGCCACCACCGACCGTCGCCGCGGTCGTCACGACCATCCATCACGGCCAGACCCGTTAACACATAATCTCTCTTTTATGGTAATATTTATGAAAAGTGGAACATATATGTCACATGTTAATATTAACAGTGGCAATGATATATTAATGGATATTAATAATCACAATCAGAATAATCATAAATAAAAACTAATAACCTTTCCTCTCCCTTCCTCTCTATGGCCTAAACCGTAGCTCTCTGTTCTTTGTCCTTTTCCCGATCGGACATTTTCCGCTCTCTCTGCAAAGAAAAAGAGAGTGACCCATTTCAGAGAAAGGGAAAATCTTTTTATAAGTTTAGAGAGTGAGAGAGTGAGAGACAAAACCAGAAGAAAAACCGTAAAAAAAAAAAAAAAGAAGAGGAAAAAAACGTTTCTGATTCTCTATTGTTTAAACTACTTTTGCTAGGTCTTTTTTATACCTGTTTGATTCTTTAGTTCTGTTTGGATCCTCGCAGACTCGCTCAGGTACTAATATTTATCTGTTTGGTTTTTTTTTTTCTCTTGTTAAAAATGGATTACTTTTGGTAGCAACTGTAGGGATTTTGGAATTGGTGTTCTGGTTGCTTAAATATTATGGAATCGTGGATGAAGAAAAAGGATCTGGGTGACCCATGTTTGGGATTGTTCTTATATTACGTTTTCTTGCTTCTCTTTTTTTTTTGGAAGATACATTTATTGATTGTTGTCCTTGTTTATGAATTCTTTCTTTAGTTTCTTTGGCATAGAGTTTTGGGGAATATTTAAATCTGATTTTCGATGCTGAAGTGGGTTGAAGGTGCATTCAACTGGGTATATTTTGCATTTGCGCGAGGCGAAGTGGGTTTTTTGTATGGTACAAAGTTTTGGTTATAATATATAATATTCATTGGCCAAGTTTGAATGTAATGGATTATGGTTGAGATTTATTTATCAGAATATGCCAATGTTTAAAATGCACTGATTGATACCGTCTTACAACCCATCTTTGGGGTTGGTTAAGTTACTAATGCTCACTATAATGATTTAGTTCCAAGAGATCAAACTAAATTTCATTTCCTCTCGTTGTCTGCATTTGTGCTTTTATAACATTTGCATAAATTGTTTTACACTCACAATATGTTGAAAAATGATATAGAGATTTCAAAGTGTTGTAGATTTTCTTTGTAGCATAGTTGCTGCAAAGGCAGCATAATTAAACATGTCATAATGATCAGTAGTCTGTTGTTTCGCTTGTAAAAGATTGTATGTGATAATTGCCTACTGATGTCACGGTGGATATGGAGGAAAGGTTAGTATAGGAGGTGTGAGAAGAAGAGTGTTCATAGTTATTCTGCGTGCTGTTTCAACCTGGAAATGAAATGGAAAACCTTGGTTTGTAGATGATGTTGTATTAACCAGTCTCCTGCAAATTTTTGATCTGAAAATTTTGATACTATGACATACAAAATTTTTACTTCCTTAGGATGGTACGGAGTGTGGTAACATGGTGGAGCAATTTTTGGTGCTCTTATGTACGGGTGTGATAATGCTTCAAGGCCTTAGCTTATCTAATTTCTATTTTCATATTTTTGCAGATTCCATGCTGGGAGTTCCTAATAGATGTGTAATATGAGCCACCATTGCTGCTGGAAAGTTGGAGTTTCTTTTAGCATCTTAGGCATTTTATTTGGTGGGTAATTTGAATCCGATGCAAAGACAAGGGTGTAGCATTGAAACCTTCTCTGAAGATAACATTGATCCAACATTTGTTTCAAGCAACACTGATATGAGTCATCAGACTTCTTTGAATAACATCCTGAATCCGGTAGAGAACAGGTTTGCAAGTAGTACTGTTTCTCCTGATGAGGTGTCATGTGTACATTCTATAAATCATGGCGTTCAGAGCTTTAATGGCTGGAATGAAAGTGAATCTAGCTCTCGCGTTCATCCAGAAAATCAGGCTGTTGATGATGAGATAAAAGTAGAAGAAAGATGGCCTTCTTCAGTAAATGTTCATGCTGTAGTTGGCTCAAGGTCCGAAGAAAGGCAGTCGGGACCTGTTGATGTTCCTAATCTCCCTTTTCCAGAGAGAGTCAGTATTGGTTCCGGTGGAAATCAGGTTAGAAGTGGCCCTTTGATTTTACGGGGTTCTAGCTCTAACCATTCCACACAGAATGTGAATATGAATGCAGGGGGTTTGGGGGATGGTGGAAACACTGGACGCTATGAGGCAGCTGTTGCAGGCCCTGAACGTCTACACTTGGGTGGAAAAGAAATTCAGCGGGCATCTTCTTCTGGTATATCTTCTGAAGATATTAGTGCCTCATTTTGTAATTCTGAATTTATTACAGAGGAAACTGATGGTGGTTTGGGGTCTTCTCATGGGGGCTGGGGATCATCTTGCAAGAGAAAGGCTCTTGAAGGTACTTCTGCACATTCTTATGCTGGTGGAAGTTCAAGTTGCTTTCCACAAACTGAAAATGATGTTTGGCATAATGGTTCTACACATCATAGCATTTTTAGCAATGTAAGTTTGTCGACCACTTCAAGGAATTCTCCTAGTTTTAGTAATTCGGAACAGTTGAACCACAGAAATGGTTTTGGCATGCGAGGAGTATCTTCTGATGCCTTTCATTCATCAAGTGACTCCGGAAGATTAGACCATCTCAGACATTTAGTTAGAAGAGTAAGCGCAGGACATCAACAGGAAGCTGCACCATTCACTTTATCAACAACAGGAGTTACCAGGCCTTCTAATTATTTATCTCTGGGCTTGAGATCAACTTCGCCAGCTTCAAACCCAGGTGCTTCTCAAGGCCAATCTCATAACATGCATACCTCTGTTTCATCAAGAAACGCATATCCTTTACCTTGGAGTGGGGCTTCCTTCTTAAGATCTGGAACTGCATCAAGTTCTCCCATTCCTGGAGAGAGAATTGGTGCACCGAGAGAGGAAGTAAATTTAAGAGGCATCCATAGAAACAATGTAGATCATCCCATGTTTGTTCCTGTTTCTGAGATTAGAAACATTGCACAAGATTCAGCAGGATGGAATTTGTCCACTGGAAATATGAGCACTTCTGGCAATCCTCATTCCAGTAGAATTACCCCTTCAAGCATCCATCCGTTGCCCACTCCTATGTGGTTCCCACATCCCGACCACACAGCACATAATCAGCAGAGATTCACAGAATTTGCTCCCTGGTCTTTGTTTCCATCTATGGACTCTGAATCTGAAGGTCTCAGTGGTCATTTTCCTTCCTTGTCATCTGGACCTTCTGCTTCACCACCGGAGACTGTCATGCCATCTGCTTCCACTAGCCATGGACACAATCAATCACTTACAAGGTCTGCTTTTCTGATGGAAGGACGAGGTGATGATGTTCTTGGCATGCCTCGTTCATTGAGAGCCTTAGCTGCTGATATTGAAGGGAGACACCGCTTAATATCAGAGGTTAACTCCCTCCCTCCCAATTTTGTGTGCATGGATTTGTGTTCTCTTCTTTACTGTCCATACTTGTCTGTTGTTTCTGTCAACTTGTCTAACATTTCACAGGTCAAACTTTGATGATAAGATCCTCATATGTACAATGTGGACTATAAAATTTGCAATCACGATTTTGATCACTATCCAGCTTTTTACTATTCCCCTCTGATGAATAAAAGATTGGAGTAAGTGCTGATGTTCTGAAGTGACTTATTTGCGTTTGAGAATATAAAATAATTACACATGCTGACTGGATTCTTTTTTTCTTCTGGAGCTTAAAATTTTATACTAATGGGATGTGCGGAATGGGTTGAAGTTTTTGCGCATAGTAGCATTTGGTTCGTTGCTTGTTCATTCTTGCCGATAATTTACGCTTGGACACTTATCACATTTGCAATGATGACAATGCATTGTTCTATTATTATTTCAAGAATTATATTAGTTGATACTTTAATGGAGAGATTGAAGTTTACGTTAATTTTGGACTAACAGTTTTTGTTAATCTCTGCTTGCCAGATTCGTCAAGTCCTGAATGCCATGCGCAGGGGTGAAAACCTACGAGTTGAGGTTTGGTTGATTCTGAAATTTTTTATTCATGATATCTTCATGATTTCATCATGCCCTCTTGTGACCATTAAAACTATTTGGCCATTGCTTTGGCTGTAATGCACTCAGCTTAGTCAGAAACTTCCACCACACCCACCTCTAGTTACATTAGATAACTCATTTCTGATGGTAAAAATTTATCAAGCTGATGTGAACCTGTGTGTCTTGAAAGTTATTTATATAAGATTTCTTGTTCACCCTAGATCCCTGTCCGAACTTAAAAAAACAAAGCTAACAAAAGCATTACTAGATGTTGAAAAATAAGTGGAGTTTGTCCCACATGGAAAGAATATATGGCTTTGAGCATGCATATAAGCCTAGTGAGTTACTCTCCTCTATTATTAATTAGTTTTAGGATGGAACCTTATTCGGGCTTGTATTTGCTCAACTTATTTGAGCTCAATCTTACAAAATTTAACATGGTATCAGATCAGATTGCTCTTGTGTTAGTTGTCACCACCTTGACATGGTAGACTGTGTTACGTGTTGGGCCTTAAATTAACCCACACGTGAGGGGGGCTTGTTGAAATATAAGTGAGAGTTTGTCCCACGTGGAAAGAATATATAGCCTTGAGCATGCATATAAGCCTAGTGAGTTACTCCTCCTATTATCAATTGGTTTTATGATGGAATCTCATTTAAGCTTGTATGTACTCAGTTTATTTAGGCCCAATCTTACAAAATTTAATACTAGCGAAGGGTAGATTGTAGTGACACTGTTATGGTACAATCATCTAGACGTGACATATTTTTATAACAACATTACAAGGTGAAAGAATATAATTTATGATAAGATTCGTGAGTTTATGACTTTGAGTTTGTTCACAAGGAGCCGCATTTTCTGAATGTACTACTTTCCTTGACGTATTCTTTGTAGATTTGGTTTGCAAGGATAGGGGGACTCCAAGCTTACTTTTTCTTAGGTGCAGGTTTATTTGTGTTGTTTTAAACAATGTTTTTGAATTGTCCTATAGCATGCGATTTTTAATTTGTGATCCATGAATTCACATGGAGAAGAATGGAAAAATTCCCGTCCCCTATCATAGGAGAAAAAGTAATGCAGCGTGGAGTGCCTGCATTCCTAAAATCGTATTATAGTTTCTGTTAGTTGAAGCCTTTATGTTCTTAAAATGATGAAATTGCTCCTACTTGCATATGTTGACAGGTGCATCCAAATATGTTCTTTTAGATGAGTTTCTTATGATCATAGGCGCCATTGACCTTAACTCCCCTTTATCTTTCCTTCTACCGGTGAATCAAACTATGTGTGTCTTTTGACCTGATATTGAATGATACTTCAGGATTATTTGCTTTTTGATCCATTCATATATCATGGTATGGCCGAAATGCATGACCGTCACAGGGATATGCGCCTCGATGTCGATAACATGTCTTATGAGGTAATGATTGGATAAATGATTTTTCAGCTAGGAACGTCAAGATATATTCTCTTATTCTAATTTAGTGGAACTTCTCAGGAATTGTTGGCATTGGAAGAGCGCATAGGGGATGTGAGCACCGGGCTTAGTGAGGAAACCATTGTGCAGTTAATGAAACAGGAAAAGCATTTGGCTTTTGATTTGGAGCCATGCTGTATCTGTCGGGTATGAGTGACAAACTACTTCGGGCTCTTGATCATTTGGTTTTAATTGTTCGATCAATTTCTTAACTTTGTTTGATTCTCATTATAACAGGAAGAATATGTGAATGGGGATGATCTAGGCACGCTAGAATGTGGTCATAACTTCCACTCCAACTGTATCAAACAGTGGCTAATGCTCAAAAATCTATGCCCCATTTGTAAGACGACAGCTCTACCTACTTGAGGGTGAAAGTTGGTTCTTGCAAATGAATCATTTAACCCAATAAGTTGGGTGAATGGTCTGCTCCTGATACTCCTTTCTTTTGTTGGTTTTTTATTCTTACCTGCTCATGAACTTACACCCTTTGATGAATGTCGCAGCTGTGTGCTATTAAAATTGTAGCTAAACAGATAAAAAGGGTTGTGTCCAGTACCTCAAAACTCATGAAGATATGTGGAATAAAATCTGATATGGGACTGTAATTTTACGTTGTTACACCGCTGCTTTCATTTCATGATACAAATTTGTGCTTAGTATTTTCTTTGAAATCACTCAATTTATTTGCAAGTTAGGGATTGAGCAATGAGTAGTATTTCCTCTGACCCTTCTTTCGGCCTCATATCCTCCAAGTTACTCTTTTTGTTGTTTTTTGCTGATAGCTGAACTCCGGTGAGATACATACAATGTACTAACTCTTTATAGATAGACAAATAACGGTTGAGGTATATGGTATTTGCCAATGACGTATACACGTTTTCTTTGTTTTATCATGTAGCTGGTGCAACCTTTCCTTGAGTAGGGTCCTTACTTACCAATTGAGTCAGGCGTCTATTTTTTGACCCTTTTTTTTATTAAATATCATGAAAAATCTTGTCTTCAGATTAAAATTTTAATAAAAATTATAAGGATAAAAATATTTGTGTATTTAAGCTAGTGATAAAGCCTAATTGTGTTGAGTTTTGAGTTTTATCTTCAATATAATTTCAGTAAATAAATGATAATAATATATCATTATAAAATAAAATTTTTTAATATACTAAAACATCAAAATATTTGAAATATTTTATTCAAACTATAATGATGCTCAATTATAATTATTATTTTTATGTATACAGGATAAATAATAAATGACCAAAATTTCCTATCATTTTAGTAGTTTTATAATCTTTAAAATTATAGATTTTTAAGTTTTTAATAAAATATTTTCTCTCATACTTCATTTAAAAAATAGTAATGGTAACATTGCAACAAACAGTACATTTAGCGACGTTTTCTTTGGCGACATTAAAAAAATCGTCGCCAAAAGTCACAATTCGCGACGAATTTACAAAATCTTCATTAAAAGTAAGAATTTAGCTACTAAACAGAAAAGCGTGACAAAAAACATTTTACGACAAATAATAGAAATCGTCCCAAAATGTTGAACATTTAATGACGATCAAGAAGAATCGTCACAAAATGATGCACAATGAAAGACGATTTCAGATATTCGTAGCTAAATACACTTATGGTGATGCTTTCTATAAGTCGTCACCATAGTTTGTCAAATATTTGGTAACTAATATGGGAAATCGTCACCAAAGAGTCATAATGGGCGACAATTTTGCGTAATCGTCAGTAAAACGATGTTTGGTTTTTTGCTATGATTTTCACATTGTAGCTAAAAGTTGTCATTTAGCGACGATGTTGTTAAGCATCACCAAAAGGTCTATATTTGACGACGAAATTTGTAAATCGTCGCAAATGGTTACACATTTGGTGACGATTTTCGACGATTTTCAGAAATTGTCACCAATGGTTGACATTTTCTAAAATTTTTAAACACATTTTTATAATATATCATATTTAAGATATGTTTTATTGGAGATTTGTTTTGAATGTTTACAACGTATTATTGAAAAAAACACACAACATAATTTTAAATATTAAACAGTAGTAATAATTAATCATTAATATTTACTAACATTGCAAAAATTAGTTATTAAAATTTTAAATAATTTTATTAATATAATAATATGATATATGGAGTAGTACGAACTTTGAATTAGAAGTTTAACAAATCATACAGTCATAGAACCAAAACAATAACAGTCCACATTCAATAATACGCAGCGTAACCCCTAACTAGTAGAGAGGATGTTTGACAAATTCTTACAGATACAACAATAAATCAACTTTAAAGCTGAGTCCCGTTGATTGCATCGATAAATGATAATGATATAATTATTTATTTGGATTCTAAGTGACATGAGAGTCAGTAACGCTAAATTAGTCCTCGATGTTTGAATTCCCGAGAAGGATCCTTGCACGTTCGAAGGTACTAATTGAAACAGTAATAGTGCTTCCCTTAAGTGTAGGGTTTTCCACACCCTTTTGCAATAACTTTTCCACTACAGCTAAACTTGTAAAGGATACAGTGAATGAGTCACTAGATTTAGTATGGAAGACAAGTTCGCCAGATGAACTATCAATACGAAACAGTTTACCTAAAACATAATCAGTATAAAACTTAGATATTATCAGATTAGTAAATCGTTAAACAAACCGAGATAGGAGTGACATGCATACGTGAATGAGCAGACGAAGTTTGTGGAATTGACAAAATTTTCAAAACAACCTATTTCCCTAATTCTGTACGGACTGTTGCGACATCACTCACGCCTCCATAGGCATACATGTCATCTTCGAGGCTCAAGGAAGCTTAAAACAACATGTAGTATATACCATCAAATGTGAATATATATAGTAGCTTCATAAAAGGAAATGAGATGTACATAATAAGGAAAGTCACGTTGTTCGGATGATATTAAACACCTTGAAGCAGAAGATCGACCATGGAAGGTAAACGATGATTAGTGTATGAAGTGGAGATTATTTCTGCATTATTTATTGTTTCAGTAGGGACAATTTTGCCACATTCCTCCCAACGGAATGAGTTAGGGCCATCCGAAACTAGTCTCCATGTCGACATTCCTTGATTAATCTGCAAATGTCGATTTCGAATTAAATGATGATATCTTCAACTCCAATTTCAATGATAAGTAAATGTAGTCCAGTTCATCACTTATACATCTTTAATGTGCCTAATGATATGAAAGTTACCCTTACTAAAATTTCAAAAATCTATTGTGTAGTTTGTATCATAAGGAAAATTGATAATTTAAAGTAAAATAAACATGACTATGTTCTTGATTTTCAGAAATATAGTATTATCCATAAAATGAATCAAAGGTATAACAAATAAAACATAACCATAACAAATAACAAAGGTAGACAAACATAAACAAATAACAAAGATAGACAGTAAATCATCTTTAAAACACAACCATAAACACAACTCATACATCAAATGCATAAATAAGAACTCACAATAACACCTAAAGATATAAGTTAAACTTAGCTCAACTTTGTTAATGAAATAGAAGAAAAGAATAATACTGATTCAGTAGGAGATGGTTCTTCGACAGTGATGACCACAATACAGATGAAGAAACAGAAGAGAGGATTTGGAGAAATGTTGACTGCTTGAACGAGAATGGAGTAGTCTTTTATGTTTTTGTCTTCGAAAACCTAATACAAAACGGCGTCGTTTTTCTTGTTTAGGTAAACGATGTCGTTTATTGTTTATTGTAGTTATTTGGAAGTAGTATTACTTAATTTGCTACGATCTATTGTATTTGGTTAACAAACGTTAGATGTAGTGACTAATACATGGTTCATCGTCAAAGCTCGTGGGTTCATAAATAATTTTTAATAAATTTATTTTCCTATTCCAAATAAAAAATAATTTGAATTTAAAATTGAATTTATTTCCCTATTTTATTTTGTTTATCCACCAAATTAAAAATATAGATTAGTAATTCCCATAAATTAAGCAAATCAAGAATAAGAACTCCATATGTAAGTGTAAAAGACAAAATTTTCATCTTGTTATTGGTAATAGGAAAAACTCATATATTTTAATCAAAAGAGATAATTAAGAAGGAAAATGCTTAGGTTTTTTAGACATTTTGTATAATTAGTAGCGAAATAGGAGTCATTAGCGGTGAAAGTTCTGATCGTCGCGAAAGGTATATAGTATTGGCAATGATTTCTCAATTCTGTAGCAAAATGTTTTACATTTTGCGACCCTTTTCTGTAATAGAAGCAATCTTTTAACATTTGGTGACGAAATATATATTCGTCGCAATCGTTTTCCTTGTATCTTGCACTCCTATGAGTGACGGGTTCTGTCACAATCGTGCACTCTTATAAGTGAAGGGTTCTGTCATGATCGTGCAGCTATGAGTGAAGGGTTCTGTCATCATCGTGCTAGTGCATGATCGTGCACTCTTCATGTGTCACTCAACTTGTAAAAATCATATCTCTCAATTCTGATGTCCAAAAATTTCAAACATTATACCATTGGAAAGCTAAGAGGATAAGCTACAACTTTTATGAAGACAACTTTGTTTGATTCAGCCTACATCAATACAGTTTAATTGTTGAAATCATGGCACAATTTCTATTAGGGATGGTGCTGGAGCCTCTGCCAGCACCCATGATGTTATCGTGTAAAGGCCGTATCTCTTTCATCTGAAGTCCAAAAATTACATGTGATAATTTCAAAAAATGTATTTCAGAAAATTATACAATTTCAAAAAATTATACAATTTTACTTTTGTATTTTAGAAAAACTAAATTATAATAATTCAACAAGATATTGTAATATAATTAGAAAATTTTTTCTAACAAATTATATTTAAAGATTAGTCATTTCAAAAAATTAAGTAAATGAAGAACAATTTAATGTATTTTTTTATACAAATAATTAGGTTAATGGTAGATTAAGGGCTAAAGGGTATATGTTGTAATGTTAACGATGAATTTGGTTTAAATGAAATGTGGTTTGCAATCCTTATTAATTTAGCTAATAACTCTGTTGAAGATATTTTTTTAAAATTTCCCTATTTTATTTTGTTTATCCACCAAAATTAAAAATATAGATTAGTAATTCCCAAAAATTAAGCAAATGAAGAAGAACTCCATATGTAAGTGTAAAAGACAAAATTTTCATTTTGTTATTTGTAATAGGAAAAACTCATATATGTTAATCAAAATAGAAAATCAAGAAGGAAAATGCTTGGGTTTTTGTGACGTTTTGTATAATTGGTAACAGAATAGGAGTCATTTGCGACGAAAGTTCTAATCGTCGCAAAAGGTACATAGTATTGGGGATGATTTTTCAATTTGGTAGCAAAATATTTTACATTTTGCGACGTTGTCCTATTTTCATAGCAATATTTTAACATTTGGCGAAGAAATATTTATTCGTCGCTAGTTGTTTTCCTTGTATTGTCAACGAATCTATAATATGGTAGGTAAATATTGGGCATTTCATGACGAATATGAATTTGGTTGCCAAATGTAATCACTGCAAAAAAATCTGTAAAACATTTACCCCAAATCCCCCCTCACCTATTTCTTCCTCCTCTCCAACGACTAAATTTTTTGTCATTTCTGCTCTCTTTGTCATCAGCTTGTATAACACCGCACTCCCATCTGACACATACACGTGTGCCCTTCGGTCACACGTGCACATGCATGACCAAAATGATGTATTATCTATCTCACTTTCAATTTATAACATGGCATCATAATTAAAACCACAAATCACACATATGCTAACATCTGAAATTTCCTCATCTTATATCATACCATCATATACATTGTAGCTTCAAGTTCAACATCATCCATAATTGTACAATATCGCCCTATGAGCATAAACAACTCAGTTTACACAATATGCTACAATCATAAGGAAAGCACAAAAGTTATTAACAAACTATATCTTTAATTCCCAGCTGACCAACCTTTGAGTTATGTTTGATCGTCAAAGTTGCACAAAATACGCTTTTATGGAGTCTTAGAAGCTAAGTTGTCTCACTCTCGAACCTGAAATTATCAACGTGCAATTTTAGTGAGTTTTGAGAACTCAATAGAGTAACCATTCTCAGTGGTTCACTCATGTTATAACACACAATCAATCATAAACATATTGTCACACAGTTCATAGCAACTTGATTATCATCAAGATCTATCACCAACAAATTGTATTTCAGTCAAATAATTGAATCAAACTATTACTTCTTAAGACTTGAATAAAAACATAATCATTGGTTTAATACTATGTATTTAATCATCTAACATTCTTATCGCTTTGCAAATCATTTAGTGAATTCAAATGATATGTGATTGCTATATGTACGAGACTCACATTCGTTTTTTCATTGTTGTGACTTTGTGCTTTTTCAGTATCCCGTATCACCAAGTTCATTGATCACAGTGAGCCTTAAGCTCTATATGTTTGAGCTTTAAGCTCTTTTCAGTAGCAGTATCAGTCAGTAGCATCACCAGTCACAATTGCCTTTATATTACATGTATTGAAATGAAACGCATGCCACAAATCATTCATATACAATCAATCACTTTCATTCACATTATCTCAGTCAATACAATCAGTCATAACATTCAGTCACTTTTAATTGAGAATCATTTAGGCAGTCTCATTCACATACAAGTAGCGCTTCTAATAATATTCCCATGCATCAAACGCCTCGGACAAGTATTGTCCGGAATTCAGTACACAATCCGTACATATTCATCATATATCAAATTCAATTCAGTAATTATCAGATCAAATTAAAGTGAGACCATCTTAGGTTACTCAAAATTGCTCCCTTAAGCCTATCGCTTTAACGTTCCGGCGATATTCAGAAATGGTCGTGCTACTTGCTCTCCTATATACATTAAAACAATTTCACATTACTGTACTGCTTATGTAACTAGGTAAACACATATATATTGAAAGGTATCATGTATCATGCATATGCAATGACAAATTCTTGGGTATAATTTTGTAACAAATTGATGTACATATCAATTGTAATCTAATTGAGCCAAAATTCACACAATAAATCACTTTTCCAGCTTTTGCTGAAAGCACTTCATTCGGGTCAACTTTGTATAAGCAACAAGATCAAGAAAATGATGTATTTCTGTAACACTTCCTTCTATACAATTGTTTCTCTGTTTCGTGAGTTTCTAATGATACCAAGATCATATAATTTGGTTTATTATTCTATGAGTTACGCTCAAAATACCACAAACTATGTACATTTGGAATTTTGGCTAGAGCATGATCATGCATCCAAGTTGTACAACCCATATCTCTCAATTAAAATATCCAAAAATTACAAAATTTATACCAATTTAAAGATAAGAGAATGACTATAACGTTTGTGAAGACACCTTTGTTTGATTCGGCCTACATTAATAAAATTTATTCAATAACTACAAGACATGATTTCTGTCACTGGTAGTGCTACAACTTAAGCCAAGACTCACTTTCAAGCTAAGTTTGAAAATATTAAAGATAGAATTAAAATTATAATTTTTGAAAAAAATTGTAGACATATTTCTTAAGTTTAATCTTAATTAAGAATCAACTCATTTGGAAATCTATAGATCAAGATATAAGCAAAACAACGAAGCATGTTCAATGAAAATATTCCAGTTTATACTATTCTAACACACCTCAACATTTTCATCCTAAACTCATCAATCAATAGCTTCCAATTTAATTCAGATGGCTCTAAATTTTTATGAAGAAAAATAATAATGCCTTAGGAATCCATTAGTTCAAGTTTCATGTCATTTGGAGGTCGGATGACAAAGTTATGGTCAAAAGAATCAGAAGTGATCAGGGTAGAAAAAAAAACCCTTCATGCTATAGTCACAGCCATGCGTTGGCAACGCATGCCCATGCACACTCCCTCTAAATGTCCATAATCTTTTTCTTTTTTTTATCCTTTCTTCCCACTGATGTCTTCATTCCTAAATCATATATTCTACATTTCTATACCCAGTACAATCTCTAAATAGATCAAATGCAAACTTATATGATAAGAATCAAAAGTTCGAGACCTCACACATGCTTTCTCTCACTACTGCGTTTCCATCCTTATTGCACTTAGTTTAGTTTTTCATTATACACCCTCCAAGAAGAACCTATAACATGCTTTTTCACTCCCATTTTCATTCAGCTCACTGTCAAAACCTCTCAAACTTCAAGATCACACAAACATCAAATACAACAATGATATTCACATATTTCATTAGAGTTTATACTCTTTCATTCATTTTCTGCATTCTTTGTCACACTTTTTCGAACTCATTAATTATCACTGAAACTACTTCTTCCTAACCTGACTCATATATGTATCTATTTCCACACACTAACACATCATCAACACAAATCCCTTACAAAACCCATAACACTTTCGGTGGATAGAAATAACGAAAATAAAGAGTAACTACACGAGATTCAGATTGAAGTTCTTACTTTGATATCATAATCCAAAGCCAAATACACAACCGGAAGCAATTTACTAAGTCACTGATGAGATGGATGAACAAAAAGAATTTTGGTGTTGATGTCTACGGTGAAGAAAACAACAACAACTACAGTAATTTCTGTTTTTAGTCTAAACATAATCACGTGCATGTATAACACCTCTCCATGTGTCACCATGCATGTGAGCCATTTGTTACATCTATAAGCTGCTACATGTCACAATACTATTGGTCTCTGCTTTCCACATTTTACCTAGTCTAAAATACCCCAAATTTCTGGAAATTTCCTAAAATTTACCAAAATTTTTGAAATATACTAATTGTTTCCAAATAAAATTTTAACTCAATTAAATCACAATTCACATTTTAATCAATCAATCATACCCAAAAAATATCAATGAATGCATGTATAATTATTTTACTATATCAAAAATAAATATTCACATGTGTGTGAATATACAATGATGCATTAGCATGCAATGTTCTCCTAATTACTCACAGTACATTCAATTCACTATTTTGGGGTCTAACCCCGAACATGGGATGTTACATCTTTTCTGTGGTCTGTTAACATGCTATTGTCCACTATCTTCTCCCTACAATGCTACTTAACCTGGTAAGAACTTCTTGGATTTATTCTGGGTTTATTTTACGTCTGTCATTGTGTTTATTAAATGCGATGAAGAGGGATCAAACTTAGGATTAGTTTTCGAGTTGTTTGCTTAGATTTGTTGTTGACTGGTTTCAATGTGTTAATGATGGTGAAGAAAGGCAACAAAGACGATGAATGCTTGAAGAAAACTTGAGTTATGTTATGCTTACAATGTCTAGTACTTCAAAAGAGTTCAATAAATTACTAAAAAAGAAATCTTATTTCTAATAACAATAATAGCTCACTAATGGGCTATTGTGTCCCAAAATGAATGGTTAAGCAGTTTGGTAACCTTTGACCATTAACTAATATTTGGTGAGAAATCTTAATCAAAAATTGGAATTTGCCACGCACTGCCTACCATGGACAAAAACATGGAAAGATGAGACATACTTTTATAAGTCCTAGGATATGAATTATAAAATGACATACCTTTATAATATAAATATAGTCTATAATGAATAGGAGCATCTTTTATGCATCTTTGTTAATAGTGATACCTATAATGATTATGATCTTGTTTCATACTATTTTGATGTTTAAGGAGCCTATACTAATGATAAAGATGTTGCATACTCTTTTAGTGTGTCCTAATATACTTACTTCCAAGATGAATTTGCATTGCATCAGGAACGAAAAAAATACCTAAAGTGTGTTAATTTTGAATTTGATTTGAAAGTGGAGAAAGTATAGGAATTAGTGAAAGTGGAGAAAGTATAAAAACTAAACCTTTGTGTTACAATTAATTTCTTTTATTTCTAAATTAAATTAATGTTAATAAGCATGTTCTATATATCAATCAAAAGCAATTTTGTTTTGCTTGATCTTGTCCTTATATACTTACTTCCAAGATGAATTTGCATTGCATCAAGAACAAAAAAAATGCTTAAAGTGTGTTAATTTTGAATTTGATTTGAAAGTGGAGAAAGTATAAAAACTAAGCCTATGGGTTGCAACTAATTTCTTTTATTTCTAAATTAAATTATGTTAATAATCATGTTTTGTATATCAATCAAAAGCAATTTTGTTTTGTTTGATCTTGTCCTTATATACTTACTTCCAAGATGAATTTGCATTGCATCAAGAACAAAAAGGGCATTCTCATTTATGTTTATGAATTTGAGACAAAGGTATTAATCATTATTGTTTACCATCTCATTTTTTTAGTTGACAAATCAATAAACATATACGCTACGTTTGGTTCCTGTCTCCAATATCTGTAGACGGAACGGAACAGGATGGAACGGAACAAAAGCTGGAGACAGTGAGGTGTTTGGTTGTGGTGGATAGAACAGAAATTTCTGTCTCCGTCTTGAGGACAGAATGTGTTTGGTTGCAGTGGACAGAACAAAAAAATGGTGACAATGACAAGAATGCCCTTGGTCCTTAATATGATTAGAAATATGTAAATAATTGACAATTTTATTACGAATTATTTGTGATAGTTGAAAAAAGTTAACAAATAATAAAAATTACAAATTATTATGAAATATCGAATAATATAAGAGCAATAATAATAATAATAATAATAATAATAATATGATAAAGACAAAATATACAATGATAATAACAATAATAATAATAGTCATAATAATAATAATGAATACATAATGATGCTTGATAAAAAAAATTGTACATCTACATCTACGACTAATAATAATAATAATGAATTGATCATAAAAAAATGCAAATTAAAAGATAA
>JANQBM010000221.1:38497244-38515992 GCA_025594535.1 Erythroxylum domingense
AAAGTTTAAGTTCTTATCACACACCCCTAACACATTTGTGCATATTTTCCCTCTCCTACCTCTGTATCTGGGTTTCTCTGCTTGGGGAACCGTAATATCTATGTAGGTCCCATCTAGAGTACCAAGGCAACCCTTGCAACAAATGTCAAGGAAAACAAAGTTAGAGTTAAGTTATTTACAATTGTGATATTACACAATTTGTGCTAGCTAACAACGTTTACTAACCTTAAACCATTTCCATCTAGGGTCTGTGTAATCATCTAGTATTGGACTGGGCTTGACATACAACAGATATTGCAGCCTTAGTACGACCTTCAACATACTATGAAAGGCCCTACTTATTGTTTCTCCCGATCTCATTAACCTTACTTGTAACACTCTATTAGATTAATTTTGTGCTAATATTCTTAGGAAGATTAACATTTTTTCTTCAATAGGCAGATGGCCAGTATTCGTTAACCTACCGTGGACTTGAAGCATTTCACATAACACTGTAAATGTATGTAAGTCTATCCTTAAATCCCACTGACTATTCCTATCACCCTCATTCAAAATCCTATCTATGTTAGCTTGCCTAGTTGGCACTGTCAATGCCCTAATTCCTATTGCATTGTCACTCCTCCTCCGTTTTCTTCTGTATATTACCAACACTACCAAGATGACCACTTTCATTAATTCCAACTGCCCATTCCAAACATCAAGAAAGGTCAAACACTTTAACATTGCTTCGCGAACCGTGTTATCCATGTTTGGATAAAAACTGTCTGCAAAGAGTTAACATTCAACATTCTGCAATCAACATATATGAAATCAAGCTAACCATGTCTACAATGTGAGGGTATCTATTCGTTGCTAGGCTAGTGATATTCACAAAGTAATAACTGTACATTTTACTAACCACTGTAAGCTACTAAGATGATAGCAGCTTACAATAGTGATATTGCATATTGTCAAAGTAAATCTTTTGTTTTACTTTAAGAATTGAAATCCAAAGTCTAAAGATTTAATTATTAACTCCATTACCTAGAGTGGATGAGGTAGAACCATTTGCTAAAATGACTTTGAAAGACGAGTTCTGGAGTTTAAAGTGGAAAGATGATTAGATAGGATTACTCGTCATATAATTATTAGGACTAAAATCAATGACCCACTGAATATTGGAGGAGGAAAGGACGTACTTATTGGGATTACCAGGCTCTTTGTTCAGAAGACGTGTTGGGTGTAGTAGAAACAGTCACAATGCAAGTTGAGTGAGATTTTTTAGACTGATTTAATAAGTTTGGATATGTGCACTTGATATGCCTTATCTTATGACAATAGTTTCACTTGACGCCCTTTTAGCTTGATTTCGTTTTTCCCAACCCATTGTATTACCTCCTTTATTATAATTCTAGTTAGAAGGTCTTCCACTGTTGTAACCAATAAGGGCACTAGAAGCCTAAGCAGATGGGGAATAATAATAGCACTAATCTCTGTGAGAAGTATGATCTTTTCTTAAATAAAAAAATCCATATAATCCAATCATTCTTTAACATGCTCACAATGATTAATCATATAAGTGCTAAAGATGTCGTCAAATTACTAAACTGTCATTGCCAACTATACACCTTTTGAGCTGTAATAATCTATATATGTTGTGAACATTTTTTAACTAAGAAGTCGCATTCCTATTTTTATGAACACAAATAACTTATTCCCTAAGACTATATTTAGTTGAACATGAGGTCTTTACTAAAATGGAATGAAATATAAATGAATGGTAAACAATTTTATATGGATGAAGTAGCTGTAGAAATCAAAAGAAATAACTATATTTGGATATGGAATAGCACAGGCTTTTATTTATGAACGTTTATGATTGTGTGCAGTTTCCAACGTTTGTAAAGTGATACTACAACAATGCCTACACTGATGGTGAAAAGCAAGATGCAATAAACTTGTACTGATCTTCTCTGTTATCCTTTTTTCACTTTCATTACCATGTCTGTTTACATCTTACCTGTGCATATTAGTGTGAATATTCGTGCAGTGACAATGTCTTATGTTCTTTGCATAACTACAATCTATTACCATCAGTTCTCAGATAATAATATGCTACTACATGTCCATTTTTGCAACTCCCAACTATTGGATAGATTTTTGGGTTACTCCCACCTATTTGCTAGATTTTTGGATTACTGATTAAAGTTAAAATCTTACGTTTTGATCTTGGACTGCATTTAGGCAGAAGTTTGAAAACAGTATGGCCAATTTGCAATGGAGGTACTACATATATTTGATGTTGGGTTGGCTTTAAGATTTTGCCACTAGTTTGATCTTTGTCCACATAAAGTAAAACTTATTGGCTAAAGAGTTCTCATATTCTTCCTAGCAACATAAACTAGATTTAAGAAGCTGAATTGAACATCAACAAAACCATACAAACTAGAATAGTATTAGAGAAACTATATTTTATTTCTCAAACATAAATGGAATTCAAGAAAATAGTTCTTGAAATATTGGTCAGATAAACTAGCTAAGGTACAAACTAAACTATATCTTAATCCCACCACCTTTGTTTTTCAAGAAGTTAAAAATCAAGCTATGCTCAAGTTTTACTAAAGCAGTAGAAGTCGAGTATTCATCATCAGACAAAGATTAATAGAGTAAATTTGAGACGGAGACATGAATACTCCACTTCTTAACAAATTATTTGTTAAGGTAGTTGACAGCAATGGAGGCTTCAAATACAACTTTAGAAAAGAAATAAAGAGTATTCTACGCATGAATTATATTCATGATTTACTCCTATTCTCTAATGCAAATAATCACTCAGTTACTTCTTTAAAGATAATGAGCAGAATGTGTTGTGAGGAGCTAAAAATTGACAGCCATTTAAGTTAATCATCATAAATAACATAGAAACTGCCTGGGTTCTTTCAATATCTACATTTTAGTCTATAAAGCATGAATATTGTACAAACATCAACATCTTCCAACCAACAATACAAGGGTATATTTCATTTAGAATTAAAGCAGTTGCTTAAATTCAGAAAATAGGAAATACCTGTCAAAAGCAACAGAAGGAAATCTTTGGAGATATATGCAACCTCTCACTAATCAACAGCAACCAAGGATTCCTAAACAGCAACAAACACATAGGTTAAACACTTCGAAGGACAATCAGAGGATGATCCAAAACCCAGAAAATGTTTGTGTGTTTGCAAGCATCAAGCATTACAACTTATGAACATTGATTCTGCATTTTAATTTTGAAGCATCAAATTGCCATATGTTTGAAACACCATGTGGAATGCATGGATAGAATTCACTTCCATAAACTAATCTAATATTGCTCAAACACAATTTCTGTACAACTAATGAATTTATCAATGAACCGTATATTACTCCTCATATGGACAATAACCTGTTTTACAGTACTTGAATCATAACTTCAACTTAACCAACCTTAAAACCAACTCTCTCATGCATCATTTTTTTAGTCATTTATATGCAAACATGTTCAAATTTCCATATCAATTTAACCCTCTTCAACGCTTCCTTCTGCTCTGGTTAGGGAATATGAACAGCTAACTTTAGATCCAACAACAATGGCACAATGCATACACATTATAGAACCTAAAGCGTAAAACTACTACAGATGCTGGCAACTAACAAATTTCTCACCTATTTTGCTTACAACCAAATCCTCAAAACAGATCAGTCTATCCTCACAATCCCCTCTGACATTCGTGCATCATCAAAACAGAGAAAATTTTTCCAATCTCCCAACCAAAATCCTTTTTTCTGAAAGCAAAAACAACAAGCTTGAAACGTGCATAGATGAAGGAAACTCAACAACATCATTTGCGCAAGCAGAACAACATCATTTCCAGTAAAAAATAAAAAACTTACTTGACCCTGGAGAGATGAACGTGTTGGGGAAGACGGGCAGCGTGCGAGAGAGAAGCTAGGAGACTTGTGGGTCGGCCGAGAGGACTGATTTTGTGAGGGAGAAGGGGGCAAAATGTTGGGGATTCACAAAGTCGAAGAAGAGAGTTGGACGTGGGAGGGCTTTTCGTGTCTTTTCTATTTTAGATACAGGGACAGGCGTTTTTGTCCTTCGATTTTCGGAGGCACAAAAATGCTTGTCCCTGTCCTCCGGGGACGGAGGACAAAATCACGGGGACAGCAACCAAACATGCGTTAAAGACAGGATTATTATGTTTTGTCCACTGTCCCCATTAACGAGGACAGGAACCAAACACAACGATAGTGTTAAAGTTACTAAGTCTTTATTGATTGAGAAACAATTATCAAATTGTTCAACATCTTTTGTTGTGCTTTAAATATGCTTTTATAGTACCATTAAGAAGATATTTCATATTTAGTTGGTAATGGTGTATATGGTTTATTTACAGAATTTGTGTTCCTTTATTTGGATGTATCATCAAAAATGGTCAACTGAATACGTAGAATGAGTTAAGAGTTTCAAACAATTTGCCAAATGGGTGATGAATTTAGTATTCGTTGTCTATGCATCGATTACTTAAATGTCGACTTCCAAAGTCAAGATGTGGTATATAATCACTTGCTCATACTAGGCATAGACAATACTCCATGGCTTTATCATGGTGAACATAAGGAAGCAAGTTATAGTAGAAGTGGCAGTACGTCTAATGATGACAGTTGCAATAATGATGTTGATGATTGTGATGCGAATGATGATGCTGATGATGTGAATGATGTTGTTGATGTTTTGCTTATGTTAATTATCAATGACTAGATGCATATTTTTAATGTTTGACTTATGTTTTTGCGGAATGTTATGTCGAATGTTTAGTATTTGAATACTAATCTCTTGATATTCATGTGAAAAATTGATGTTTAAGTTAAGATTATAAAAATTGTTCAGATTTTGTTTTACACAAGTTCATTATAATGGCACCTGGTAGAAACAAAGGAAAGAGGGTGGTAACGACCAAGGAAGTTCCTCCCACAAAACAACCAACAATTGATTCATCAAATGAAGAAAGTCAACAGTAACCTTTACCAACATTGTCTGTTAGTAATGATGGATCTTTAGGTTTGTTATTGTTAACCAAACATATTTACATTAATGTTGAAATTACTCATTATATGTTTACTGTATTTTTGTTATTATGAATTTTTTATTTTCAGGTTCCAATACTAACAGTAGAAAACGAGGTAGAGTTAAGACAAAAAGAGCTGAGTTGTAACGGATGAATGTTGCAATGAACACTAAATTATCTGTGACCATCAATCCTATGTAACGTTGCCTGTTGTATAAGATCCAATATGCAAAATTAGCTAGTGAGTTGGGTGTCGTTGTGAGGAATGAGTTGCTTTGCCTTTAGCATGTCAGGCAATTGAAAGAAGACAACTTACTACAAAATGTTTTGGACAAAGTTTCTGTAATATTTCAATTCATTTAATTATATGTATTGCGATTTTACTTAATAAAATTAATAACTTAACTCATACGTCTTTTTCACAAATGAAGCTCAATATCATTGATATCGACACCCCTGAGATTTCAATCAGTGTTAGTTCACTGTTGAAACAAGGGGTAAAGGATCATCGATATAGAATTCATAAATATTACCATTCTTTCCCTTCCGATGAAGAGGTAAGGAGACATGTTCCAGAACGGGTGACGCTAGAATATTGGAGTCAAATGTGTGATTATTGGGCCTCAGTGAAGGTTCATGTTTGTTTTTTTTCTCTTTATTTTTTCCTAACATTAATTTTGTTTATACATTTCATGACTACTTCTCTTAATTTAGGAAAAGTGTGAGAAAGATAAGGAAAACAGAGCAAAAATGAAGACTTCTCATAACATCGGCTCTAAATTATTTGTTGTCGTTCGACAAGAATTTGTAAGTATAACATTTTCAATTTATTATTCTATTTCTTAATACACTAAATTCTAATTGGCTATAATTTTTTAAATTCAGATAATAGAACCAAAAACAATTCCATGGACAAGAGTGTGATAGGATCAAACTGTACAATCATACATACTACATGAAAGGTCAAGGTTGGACGTCTGAAGAGGTACAAAGTAATTATGTAAGTACAAATACATTAATGCTACAATTTATTCTTCTATATAATAGTAAGTAATAATTTTTTAGTTAACTCGATTTTGTACTGTAGGACAAGATGCATGATTTGTTGCAGACGTCATTGTTTGAGGGCAATCAGCCCAATATCGATGACATTTGCAACAATGTCCTTGGTATAAGATCGAGCTATATCAAAAGTCTTGGGTATGATCCTAAACCTGTTGATGCATCTTCGTCATGACCAGCATATGTGACGGTGCTTTAAGAGGAGAACCAGCAACTAAATACTAAGTTAGATCGTAATATTAAAGAAGTGAACAAGCTTAAAAAAATGGTTAAACAATTACTAGGTTCTACATATGTTAGTGGTAGTGACTTAGATGAAGATTCTTAGTTTGTAAATGATGTGTAAATATTTTTTATATAAAATACATTCTATTTTATATGTTTATTTTATTTAAATTTATTTTTATCTAAAAAATATGTCACCAACATTAATTATAAAATGAATCATTTTTATATTTCAAACTGTCTTAAACTTTGTAATAAATTAAAATAAATTTGTTTTTAAAAATTAACATAATATTTAAATTTAAAATAAAAATTTGTCACTAATTAATATTAACTACCAAAACAAAATCGTCACCAAAAGTTATTACTTACGTTTACAAGAACGTCCTTAAAAATATTTACCTACAACAAAAAATTAGTAGCTAAAACTACTCTGCTACAAAAATAGAATCGTCACCAAAAACTATTAGCTACCAACAAGAAATCGTCACAAAAGGTTGTTAGCTACATTTGCAGGAACATTTCTAAAACATTTACTTACAACAAATAATTAGTAGCTAAAACTACTCCGCGACAAAAAAGAAATCGTCAATAAAACTAATTACCTACGATTACAATTTAGTCGGGAATAACTTTTATCTACCAAACAAAAACGTTGCAAAAATCTATGTACGACATTTTATGTTCTCGTCAGTTATATTTTTTACCAACGAATTTATTGTGTCAAAAATTTTTTTTTTGATGATTTCACGAAAACATCGTGGAATTTGGTTTGCTATCAGGATTCAGCGACGATTAGGACAAAGACTATTTTTTGTCGCAAATTAGAATTTGCAACAATTTTGAAGTGTTTATTGACATTTATTTTTGTTGAAAATAATTTTATCTGTTGTAGTGTAAAGCAAATATGACGTGAATATCACGTATAGATCATTCAAATGTTACTCATACGACTACTAACTCAACTTTTAATCCAACTTAAACTAATTAAATCCAGTCAAAATCAATAATTTATTATAGTTATATTAAACTATAAGTTTGAGTCATGATTAATATGTTCGAGTAAGGTTTAATAACTGAGTTAGGTCGTTATATCAATATTATTTAATTTGTTAATGTGTAGTATTCATATCATATATATTTTACTATTATTTTTAACATAAATTTAAGATAATAGATTATTTATAATCAAAAATTACTTTTTTTAAAGAATTATAAAATTAAAAAATTTTAAAAAAATTATTTAAACTAGAGAGCTCCGTATTTTTACCTAAAAATAGGAATTAAGATAGGTATTAACTTATAAACCACTTATTTTAAACAAATTATTCCATAAATTTACATATTTAAATTAAGGAACTAGACCGTTTGGGTCAATTAAAAAAAACTTCGTGTTGTGCTTATCAATTATCATTACTTCTTCCATTCAAAAAGCATGCAAAACCTTGTTCGTGTGAGTTCCACTAAGCAAATGGTGTATTAGTGAATTATACCTTAAACGGACAGTATATAGAGCAGAAAAGTACAAGACAAACGTAATTCTGTATTATTATTATGTTTTGTAGTGAATGAAAACCAAAAGAAGCCTACACTTGTAACGCAATAAATAATTATCCTAAACAAATCATGATAAAGTCATCTGACACTCAATCATTACATTTGCATGTAACGCTCGCATCTCATATTCCTAAAATAATGAACTGTTTTTGTCAGTCACAAGAGCTGCATATTTGTTTTCTTCTTTAGATCAAAGTAAAAACGAACAAATCATCTTTTTGCTCCCAGAAATGACAAGTAATCTCATAGTTTTACGACGGAGCAACTCACCAGAACTTGGGTCTTACAGTTTTTAACAAATACGTATATATAGGAATTGATTGCTTGGCTAGGTTCAATCTGTCTCATGACAACCCTAGGAGAAAAGGAAGATGAAGAGAAACAAGTTCCGCATATTTGCTGCCTGTTGAAACATTCCTCAAACTTTGAGTAACTAAATTTTGTACCTTAATTAAGACTGTACTTGGATTTTCTTTCCAAATATGGCAGATGATGCCTTGGTTAAAAAGGGTAGATTAATCATAAAAGAGATAGATACAGTTCAGGCAAGTGGGGCCTGTCATATATACAGTGTGGAACACCACCATAAAAAAGAGGAGAAGTCTTTATTTTGTAGCTTATGTTTTCAGTTTTTGTTTTCAAGTGTAGTAACGGCATCACCTTATGATTGTATTTTGGCCATCTTCCTCTTCCTTCTCTATCTTTCTTTCTCTTTCTCTTCTCATTCTCTCTTTTAAAGACTTTATATACTGCCTCTCTCTTTCCTTGCTTGTATCATACTACTTTCTCTCTTTTATCTTTTCATATTTATTTCTCTGTCTGTCTGTTTCCCTCTGTAATAAGCTTGGTCATGTCCGGAGAAGAAGAGCACGAAAGCTTGTTCTGGGAAAACCAGACATGGGATTGTTTAACGAACTCTGATAAATCTGGCGGTAGTGGAGATTACTCAGGAAAGAAGTGTTCTTTACCATTGGGGTCGAGCTCCAATAGTCCAACAGAGTTGGGAAAAGAAGTGGCAACGATAAGTAAGAAAAGGGTACAAGAAGAATCACACAGAAACGGCAAAGCAATTGCCAGTGAAGCTAAAGAGGCCAAAGTTGGTGGTGGTGGTGGTGGTAGTGGCGGTGGAGAATCAGATCATGAGATGCACATATGGACTGAAAGAGAGAGGAGGAAGAAGATGAGGAACATGTTCTCTAGTCTTCATGCTTTGCTTCCACAACTTCCTCCTAAGGTAATAGATCACTTTGCAAAGTTCAGGTGACAATCTTGGCCCTAGGGTTTTATACACTTCTTCGATCTTGTTTACCATTTCTTTGTTTTGTTTTAAATTAGAGAATATACCTCATATTGAGTTTTGCTTAATTTCCCATGTCTTTACACAAAGGAAAAGGGCCTTTTTGTACTCGTTTTTTCTTCTTTCCAGTATGTATCAATTTTCTTTAGTGTGTAAGTTAGTTAGAGAGGAGGATGGCCATTTTTTATCTTTTTCTTCTTTTCAATCCTTTCCCCTCATCTTGAAGAGAAAAATCTTTTGGCCTCCACAGAATCTAGCTAGTTGTCCATGTAGCCATAGTATATGATCTTGTTTTACCAACAAAATCTCTATTGTCTCTTGTACAATGTTCATGTGGAAGAACATTCATATTTCGTTAAAGATCTCTTCTTTTGTCTGAATTCCTTTTGAGTACACGTATAGAAGGCTTGGTTTGAGATAAGTTCAAGACTTTAAGTCAAATAACAAAAATTGCACTGAAGTTTTAAGGGTTTATACCTATTTTTCCTAAGTAACCCTATAATAGTTTTAGAGCTGGACCTAAGTAGAAGCTGTTTACATCTTGTATCGTTGGAAATTTAACATATATTATGTTCATAATTAACTTGAGATGGATTACTATGTAAGTATTTCGTGCATGATGCTATGATTTGCAATTAATTAAAAGCTAGTTTCCAAATCCCAAGTGACAATTTGAAGGAGACAAATATGCCCAAATTGACAACATGAAATGAATTCACCAACGAACTTGTGATCTTGTCTAATTTATTATGAATACGATCTTATATTTCCAATGAAATTAAGAAGTGTCCATATGGTAAAGTGTTTGTTTGGATCCCTAATTTTGACAATTTTGTACAGGCTGACAAGTCCACCATTGTTGATGAAGCTGTAAACTACATCAAAACCCTACAGCAAACACTCCAGAGGCTACAGAAACAAAAGCTTGAAAGGCTACAAGGAGCCACGGCGACATTTGGTTACAGTCAGTCTCTAACTACCTCACAAAACCAGTCAGACTCGAGGGAGGCCTTCTTAGCTGATCTAGGGTCCACAAATAACATGACAATTACTGCAACAAAACCTGCAAACTTGAATGCTTCCTCAATTTTAAGGTATCCTGTGATCTTTCAGACGTGGACTTCCACCAATGTCGTCCTGAACATTTGTGGGGATGAAGCTCAAATCAGTATATGCTCTCCCAAGAAACCAGGTCTCTTCTCTACCATCTGCTATCTGTTGGAAAAGCATAACATACAGGTGATGTCTGCTCATGTTTCCTCGGATTGCACCAGCAGCATGTACATGATTCAAGCTCGGGTAAGTTTCTTGTCATAAATATACTTCAACTCTTCAGTGAATTTGACACTATTCGAATTTGACACTATTCTTCTTTCAGGTTGTAAATTAATCAGAAAAGATCATAGGTTAAGGGAAATACTATTATTCTAATTGCTCTTTCAATCAATTAATCTCATCCACAAAATACCATTCTTTACCCGTCGCACCCAAAACTATAACATTCCCGTATATCTTTTAATATTTCATGTCTAAGTTACAAAGTTTAAAGAAGTTGCATATGATTACAATTGTACCGATTTGGATTAATGAAATGGCTCAATAAACCCATCAACGTGGTCGTTAGTTATAGGATGTTAAAGTTGTAATAAGTCTTCAAAGTACAATGATATAAGCATTCATGGTAAAATATAGTACAATGGGTTGGTTTACTAAGTTTATAGAAAACTCGAAAGAAATCATGATTCTATAAACTAGGGTTTCGTGTTCACCAACCAAGTTGGTCGTTGCTAGTACAAGTTTCAACTGCTGTTTCATTTGCCTATATGTATATATATATATATAGACACACACACACACACCGATGCATATATATTGTCAATTCTAACGTTAAGAACATCAAACAGGCAAATGGAGCTTATGATCGGTTCACAGAGACTATTCCAGCAGAAGAAACGTATAAACAAGCTGCAGCAGAGATAATGTGCTGGGTCACTACCTGAGATAGCATACCCTCGAACCCTGAAAATGTTCTTTTAATCATAGGAATTTATCCAAAAGGTTTTTTCTTTGACAGCATAAATTTTTATATAATTACAAGCAAATATATGTGATAAAGAATGCCTTCCTGTTTATATATCGAAGTAGATTATATATTTACTGGTCTATGTGATCACTATAGGTTTTTTATATATATGTAAGCAGTGTCCATCGCCATTACTTGTCAAGTAATTTTCAAAGTGAGCTTCCAATATACATTTTTAGTTGCATATATATTGATTATATAATATCCAAAACATGCATACTCAGAATTTAATTAGTTCAGGTTTCAGAGTTCATCCACTTTCAACTCCCAGGTTCTTTTCGATTATCATTAGGCAAATCAGACATGTTTCCTTCTTAGGGTAAGAAATTTCGTCTTTGTTAAGCTAAAGCTCGCCTGCATAGAGAAAAAGGGCCTAGCCCATGTGTTGAATCCCTCAGACTCAGGTCGAATTCCAATTTGCATGCGAACTCCGTAGTTTTGTGGTTAAAAGGCAAGGTAACGGCCCACAGTACTACTCCAAGGCCTTCAAACGAACATATTCAAGGACAGTTGGCAATTTCACTTTTGGAGGCTCGTCAGGTTTTTCCTTTGCCCTTCAAGATTTAAAACAAAAGTGACAATGAAGATGTAATCTTAGTGGCATGCAATACTGAATCAGAGTCAGAGTGGTATACAACTATTAATCTTTAACTAAACATTAATGTCAATCATGATGGATTGGATGGTTCTTGGTTTAATATTGTGTTGTATGTTCTGGCAATACCTGGAAAATGGAGCACCGTGACAAGCAGTGCAATCTCAGAATAAGAAAAGTTTGGATCTATATCAGATATTATGCTTCATCTATTTGGTACAGTAATGAAAAGAAAGTTCTAAGATTAAAGCAGTTGTTGTTTTTTTTCCTCTAATACTGTTCTCCTAAATAGCTTCCTTTTGCTTTCTTCTTTCCAAGTTACCTTTTCTTTTCTGTTGTCAACTGCTTTATCTAATAATATCTTGATTGCTTACCAAAGCACCAGAGAAGTTATTCAAGCAAAAGAAACTGTGTTAAGGAGTCTGGGTGAAGTACACAGGCAATGAGTTTACGTCAGAGCGAAATTTTGTTACGGTGGTCCTGTGAATATGAAACGATAGGGGAAAAGAAGTTCATGTTCATGTTCTTATGTCAATGCACATGCCACTGTCCTCTGATGACCCTGAGAGATATTGGAATCCTGAAGGGCGGTAACAATCAGGTGAAACAGAGAACTGAACTAATGGAGGCCTTGAGGAAGAAGACAATGTTTGTGGATAATGAATCTAAGGGATCGAATGGTGGTAACCATAAGCTTGGGGTTGGTGGGCACCCATTGTTAAAGAGAAAAGAGAACTTGAAAGAGAATCTTAAAGCAAGGATGAGAATTCTTCAAACACTTCCAAATTCCAAAAGCTAAAAGAACCAACACATTAACTATTTGGGACCCAAATGTTTCGTATCAAAGGGGTGGGTTGAAAGCAAAGGAATTGCAAGTCTGTTCCTGTGAGTTGCGACTTTTAAGGGTAGAAATAGAAGTTCGGTTTGCAGCATGTGAGCAAGGGTAGCCATCACTACAAGGATGTAAAATGAACAGAGGCACAAAGCCACCCATCGCCATGTGACTCCCAACTCCAATATACCAATCCACAGTTTATATTCCCACAAACATGTGACTCAGCCCCGGTGGTCCAGCTAGGGGGAGGATCCCTTTCAAGTGTCTCCCACCTTAGAGGAGGTCACAGCTTCGCTGACTCCTACAGTTCACCTAAAGACCTTCAGGTGTCTGATAAAAAGGGAAGTAACTTAGATTTATCAACACCAATCCAATTGAATAAATAAGGCATTTAGTTTTTAATTATTAATTTATACAGATTTTATGTGTTATTGGATCTTCAAATTATCAACTCCTGCATCCTGAAGCACATCCATCCTCAAGAATCTCTACTGTTGTCTTTGCCATGCTAAAGTTCTAATATTAATGCCAAAGTCTTAAACCGGAGATTGCTAAAATGGAGTCTCTCTTCCAGCACGAGATTGATTAAAAACTCCAAAAAAAAAAAATTAAGTCGTACCATAGAGATTAGTTCGGTCAATTTAACAGCAAAAACTTTGAATCGATCAACATTTCGATTCAGTTTTTAATTTGTCAGTTCGATCTAGTTTAATAATTATTATTGCTAAAACTCAATTTGATCAGTTTTCTTAAACTACAGTTTTTATAAATCCGATTAAATTTTATTTAATAGCCTCCTTTTCTAATTAAACTTTAAACTTTAGTCTCTAATTATTTTCAAACTCTCTAATGTTATTTAATTTTAACCAATTTTATAACGGTCTAATAATGGTTGAACGTTTTAAACCTTAAACCTCTTATATTATCGGTTTAACTTTTAGTTCAATTTTTAAAACATTGATAAAAGTCATATTTATTACCTTAGAGTTTAAAAATTTGAGTTAAATTCACAAAATGTAAAGAACTTTATAACTTAACAAAATTTTTATATATGCATTAAGATTTATAAATATTAGTTAGAATAATTTTGTCGAATAATTTTAACTTGTTAAATAATTTATTTTAAATATATAATTTGCGAATTATTTCAAAATTTGTTAAAACAGATACTATGAATTTCACCGTTATGAAAAATAAATTCAAAAATTACATACAGAACTTCAATTCTCTCTATATACCGAATCTAAAAACCTAAATTTGTCAAATATTCTTTTTTCCCATCAAATTATCATTTAATTTCCATCAAAACGACAAGAGGAGATAGAAAAAAGAGCATCAAAACGGCACAACCTCGCTGCAAACAAAATCGTTAGAATTCCCAACGGACTCATCCGGCCACGAGTCTCTAAGCAGCTTAAGCAACATCTGAGCCTTTCTCTTTGCCCTGTCCGTACAATCGCTTTGAACCAACAGCAACAGCTGCGTCAATACTCCGGCAGCCACCGCCTCTTTCCGGCTATCCTCCGCTGCAGTGCATAGCGCCAGCAGCGCCCCCGCTGCGTACTCCGTTGCTCTGTCCGATATCTTCAGGATCGTCTGCACCAGTAGGGGCACTGTCAGCGCGTGCGCCGCAAACGTTGTGCAACCCGCCGGCACTCTACATAGCAGCTCGATCGTCGCCAGAGCCCTCTCGGCGTCACATTTGTCGAAATCCGCCAATCTGTCGATCAGCGCAGACGCGGCTCCGGCTGCAACCGCCTTATGCCGTGTCTGTTTCGTGAGGCACAAAGCGAACAAAGATTTTATACCTATCTTCAAAGCCCTTGGATACGAGATTGGATTCTTTAACATATCGATAACTCCTTCTAAGATTTCTTCTACTCCGCTTATCTGTGCTCTAATTTCGGGCGACCTCGTTCCGGCCACCGACATTTCGATAAGAGCCGCTGAGTTGACTCGGACTTCGATCGAGGAATGAAATAACAGATTCGCTAAATAACTGATTCGGTCCGGTTCAGAAGATATTGAGACGCAGTCCGGTTCAGTAAGAGGAAACATGACTAAGAGCCCGAGTGCTTCATGGTGTAATTCAGCAGATGTCGAACCGGAGTTGTGAAAGAGTAGGCTGATAAGGATCTCAGGTGCGTTTTGTGAGGAGATAACAGCCCGGTTTTTGTCCGAGTCACGAGCGAGTCCTCTGAGCCGGCGGAGAGCTGAGAGGCGGGAAGAATTCGGGTTTGTTCCTGAAGATGCTTGGTTTAATAAAGATCGAACCAAACCAGGCTCGGCAGGTTGTTTCGGTGTTGGGATTCGCTCGACGCCGAAGGACCTGTTGGCCACGCACCAGTCTTGGATCAGACGACGGAGAGTGTGGTTGGGGATGAGAGTGAAGTCAGTGAGTGGGGCTCGAGTGACCGGGCAGGTTGTGTTACCGGTTGCAACCCACGACTCGATGCTGGTCCTGTCGTAAGTCTGACCGGTACAGACGGTGACAGGGTCGCGCATGAGCTCGAGCGAAATCGGACACCGGAAGTGGTACGGTATCTGAACGCCCAAGTCCAAAGGCTCAAGGCTTCCAGGCATATTTTCTTTTAACCTGAAACAGGGTGTAAAAGAAAAACGGACACAGAAGAACAGAGACAAGAAGGTATTGGTTTGGTCTCTTGTGAAATCAGGGAAGGCCTGAAAATTCTCTTTTAGATTTGTCAAGACACATGGTTTGGTTTCTATCTTATACGAGGAGAGCTGGAACAGAGGGACATGCTGGCATGAAGGGTCTGGGCTTATCTGACCCTTTTGGCCACACGTGTGGTGGCATTTACTTACAACCTAACCTTAGTTGGGAAAAAAGAAATAGCACACAAGTGGTTTGGTATGGTCAAATGAAACTTGTGCTGCTACTTTGGTCCCACATCTCCATAATCCAGTTCCTGTTTACGTCAAATATAGTAATGTAATCTTCAACTCCATTATGCCCACCCAATTACTTGCTCTTTTTAGTGCTGTAACTATTGTTTACTGTGTTTAGTGGTGCTGTTTTAACTTTACCTTTATGTGTAGTGAATCAAACTGTGAACGTTGAGAGTGCAACAGCATTATGTTAATACATCCTTTACAGTCTGGTGGTGTGTCCAATCCTGCTTTGTGATGAAAAAGGTATCAGTTTTTCAAAAAGGGCAAGTCTTGAAGTTGAATCCTTCCTTCCACCAAATTACTGCCACAACTTCCACATAATCCCAAAATTGCCTTATCTACAAGGATTCCATTGCCAATAATCCAATAGTGGTTAGCGAAATTAACAAGCAAATTTCAACTCAATTATTCTGGTCAAAGACACCTGATGGGACAAAGGTAATGCAACCATGTTCGAGTGATGCAACGAAGCTTTTGAATCAAGGTGTGGGGGAGGGGTCCAAAAAGACAGACTAACTTGTAATAAAAGCACTTGAGAGCAATAAACACACAAAACATGGAGTGGTAGTAGTACTAATTGATAATAACCAAAAGACTGTAGGAACTGAATTGTCCATTTATCTTAACAGTTAGGTTTGGAGGAGGTGGCAGTCAAAGGTCAAAGATGAACAGATTAAACAGAGGAATGTGGGGGGTCCAGGTTGTCCTGACCCTAACCCACCCCACCACTTTATTACGAGCCAAAATAAATAGAAACATTAACAATGTGGTTTCTTGATCGAAGCGAGCCCCATAGAAACACGTAAGTGGACGATGTTGATTAAGTGGGACCTCCCTTTAATAATAATAATTATTATTAATTTATTTCTTTTCCTTAATTGTGATTGGTGATTGGCCAACCAAAACCCACATCTATCCGAATCCACATGCTTGTTGATGTGCTTTTCCGTTTCTTTAATGTTTAACCATCCTAATCTTTACTAAGGGGATGAGATTTTGAATTTGTTTCGCGTACTTGTTACAGTCACTTTTTAACATTTTTTAAAAATTAAATTGTTTTGATCAATTTAATAATAAAAATTTTTAAAAAGTAAAAAAAATTTAAGTCTCTAATTGATAATTTATAATATTTTATTTAAAACCTTATCCGAAATAAGTGAAAAGGAAGACAAAACCGTGGGAGGCCGAGAATAGACCAAGAAAAATGATGTTTACGAAGTGGAGCGGTCAAAAGTCAAAACAAAACTGCAAGGAGAAGCAGGCAGGTGGCAGTGGGAGTGAGAGTATTTACTATTTAGAAAACACAAAGCAAAAAGTACAGACCACAGAGAGAGGTATAAAGAGCAGACTGTGTCGTTTAGTACTTGCTAACACACACACACGCGTGGGTTTGTACAGAGAGAGAGAGAGTGCGAGGTGCACAAGAAACGCCGGCCTTTGGAGACCCATTTGTCTCCGGTCAACCCGGCAAGTGTTACCGATACAGCCCAGCACTATCTCCCTTCCTCCGCCACAGATGCACGTGCCCCCTTTGTTTTGACACGTGCTTCCAGCTCATTATTATCTCTAAAGTCTAAACCCTTGTTTCTTTAATTAATAACTCTTGAGCTTATTTACTGGTCTATTGCATAATGTATGGTTTTGTGTGTTCAAGTACGGAATTCCAAGTTCTCGACATTTATCCAATGTGTTGTTTCCTTGTAAGACCACCCTCGATTCTTGTGTAATTTCATATTTAACCCCTACTCGTGAATTTTGTTATTTTTCACGTCAACCTGACAATAGATACGCCGACCGAATCTGAATGTGTTGAAGTAATCAAGTCCTCTTTCTTTCTTTTTTTCTTTTTAGTTTTCGAGATATTTTAAAAAAGTTTTAATTATAAAAAGATAATTTAAGTCATTTATATTTAGATTAATTCTCGTTCGCACTTTGTCAGTCCGTAAAAAATAAAGTGTTGATTAAACAAATCTCTTTATTCTTAAGACTTGAACTCAAAACTTTTAGTTAAAGGATGAATGTGCTGAACTATTTTTTTAAGAGAACAAAGAGATCTTCTTTTATTTATTTCTTTCTTTTTTTTAATTTGCATTTAAGATTATAAAAGAAAATAGTTTACCTCTTTCGATGTAACCATAGACCTTGTTATATCCTACTGCATACTTGCTACAGAAAGAACTTCCCTACAGCTCAGGGGAGGTTTCAATGGAGGAAGGTGTGTCCTCACCTGCCTATTATATAATATTCCTTTACACATTTCCCCTAATGACTTATGGTTTATCTTTTTTCCACTTTTCCAAACTTCGGTAAGATTCCACTTTCTAACAATACCAACCCAATTTCCTTTCTTTTTCTCAGCTGATATTGCGTAATATACATATATGTATTGTTGCCTTCAGCTGATGTAGTGGAAGATAACGTAACAAGAAAAATAGTTAGTTCATAACAGTTGATATATTAATTAAATTAATTGTCACATCTAGAATATAAAGGCGTACGAGTTATTATTAGAGGCCTTTTGCTACAATATAGTACAAACTTAAAGTTTCTATGGAAAGGCCTTGCTTAATTCAGAAATGCATCCTATGTTTACCTTTTCTTTTTTATGGATTCTTCAAAGCAAATTGATGATAAAGAATAGTATTTGTAATGGTAGGTGCAATTATGACATAGTTGGTATTGATTCTAATATACTTTGTCATTAGACAGTCCTAATAAATTATTTGTGCTTTTTCAGCTTTGAAAAAGAAATTTATTACATTATAATAGAATAATAGTAACAATAATACTCAGAAGAAATCTCACTAACACGTAGAGTATAAAGAGATTCAATAGTACTCAATCTTATCTCTAATTAATAGAGGGGTTGTTTCTAAATGATCCTATAAGTATCAATTAAATAATAACTCGGCACTAATCATCAAAAAAGAGGGTTCTGATAGTCACCATTACACTTGAAATCTTATTCTTTAGACAAACTAAATTCTTAATAATCTAATTATTTTATTTTATGGGTTCAATTTGATCAAAATCAATAAGGCTACATCAAATTCAATTACAGAGAATCGCCTTTCTTGCCAACAGAATTCAAGTTCAGAAAATCTCTTAA
>JANQBM010000221.1:38523748-38537929 GCA_025594535.1 Erythroxylum domingense
TATATATAAATGCAATTTTTTGTTGTTTACATGTGATAGTATGTACGCAATTAAGATGTATATTAATATCTATATATTTCTTTTAATATATATATGGATGTTTCCTACAAAATGACAAGAGTTTGATTTTATGTTAAATAATATTAGTAATGAAAGAATAAATTGTTGCTTTTATTGTTACAAATTGTTACCTAAACAAATTCATTTTGTTGCCTTATAAAGACTTAAAAGTGTTGCATTATCTATTTAACATCATTGTTATAGTTTGAAACTAATTTGTTGCTTTAGTCAAAACTTAAAAGCAAATTTTTTTATTTTGTTGCCAGATATTTATTGCAATGCCACTTTTTATAATGATATGAATTATGTTGTCTTAATAAAAGACAACGATAACTGTAATTATAGTTATGTTATTGTCTTATGCATAAAACACTTTTTGCCGTAGTGCGCAATAGTCAACATCCTCAAAATGAACAGTGTGTAACACGTAGATTATTAGTGAATTGGACAATACAGTTTCACTCATCTATCAATTACAACACAGAAATGAGATTGCAACTTAAACGGGGCATATAGAAACGTTTTCAAGCTTAAAATTCCCATCAAGTCTCACTGACCCTTCCTTAGTTACAGTAGCATGTTGTCCATCTAGTAGTCCAATTAGACATCTAGACACCTCTCGCAATTCACATATGCTCTTCAAACTTGCAAGTTAATATTTTTCATAGTTCTCCAACCTTCTAAACTAGTAGTATTTAGCTAGCCTTTGCAAGCTCCCAATAGAAAATGAAGTTTGCTAGATACGAGCTACACTGATCTCTCTAAAAAATATTTTCACTTTCTAAAGTACAAGAGATTTCACAATGATATTACTTTTAAAAGAATTGATGCTATAGAAATATTTCAAAAGTCTTATATATGTGTTCGCATAAGTAGTGACTCTTCCTTATGTAAGTATTTCTTTTAACTAGCCGTTGCTTCACGTGTATCCTTAATCAACTGGATAGATTTAAATCTAAATAACTTTGATGTTATCTTTGCCACAAATCTTTCAATAACCACACGAATTAATATACAACCTTCATAATTAGTAGGATCCTCTTAGATAAATCATTTCTAATAAGGTAAGTTCATAAAGAAGGTTTCTGCAAAAAGAAAAGCAATTATTTCATAATTTTATTTCCTTTTTAAGAATTATAATATTGCTTTATACAAAGAATTAAATCTAATTTGAATTTTAAAATATTATAAGGTTGTCATCAAAATCGTTAAAAAATAATCCTTAAGCTAACAAAAAACAGGTGAAAAAGCTCTTAGAGTAGTCTTCATGTTATTTAGTTATATACTTCCAACTTTTTAGGAGATCTTTTACCTTATTATGTATAAGATTTATTCAAAAAGAGGAACTAGGACCTGTTCTTACATTAATACTTGGAAGAGCATGTAGAGAGCATTAAGGAGGATCATCCTTTGAATATAAAATTTTAAAATATAGGTACTTTGGTCTATAATTATTTAAAAAGATGTTCAAGAATTTGCAAAAAAAAGGAAAAGAAAAATGTCATAGGTGTTTCAATCTGCATTAGTCACATATGGTTGATTATACCACATTATGTAATGTTATCCCCTTCACTCAATAGGAGACAGAAGTCTTTGGATCAACTCAAGCTTATATACAGCAACTCAAATTCCTCATGGTTGTGGACGTTGATTACTTTACAATGAGGTGGAAGCTAAACCATCACCTAACATGACATAAAAATACGTAGAAAGTTTCTTAATATACAGATATGAAATTATATAAACATTCCAAGGTATAAATCATGTCTATCATCCTCTTACAAAACTTTCATTGAACACTTGGTACGTTATTAAAATGATAGGCTGCTGAAAAACAACACTACTTTCTTTCAAAACTACTGATTTTGATGCATTATTCACCAATACAACCACACAGCAACAAAAAATGACTCATTAACAACCCAAATAAACATCCCCATGTCTCAATCTATACTAAAATCAACATATCCAACATAACTGTTCACATATAAAAACTGAAGACTAAAAAATTAACATAAGAGCAGTAAATGGAGAACCAACTCCCACACCAAAAACCAAGCACAATGGAAGCAGTGGAAGAATGAAAGAAGAGTAGATGGAAGAAGATGTGTAGAGAAGAATACAAAGACCACTGAGAAATCGGAGAAGATGATAGGGGGCTTCGGGTTTTATGTTTTTATTAATAATAAAACGATGTCGTTTTACTATAAATTTAAACAACAATACTAACGTTGTTTGATTTTACCTACAAAATGACAATTCCATTTGTAAATTACCGACGGAGTTATTTCTGTAGGTAAAATCCGTTGCTCATTTCTGCCGCCAAACATTGCCACCTATTTTTACGACGACTTTTACCATTCTGTCGGCAAAGTTCGCAAATAAATTCCCTCCACATTTACCGGCATACTCTTTTTTCGTCGAAAAATATCATTTTTCACGACAAGTTTACCGATGTAATTAAATTTCCGTCACTAATTTACTACGGAATTTTGTCTGTTAATAATTTGTAACTTTCTTATAGTGATTTCAATCTTCAAAAAAATGGCTGATTGAAAATTTAATTAATAATCTTTTGGATCTAATTTATTTAAAATTGTAAATTTAAAATTATTAATATTGTAAAATAATTTATTTAAAATATGTAATTTATAAATTATTATGTATAATGTTAAAATAAAAATATTATGATGCAATTACATCTACAAACAGTATTTTTAATGGTTGGATGGCAAAAACGGGTTATCATTTGTTGGACAGATGTTTGGACCCATCTAAAAGTTAGAGCTCCCTATTATCATAAAGTAGCCCGAGGTCCTAAAGTAACAAAATGAGAAATTTAGAAGTTTGCAGTTCCATTTAGGAGTTATTTGTAGTCGGCTCTCCGATTTTTTCAAAATAATGAATTAAAAATACTAATTTTTTAATTTACTATTTTAAAATTTTTTAATTAAATAGTTATATGTTAAAATTTTTTATTAATATTTTATTGATGTAACTTACGTTAAAAATAAGTGTAAGCATGAATAATTGTACTAGTTACAACGTCAGTGAGCAAAGGATTGCTTCTCGAAAGAAGAGTAGAAACAAAATGTGATTACTCCAAGATGAAGATGGGTAGCTCTTACAAGGATATATTCTTAATGTTGATTACTATCGAACCCTGTACATTCAGGATGAGTTTACATTTTCCGAAACTTAGATCAACCCCCAGATGAACTACTGAGAATTTTGGAAGCACAACCTGGTGCTCGAGAAGTTTGGAAATCACTGTAGATATGGAGGCCGTTAAAGCCTCGAGTTTGGATGGGCTGAATCTTATACTTTACTAGAAACGTTGACACTTGGTTGGAGGCAAACTGAATCTTGTAGCTGTCACAGAAGGAAGACGGTAGGAGAGAGAAGACAGAGAGCTCTGTCTCTGTCTTTGCAACTTCAGAAAAACGAAGTTATTCAAGCTATTGTTCTCAACGAAATCCCGCTCTGAGATAAAGACAGAGAAAAGATAGAGACACAATATTTTTTGAATATTAATTATTTTCTTCATATAAATTATTTTCTAGATATATTAATTATTTTCATCATATAAATAAAATACTAGCAGGTGGTCACTGCGCAAATGGGCAATGAGACCTTCAAAACAATAATGCCCAGCTGAACAAAAATGTGCAAAATAGAATTTACTTAGATAATATCTATAAGTTCTTTGTTATATATTTGTAGTATATTGGATACATGTGGAAGTATGTTTAAGAAAAGAGGTAAGATATATAGAAAAAAACTAGGACAAAAAAAACAAAGTTAATATTATGAGACAGCAGCGTTAACTAATCGTTACCAAAAGTTATATGTATAAGGTTCTCTTAGATATGGTAAAATTTATAGGCAAAATCATAGCAAAACATGCGTTCATAACAAGTCGTAGAAAATTTCATAATAGAAACTAGATCGTTGTCCATTTCAAATAGCATAGCTAACAGAGTTAAGCAAATTTAGGCTGTTATTTTCTTTGTTATGGGAAATATAGGAACAATATCCACTGAATTCTTATTGGTTTTCTAGAGCAAGTTACCAAGAATTGAATCCACCAACATGCAAGTTTATTTTAGCTAAGACATGTCTTAAAAGTTACTTGAAATTGTTGGTAAAGTTACATAAAAATAAAGTTGAAATTTTTTTAAAATATTTTTTTACACAAAGGTGTAGTATTTTTTAGAATTCTGAATTTTTGACTATGAAACTTGCCAAGTGCTTACTTTTATCAACTTAACACACATAATCATCAAGAAATTTCAAGGAGGAGGCTTCGTCTACGTAGTTGTGAGAGTCAAAACTTTTTTCTTCTTTTTTGAAAAAGACAATTAAAACCTTAACAACAATGCAACATGCAATTCCTTTGAGCATTGATATGATAAGTGATGTGACTATTTTGAAAAGACATTTTGATGAGAAAATATCCACCAAAACTGGACAAGTTATTTATTAAATAGGACATCCAATTGGTTATACAGATTCAACATATATCCAAATGAACTAGAATAGATAGCAACAAAGCAAATTGATTATGATGAAACCATTATAAGGTAAACACCAACAGAAATAATAGGGCATTTTAACATTTTGGAAACTAACCTTCAATGTCATCTCCAAAATCTAAATCTAAGATGTCCTTATAGAGCTAAAAAATGATGTAAGCACATCACTAGGGACATCATCAAGAGAACTCATGGTTAACATCTATCTGTAAGTAAAAGTAAAATGTAAAATCCTCAGGACATCTTGCATATTCCATTAGCAACTTACTTTCCGCATATTACAAAGGTACAGAGGATGACGGTGGAATAATAATGTGAAATTGCTCAGATATGAAGGTTACCTTGTAGCCTTTGCGTAGAAATTTCAGTGAGCTCCCCTTTTGCTATTGCAATCTTAGGACCCTTAACAGTTCTTCTTTTGTTTGGGGCGTACCAATTAATCGGTTACAATGACACGATCATTTTAGAAGAAAAAAACAAATCATAGTTTATATGGAAGTAGAACATCAAGAAGAGTGCCTTATGAAGCAGAAACATTAATTAATATTTAAAAACATTACATGTTTATGTTGTGCTAGATATTATGAAAAAAATTCATGATAATCTAGGCTTTTTCTTGCGATCATCAACAGGAACATTTGAGGTTGGCGTCGATTCTGGTCCAGTTTCTTCGAATCTTTTGTTTAACTCTTGAAGAAGAAACAATAACATCTTTCAAAAATAAAAAAAAATCAAAGTATACTAGTGATATAGTATAAAAGTGAAGATCACCTTTTTTATAACAATGTTGAACAAATAAATAATAACAGTGAAGATTTTAGTGAACTTAAAATTGTTTGAAAATGGTAATAATAAATAACAGTAGATGTGGCAATTTGTTGATAGTAAATGAGAGAGTAATTCTTCAAAGGCCAACTAATGAAATATGCAGTTTAGAAAGGACAAATGTTCATGGGAAAAAATATAATAAATATAATAATTGATAGATAGTAATATAAGTCAAGTGTAGGAATTCATAAAACATGAAGGTGATCATAAAGATGAATTAGTGTATGTTAAATTATAGTTATATAAACAATGGTAAAAGTTGAATAGACATATATGGATTAAAGTTCAAATTATAAAATGTAAACATTATGAAGTAGTTTGAAGGGTGAGATGTAAAATGTTAGTAACAATGAATTTTAAATGAAAGGTATATAGTTAGCTATTTTGAAGTGTGTTTAGAATTCATGATTGTAGTTTTTCGTGCAATCATCACTAAGAAAATTGGAAGTTATCATTAGTTTAAGTTCATTATATAGTTTCATGAATAAAAAAATGAAAAAATGTTTTAATAAATAATGATAGGTACCTGAAATAGTTGAAAGTGTCATTTCACCATTGCTATTATCTCTTTTTTCATTTAAAGTTGAACCTCACTCTAATTCAGCATCATCAGTTTGGCGGTAATAGATAACAGTGAAGTATTGCCTTCTGTCCAATGTTTGGATCTGAACAAGTTTGATATGAACGAGAAAGGTTTTTGTCTTCAATTCATCATAGACATTATCGAGAGGAAGTTCAATACTCTTTTTACCAAAGAGAAAAGTGTAGATCATTATTCATATTATAAAATGTCATAAAAAATAATCAAATGTATTTTTATTTGTAATAAGTATAAACATATAACCTGGTTATAGTATTGCATAGCTTCAACTGCACGGAAGTTCAACAAATTTTTGACAAGTTCACCAAAAATAGATGTTGTCATAATTCCAATGCTATCAATCAAATCAATATCATACCGGCATCTACAATTAAAAAGGAAAGTAAATGAGAAAATGTATAATTGAATAAATAAAGAATATTAGAAAGTTGTATTTAGAATTGAAATGAATGATCTTAAACTTAAGTTAACATACATGTATCCTAGCATGTGTTTAAATCATATCAGGATATGTTTTAAAGGGGACATAAAAAGAACTTGATTGTTCATGACATGAGGGGTTTGTTTATCCCTTATTTATTTTTTAAAAAGACAAACAATTGAAAAGGAAAAAAAGGAAGAAATGCCTGGGTTCAGCTGGATGTTTTTCTTTGCAAGAATTACATGTAAATGTAACTCCATATGTAGCTACGATCTAACAAAAACATTTTTTACAGCTCATATGCCAATACTTTTGTAGAATGTGTTGAAAGAAAATACGAGCTATAATGCATGTTGTCTGGAAAGATACAAATAGATGTTCGTTAGGAATATTCAAATTAGATAGATAATATGTGAGAAGAAAACTTCATAGTAAAATATAAAATGTATGTACCTTGTCGGTGGATTTTAGGAAAATGATCTTTGAAATTTTTTAATTTGATCCAAAAGATACATCAGGATCATATTTAAGGTATTGGGCAACAAGGTCTTTTAGCTATTTGTTATTATGTTGCACCCTGGAAAAATGGTAATTATAAGCATAAGTATAAAAATATCTAAAAATGCATGCACAAGTTTGTTTGTTGTAAAAGTAAAGATGGGAAATGTGGAAGCACCAATTTTTAAAATTTGCAGCTTCTTGCATTGACGGATTAATGAAAATTCTAGAATCAAACCATGTAGATAATCAACACCTAAAAATTTAAAATTGTAAGCCTAAAATGAATATACAAGAATAAATATAAGAAATATAATTGTATGACGAAAACGAAAATAGAATTACCATTATAAAAGTGAACTTTTAGCCTACGACATACAACTACTAGATAAGTATGTAAGGTCAATGCAATTTGTTGGCCTTCATTTGACACAAAAGCGTCCCACATTGAAAGTATGATGGTTTGTTGTCTAATATAAAAGCAAAAAATGTCAAAAGAATCAAATGTTATCGAACTTCATTAGTTGTAGAGAATTTTAGGGAATATAACATATTGTTTGTTAGCAAGAACAAATTTTTGGATAGTCAAAACTTTACTGTCTTTTTTGATGCACCTCACTTTCAAAACTTGAATAACGACAACCAAAATATATGCTAAGGATAAGTACAACAGGATGTAATGGAAGAAAAAAAAGTTGTTGAGAGAAACAGATAAAAGATCTAATTGATTGATTTTTCCTTGTTATTGATATAGTTGATGAGATTTGTAAAGGATGTATAGGTGAATTTTCTTGGTTGGATGTTGTCGTCATTAGTTCAAGGCTCAACAACAGTGCAACTTGTAATGATCCATTAAATGTTCAAGTCTTCAAGTTGGAATTTAGGTGGAATTGGGTTGACAATGACATTAGAAATGATATAACTTTTATAAGGTTGCAAAATGGGGCTCATCTTTTAGATATCATTGTTAAATATGATAGTTTTGACGTGTGATCCCTACTGAAAAAAAATCCAAAAAAAGAGCTAAATTATTCTCGTGATAGAGAAAAGTAACAAATTCAAAATTTGATACATTGAAATACTAAAATTTTAAACTAAAAATGGTAATGAAATTTCATAGAAAAAAGGGCATAGAAATAAAAAAAGTTCGAATATTTCATGAATTTAGTAGTAGTGTAAAGAGACTAATAGAAATTCTAATTTCATACTTAGGTCAACTATTATTTTCTAAAGTCAGTGCAAAAAGGAAAATGTTGAATGAAGAAAGTATAATTGTTGTACTTTTGAATAAAAAAAGATAAACTTTTATCTCCTCGACGGCTTGTTAGGTGATATAGCAATTTGTTATTTTTCTTGGATGGTTACTTTGCATGACCACCCCTCAGCACCAGGTAAAATATCCTTGATCAATAAATGTTTCTCCATCCTACAAAAAGAAAATGGTTAAGAAAATACTGACAAACTAATTTTTTTTTGTAGATAGAATGAAGCTAAATACTCTTGAACAGAATAATGAATATACCTTTTGCTTATTTTATATGTTATAATTTAGGCAATTGTTCACAGAATACAATATTCCTTGTTTTGTGATCAATTTTTGAAGACTCAAAAGTGCTTGGAATAATTAGAACTTTAACCAATTCAGGAGTTCTAGCTCTTGACAAAGCAACATACAATTGTCCATGTGAAAATACGGGTTGACGGAGATAAATTCCTACATAATCAAGGGTTTGACCTTGCAATTTATTTATGGTCATTGCAAAACATAAACAAATAGGGAACTGTGTTCTTACAAGAGGAATCTCATTCTTTTCATTTTCAGAAGACTGTAGAGGAATCTTAGGTATGAAAACTATTTTTCCTTTATAAGGTCCAAAAACAATCTCTATTTATGATAAGAAATAACCAACTGTTCGGGTAAGGACATCTGATCTTACTCTTCAATAGGTTCCATATCTTCTCCTACCCTCCATAAGAAATTGCAAAAAGTTGGATTTGATATATCTCTCATATTTATAGTTAAAGATAATTTATGTATTTGTGGCCAGAGATGTGAATTTACAAAACTTGAATCAATTAACTATTCTTTTGTGGCCTGGTCTATAACATGTAAGGTTTGACAAAAATTATAGACAAAAACAACAATCTTTCCACCCGAAGGCTAATTGGACTCCATGATATCTTGCAGAAAATAATCAAATGCTTCAATGGCTTCTTGTTTTGCCATTAAAGCCTTGTCCCATAAGATGAGACTGGATTCAAATTTCAATTTTGTAATATTGTTTTGCTTACTTAACTGACAAACTTTCTTCTTTGAAAAATCAAATGGGATCTTAAATCTTGAGTATGTTGTCCTACCACCAGCAAGTACTGATGCTACAACACCTGATGTTGCAAAAAGTGTTTTGTACAAGAAAGTCTTCCCAGTTCCATCTGGACCATTAACAAAAAAGCTGCAACCATTTGAACCCAAAACTGAATCTAAAATCAAATCAAATATATATTTTTGTTCAATGGAAGAATAAATAGGCTGATCACGAACTAGTTGACATTGACTTTCTCTATAGATAACTCTAGTTGATAAAAATTATCTGTCATTCTACGAACAAAAAAAGATAGAGTAGAATTACTTTTCTTTGCAGGATAAACTTCTCGGCGCTATTGTAGAAGGTCATGTTTTTCATTTTTTGGCATTTTAACATACTTTTTATGCCTTTTCTTATTTCTATCCATCTATGAAACTAGATAAACCTAAAACGAAGGCAAAAACAACTAACAACTATATATGCCAAAAAGATCTTGTAGAAAATGAAGAAAAATAAAGTGACAAATTAATATAATAAGATAAGATTATTAGCATGTAATTATTTTTCTTTAATGTATAGTTATATAATAAATTTTTTATATATGCGTAAAATTTAATTCTATATTAAATAATAATATTTTGCAAATAAACTGAAGTAGTTAATGATAATTTAGGTTTAAATAATTTTATACTATGTTGATAAATTTTAATATATAACATAAAGTTACGCAAATTAGTTATTAGAATGAATATAAATTTTCAGTTCAAAAGAAATTAATGATTTTGAAACAAAAATATCACATATCTAATGCTTTTGATAAGTTTATAATACTTTATATGACATTTTAATTGTCATAACAATAACTTTAAATTTTAACTCTTTTAAATAAAAATAAAACTTTTCATTTTTTATAAGTGGATATTAATTTCTTGACTTTTATATGACATTTTAATTGTTATAGAAAAGCTTCATTTGACGTCTAAACTTAATTTCTTGTATATTTAAAAGACATTAAATGTTAATTTAATTTTTAATGAAATAATAAATGGTTTGATAATGTATCATGCATTAGTCTAAATTTTAAAAAATTTAACATGAAAACTTTTTAAGATTCTTAAAAATAAATATATGTATATATAATATTGTCTATATATGTTTTAGGCGCGAAAAATTTATTATGATCATAGAATAAAAACAAATATTTTTATTTTAAATTGAATATAGATTAGTATTTAAAAAATAGTTTTATATATTTGGTATTTAGTCATTGTATAATGTGATATTGTGATTGAAGTTGTATGTTTAGGGCTAAAATATGGGTCCCTGATGATTAGTGCTCTATGACTATGAAAAACTAATGTAAAAATTTAGGTTTTTCAAATTTTAATAACTTCAAATTGATGCTGCGTGAGAAGAGTCGAGGTTCCACACTTGTTGAAAATTTTAAAATCTAATAAATTATTACAATATTAACATTATGTAGAAATAATTATAAAACAATATTTCTAACCTTAGTAAGATGGTAATTGGGAACACAATTAGAAACATCAGAAAAGTTATTTTAAAAACTAGACAAGTAAATAGATTTTGGTAACAACACAATATGTAACCCTCATACAAGGAAAGTGCGATGCTATATCATATTTTCTAGTGTGAATTGACAAAGTAATAATAGTAGTAACATCAGCTAGAAATGTTAATATATTAAAAAGTAGTTGTAGATAACACCCAAATATATGAGCAAAAAATAGCTTATTTAGTGGAACAATAAAAAAATTCATATGCATGGTTGAAAGTGCTCAAAGACATTTGGAAGAATTAAATAAAAAATTAATATACCAAAACTTCATCCCAAACTATTAAAGCACCAAACAAATAAAGTAAAACTCGATATAATACTTTATTAAAGAAAAGTAAAACATACCCCAATATTACAAACCAAATGCAAGGTCGGACAACAATACCTACAAAAAAACCAATATGAAAAAAAACATAAACCAAGTCAAAGCCAGAAACCATTAACATGGGAAAAAAATATTTGCGTTTCTCCATTATTCATTTAGTTCTATCCTAGATTCTAATGGATCTAATTCCTTAATTCTTGAATTTTAGGATTTGTTAAGGATAGGATTGTTCTAATATTCATTTGAAGATAAGTTGAAGCTTTGCTTAAAAGTTCTGATAAAAAAAATTAATTTATCATTGCAAAGTGATATGCCAAGGAAAAAAATGCAAAACAGGTTGTTCATATCTTTTATACAACATAATGAGAATGAATGAATGATTAACAGATGCTGGATATAACATCACACACATTATTCCTTTTTTGAATTTCACTAAACACATGTAATTACCAAATTGATAAAATATGGAATCACTTTGTAGATATATTTGATAAGGAAAAAAGTGCAAAACAAGTTGTTAATATCTTTTAGACAATATAATGAGAATGAATGAAGGAAAAGGGAAGAATTTACGAATGTTGAATAAATGAAGCTCAAAACTCTTGTTTACAGAAATACGAGGATATGATGAATTCAATTATAGGTTATTACAGTTGGAGCTCCACCAATATCTTTAAATATATTCACCAGTGAGCTTTTAGGTAGAGAACAAAAGATTGGGTAGATCGACTTCTTGATCAATTGATAAATAATAAAAAAACTGATGATGTCCTATCACTTAAATTAAAACATATATATTCCTGTCAGCTATTAACTCATCTATATATGGTGGTCTAAAATGGGAAATGAGTTACATTTTTTGTTGTGTATCATTACGAAAGACCAACTATTAATCATTTTCTTTTTACTGTTTTGTTCAGTAGAGGATATCTGGTCTCTTTTTCCAGCTTAGAGTATTTTTCTTTATCTCCATCAAGCTCCACGTTTAATAAATACCCATTAGTAAAATTTTTCTTATTGCTTCTTTTTTAATGCATTTATTGCATTTATTGACTTATTAAGTGGAGTTCATTATTAGTCAAACAATAAAGTATAATAAAAGATGGCAGTCATTTCACTTCATTAATTCCCTTAAATGAATAATAATGGAGCCATTTTCCCTATTATTTCTGTTGGTGTTTACCTTATAATGGTTTCATCATAATCAGTTTGCTTTGCTGCCATCTATTCCAGTTCGTTTGGATATATGTTCAATCTGCATACAACCAAGTGGATGTCCTATTTAATAAATAACTTGTTCGTACTATCACGACTCAAAGTGAGGTCTCAGTTTTCATCCTATATTAGTTTAGTCCAATTACACGTTTCACTTTCTTTACCTTTGTGTAAAAAAATACTAAAGAAAAAATTTCTAACTTTTTTTTATGTAACTTTATCAGCAATTTCAAGTAACTTTTGAGAAATGTCTTAGCTAAAATAAACATGCATGTTGGTGGATTCGATTCTTGGTAACTTGCTTTAGAAAACCAACAAGAATTCAGTGGATATTGTTCCTATATTTCCTATAACAAAGGAATCAGTAGCTTAAATTTGTTTAACTCTCTTAGCTATGCTATTTGAAATGGACAACAATCTGGTTTCTATTATGAAATTTTCTACAACTTATTATGAATGCATGGTTTGTTATGATTTTGTCTATAAATTTCACCATATTTAAGACAACCTAAACATATAACTTTTGTTAACAATTAGTTAACGCTGCTACCTCACAACCTCAACTTTGCTTTTTTCTCCTACTTTCTTTTACTATTTATGAATATACTTCCACGAGTATTCAATATACTTCAAATATATAATAAACAAATTATAGATATTATCCATGTTTGTCTGTTTGTGTCTTTCTACTTAAAGCAACTTCGCAATTAGATGTAACTGGCCAGTGCAACCAGGAAACAATGGAAATCCAGATGACTTGTTTGTGCTTTAAATATGTAATACAGAACATTACAAATTTAGTGAGAAAGGAATTATATGGATGAAGAAACTGGAACCACTAAATAGGTAATCTTATAAACCTTCAAATATATTTACTTAAAATTGGCATAAAATTTTTTCCTAAATTGATTATATAATGCACAAATTCTATGTACTAAAATTTTTATTGTCTATAATGTACAAAACTTGTAGCCCCAAGGAATCAGATTGTTGCGTTAAGATCAAGTCGAGGCTTCTTAGCAAGCAATGATGGGGATGCAATGGTAGCGTTATAATGAGGGCATTTAGGATTGCTCTTCAAAACCATAATGTACATACAACAACCAGGACACCCAGCAACAAAAATGGTCCGTCTACCGTCCATTTCACTTCCTTGTGCTTGTTCATATTGTTCCTGTTCTTGGTTATGGTCTGACAATGATGTTGGTGGAGATGAAGAGGATCATTTCTTTAAGTAGGATTGTTTCTCTACCATTTTCAGAGCTGATTTGACCTTATCAAGAGTACACAGGCTCTGTAAATGGGTTGGACTATAAGTTGAAGGTTCCTGGAGTTTCAATTCTAGGGTGATTTCTTCGAGGAACGTATGTGTTAGAGAAGTTGTTTAAATAAGAAAAGTCTATACTTTGTAGCCGAGATGTTCTCATCATGACATGGTGATCCTAGGTATTATGCTTTTTGGTATCAACCATAGATGTTGGTAATGATAAGGAATGCATCGGTGGATTAGAGTTTTGTCATAATGTAACATCTCGTTTCCATATAACGGGTTGAATCATGGAAATTGGTACAAGTGAGATTAATCGAAGAGATTAGAAAAACACATCTCATGCTCATGCAATAGTGAACAATGATTTTTGCACATGAAAAATAACTGTACATGCATTCATGACATTTTTCCGGTTTAATTGTGAATTATTGAGAATTTTGGAAAATATGCTTTGTGTGATTTATGGAAAGAGTGTTTTTGTGTAAATTTTGAAATGGAGAGGATTATTAGGGTTTTCAATTTTTAGAGAATTATAGGAATTTT
>JANQBM010000221.1:38538029-38556479 GCA_025594535.1 Erythroxylum domingense
ATTGTAATCAATCATTTGAGAGTGTAAGAATTAGAGTGAAACATTTCAGAGTGTGCTAGGGTACTTATCTGTGGGTACTAGGAGAGTTCATAGACTCTTGGCAAGTGTTTAAGAATAAACACTCAATCTCTGTAATCTTTCTCTTCTTCTTGATACTAATGGAAACCACATCAGTAGGAGCCTTGGATGTAGATAGCATTAAGGCTATCGAACCAAGTAAAAATTCTTGATGTTCTTTACTTTCTGTATTTCTCAATTCCTGCAAGATTAATAATCTTTATCAGTTTTGTTTCACAAAGTCAACAGTACAGCACTTATATCTTAACATATGCGTTATCAACCTAACCAGAAAAGAGTAATTTTGCAATAGAATTATTTTTCTTGTCTCTCTCTTATTCAGTATGTATAGTAAATATGAAATACTCGTGTACTTGCAAAAGGACAATCTTAAAATGAAAATTTTGAGAAAAATTGTCGTCATGAAACCTTCATTAGTAAACCAAATTAAACCAGAAAAGTAGTTGAAGAGAATACATGGATCAATGGCACCAATTGTAGACAATGTGATATGTTGATCTTTACATACAATTTCCACTACAAGAATTGTCCAACATAAAAAGGCTTTGGAGCATAAACTGATTTTGTAGCTCCTGTATTAATGGATGCCAATAAATTAGTCATAGGTTAATGTTATTATCCATAAAAAATCTCACCAGAAGCAGCTCGTGATCAATCATGTCCAACATCACACGAGATGACAATATCGTCTTCAAATCGATGAATCTAATAATTACTCACAAATGATATTTTGTTGTTAATTGCGATGCCAATAAATACCTTGCTTGGTTGGTGCAGCATTTTGATCCTTCTCGCTTCTTGAACCTCTTCCATCAATTCTTCCAAGTCCTAATAGCCACACCAAATGACAAAGACCCGTAAAAGGAGAACATGAAAAAGGACTCAATATGGAAGAAGATGGAAGAAAAAGCATGGAAAATTACAAAACTTAAAAGAAGAAGCAATATGGAAGAAAGTGGAGCTTTTTCTTAGTCACACGGGCCATAAACCACTGTCTAACTGCCAATCTCTGATGATAAGCAATTCAACATAACACTACAACAAAGGAAGCCTTTCTCGATGTTTTTTTTAACGAGGAAACAATATTCGTAGCAAAAAGACAACCTTTTGCGACGTTCAAAAGCGTTCGTCAAAACTTTTAGCGACGTTCAGGTAAAATTGTAGCACAATCAAGACCAATGAGTGACGATTGACAGTATTCGTTGCCAAATAGTGCAATCGCGACTCAATCTATGAACGTCACTATAACTTTTCAAACATTTTGTTACGATCTTGGTAAATCGTCACTAAATGTTATATATTTTGCGATGATATTACTAAACGTCACCAAAAGGTCAATATTTGCTAACGAAATTGAGAATTCGTCGCGAAACATTATACATTTAGCGGCGACTGCTTTTAATCGTCGCTAAATATCAAACATTCAGCGACAATATTTTAAAATCGTCACCAAATGTTTCACATTCAGTGACAAATTTTTAGAAACTTCGCTAAATGTTTACATTTGGTGGTGATTTTTAGATGATTGAAATTTTCATAAATTATTAAACTAACATTTTTATAATCTATCATAGTTAAAATATGTTTTATTGGAGATTTGTTTTGAATGTATACAATGTGTTATTTGGAATAAAAAAACTCATAACATATTTTTAAGACTTAAAATAATAGTATTAATTAATCATTAGTATTTACTAATATTGCAAAAATTAGTAATGAAAATTTTTAAAAATTTTATTAATATAATAATATAATATATGGAGTAGTACGAACTTTGAATTAGATGTTACCTAAATCATACACTCATAGAACTATAAAAATAATAGTCCACATTCAATAGTACCCAATTTGACCCTTAAGTGGTAGATATGTTGTTTGGAAAATTATTACAGATATAACAATAAATAAACTTTAAAGCTGAGTTCAGTTGATTGACTCGCTAATTGACAATGATATAATTATTTTTTTGGATTCCAAGTAACATGAGAGTCGGTAAAGGTAAATGAGTCCTCGATGTCTGGATTCTCTAGAAGGGTTGTTACACATTCTAACGCACCAATTGAAACAGTAACAGTTGTTCCCTCAACAGTAGGGTTTTTTACACCCTCTTGCAATAGCTTTTCCGCTATAGCTAACTGACATGAGGATCGAGTGAATAAGTTGCTAGATTTAGTACCTAAAACATAAACAATATAGAATTTAGATATTGTCATATTAGTAAACCGTTAAATGAACTGAAATTGGAGGGCATGCATACGTGCATGAGCAGACGAAGTGTTTGGAATTGACGAATTTTTCCAATCAACTAATTTTCCTAATTCTTTACGGAGTGTTGTGACATCGCTCCCGCCTCCATGGGCATACATGTCACCTTCGAGACTGAAGGCAGCTTAAAATAACATGTAGTATAAACTATCAAATGTAAATATATATAATAGCTTCACAAAAGGAAATGAGATGTACATAATAAGGAAAGTGATGTTGTTCGGATGATACTAAACACTTTGAAGCAAAAGATCCACCGTGGAAGGCAAACGATGATTAGTATATAAACTGGAGATTTCTTTTTCAGTGTTGGTTAGCTCAGTAGAGACAATTTTGCCACATTCCTCCCAACGATATGAATTAGGGCCATCCAAAACTAGTCTCCATGTCGACATTCCTTCATGTGATTAAAACTAAAACATTAGTGGGAAGATAGACATAAAGAAATGACAAAGATAGACAATAAATCGTCTTCAAAACATAACCATAAACACAACTCATACATCAAATGTATAATTAAGAACTCACAATAAACACTTAAAGGGTTTTAGTGAATAATCACAATAAGCATGAAGTTACATGAGGTATAAGTACTAAACAATGCAACTTTTCCAATGATCGAGCGTCCTAAATCAGGACAGTAACACACAAAAGAGACGCAGTCTACCTATTTTGAGTTGTCTAAGAAAATACCCCTGTGCTTCACAGGACTAGAGGAAAGCCCAAACTCACAAATGGCAAGCAGGATGCATTTACATAAGTTCCTCAGTAAGCAAAATCCAAAAACAAGTTAAGAAGATTCAGTAACAATTAGGTCAACAAAATCGATTCACTCCGAAAACTAACTTAGCATAATCCAAACTGTTCAACGACAATGTCCAAATAATTATACACAAAGAAATAACATGAAAATTAGAAAACATCATATACAAAAGACAAAGAAATCAACTTTAGCACCGAAAAAAAAAGTGTGCACATATTTACAGAAAGAACGTCCAAGTTTACCATAGCAGGATAAAAATCATAACTCTTTTATTTAACAATGGTAAAATACTTGTTTTCTTTGAAAATGTTGTCTCAAGAGCCAAATGCAAACATCACATATAGTACGTAAAAGTAGACTAAAACTTATGACAAACCAAGATTGACAAACAAAGACCCAATCTCGTTAGTTAAAGATATGGAAGAGCTTGATAACAGGACATTGAAAATACAATAGATAGTAAAAAAAGAAGTGACAGGAATATAGACCGTGTTTTGATGAAGTCAATGACTTTGATATGTGAGTAAGGTATTGGTGATCGCTAGTATGTAGGAGAGGTTTTTGGATTTCAGAAGACTGCTTGAACGAGAACGTTAAGAAGGCTTTTATGTTTTGTGAATTTGAAAACCTAATACAAAATAACGTCGTTTATGTACTTTTGGTAAACGATGTCATTTATTGTTCGCTGTAGTTAATTAATTTGCTACGATTTGCTATATTTAGTCGACAATTATCAGATAGAGCGGCTAATGCATGGTTCGTCGCTAAAGGCAATAGGTTCATAAATAATTTTTAATAAATTTATTTTCCTATTCTAAATAAAAACATAATTTGAATTAAAAATTAAATGATTCATTTAAAAACTATTTGGAAATTAATAGGTTGACCATTCAAATAAAATAACATTGTCTTAAAATTACATTTTCATTAATATAATTTCAAAAACTTATTTTAGTAAATAAACATTGTAACACTTGTAATTAATATATGAACAAATTATAATATAATTATAAAACTATTTGTAACAAATTTACATTTAAAGACTAGTCATTTCCAAAAATTAAGCAAATGAAGAACAATTGCATATATAATTGAGAAGATTAATTTGTCTTTTTGTTATTAGTAATAGGAAAAACTAATATATGTTAATTAATTAAGAAGAAAAGGCTTGGGTATATTTTTCGATGTTTACAATTATTCGTAGCGAAATTATTAAGATTAGGTGACGCTTTAAGAAATTAGTAGCCAAATGTTGTATTTTTGATGACGCTATAGGTGTTTCATAGCCAAAGCGTGTCATTTGGCGACAAATATTGATATTATCGCAAAATGTGGCCCATCAGAATAATATAACTATGTTGTTTTTCGCCTTTTGCCAAACCTATTGGTGACGATGATTAAATATCGTAGCTAAAGGTTTGCATTTGACGACGATTCCTAGGTTCGTCGCTAAATGTTACAACGTTAAAAAAATTAAGTGGGATAATATCGTTTGTCGTCCTTCAATTTTATCAGACCCACCAGCCTTCCCCCTCCTTCTCCCTCGCTTGTCTGTTTTCTCTGAAAATCGAAGCTTGCTGTCGTTTCTTCACCGCACCCCTTTCCTATTCTTGTTGATTTTCTGTCTCTATCTTCGATTGTTTTTTGTTTGTCACCATATGCGGTAAGTTTTCTTTCATTTTTTCTAGGTTTGGTTGTGAATGTGTTAATGTCCTGAATAATGAATGTGTGCTGCTGTCTTCGAATTTTTTAGTTCTTTCCATGAATTGAAGACATATATTGTTGGGTTTGTGTTGCATTGTGTTAAGGATAAAAAGGGTTAAGAATGAATGAATGGTTGATTTTTTGTGTGTTTTATATTTTGCTCAGAAGGTGTTCGATGAAAGTCCTCACCCAATGTTTTTATGAAATGAATGTTCCGAATACTTTGTTTTTTGATTAGCTGTGATTTGAATGAACTCCATTATTCTTCCTGTTGTAGAGTTATTCATGAAAGAGCACAAATTTATAATGCATTTGATACAATGAATCAACCAGATACTTTGGCCTACACAGAAGTGATAACGCATAAATTAAAATTCTTCGGTTATGATTTCTGTTAGCACTTGAAGAGTAATTGGAGAGGATCAAGCCTTAAATTATAGGTGAACTCATTCTAAATGCTTAATACTTGGTAATCATGAGTTCATTTTTTATAATGTAAGTTGACAATTCAAATTTCAATAACCAAAAATTAAAAGAAGGAAGCATAAGATAAGAGGATAATTTAATTTTGGGATAACAAATTTTAAAGTGTATAATATTTTAGGATTTTTTATTTAGTATCCAAACTTTTAAAATTTGTAATTAAATGATTAACATTTTATAATCCTTACTACCTTAATTCAAAATATTATTTTTGTTAATATTTTATTGATTTGGTTAAAAAAAAATTTTAATCCATGACATATATAAATATGTTGTAGCTTATTATATATTACCCTCATAGTTGTACTCAATTTACTTCATGTACTCAATTTACAAATTCACATACAACCATTATCATTCTAATTTAGCCTACTTGTGTTTTCTTTTGGTCTTATGAGTATTAAATCTATTGTTAATGATTTCATTCAAATTACACGTGGTCTAGATTAGTAGTTCATATGCATCTTAATTTTGAACTCAACTTGTGTGTCTTATTTTTTTGAAACTTAGATTATTTTTTTATAAGATAAGGCATATTTTTTGTGATAGCTATTGTCTCATTATTAAAAGTTTATTCGTATTGGCTAAAACCATGGAGCGGTTAATATATGGTTCGTCGCTAAAACTAAGAACATTAAGAATAGTTTTAATGTTTCACAAAATGTTAATTTATTTTGCAATTACAATTATATGTTATGTTCTCAATTCGTTTTACACAGGTTCATTATAATGGCACCTGGGCGAAATAAAGGAAAGAGGTTGGTCATGGCAGATAAAGTTTCTCACACAGAACAACCAGCAATTCCATCATCAAATGAGAGAAGTCAGCAACAACAACCTTTACCAACATCGTCTGGTAGTCATGAGGGATCTTCAGATATATTTAAGATAATCAAACATATTTAAATTTATGTTATGATTACATGTTTAGTGTGTTTTTATCATTATGTATTTTTTTCAGGTTCCAATACTGGCCTCAGAAAACGAAGTAGAGGTAAGACAAAAAGAGTTAAGTTGCAACGAATGAATGTTGCGATGAATTCCAAATTGTCAGTGACGATTGACCCGACGCAAGTGCACCCAGTGGATAAGATCTAAACTGCAAAGTTGGCCAGTGAGTTGAGCGTCGTTGTTCGGAATGAGTTGCCTTGCCTTCAGCATATTAGGCAGTTGAAGGAAGACAACTTACTGCAAAATACTTTGGATAAAGTTTTGCTAACATTTCTATTCATTTCATTATATGTATTGCAATTTTACTTAACTAAATTAATAACTTATCTAATACGTATTTTTACAGATGAAGCTCAATATCGTTGATATCGACACACTTGAGGTTTCAATCAGTGTTTGTTCACTGTTGAAACAAAGGGTGAAGGATCACTGATATCGACTTCATAAATATTATCATTCTTTTCTTTCCGATGAAGAAGCAAGGAGACATGTGCCAAAACGGGAGATTGAAGAAAATTGGAATAAATTGTGTGATTATTAGGGTTCAACGAAAGTTCAGGTTTGTTTTTGTCCTCTTCATATTTCCTTCAATTAATTATGTTTATAGATCTCATAACTACTTATCTTAATTTTGGAAAAGTGTTCTAAAGCCAAGGTCAACAGAGCCTTAATGAAAACTCCTCATAACACTGGCTCCAAATCATTTGGCATTGTCCGACATTAATTAGTAAGTGTAACGTTTTCAATTTATTATTCTATTTTTAATTCAATAAATTCTAATTGTTTATAATTTTTTAAATTTATAATATAAAGTCAAACAGAACTCCTAAGGCAAGAGTGTGATAGGATCATACTGTACAGTACACACACACTACAATGAAGGTCAAGGCTGGATGTCTGAAGAGGCACAAAGTAATTGTGTAAGTACAAATAAATTAATATTACAATTTATTTTTCTATATAATATTAACTAATAATTTTTTAATTAACTCGATTTTCTACTTGACATTGTAAGACAAGATGCGGGAGTTATTGCAGACGTCATTGGTTGAGGGAAATCATCCCAATGTCGATAAAATTTACAACAATGTCCTTGGTACATAATCGGGCTATATCAAAGGTCTTGGATATGGCCCAAAGCCTGTTGGTGCCTCTTCGTCACGACCAGCATATGTGATGGCAATTCAAGAAAAGAACCAGGCATTGAAGACAAAATTACAATGTACAGAAGACAAGTTAAATCGTGGACTAAAAGTAGTTAGCAAGCTTAAAAAATTGGTTAAACAAATGCTAGGTTTTGCATATGTTAGTAGTAGTGACTCAGATGTAGACTCTTAGGTTGTAAATAATGTGTAAATATTGTTTTATATACAATGCATTCCATTTTATATATTTATTTTATTTCAATTTATTATTATTTACAAAATATGTCACTAACATTAATTACAATGAAATAATTTAAATATTTCAAAAAGTCTTAAAATTTGTAATAAATTAAAATAAATTCGTTTTTAACAATTATAGTAATTATTAATTTCAAAATTAAAAATTGTTACTAAATAATATTATCTATCAAAAAAATTCATCACAAAAAGTCTTTAAAATTGTAATAAATTAAAATAAATTCGTTTTTAACAATTATAATAATTATTAAATTAAAAGTTAAATTTTGTCACTAAATACTATTAGCTACTAAATACAATTCGTTACAAAAATTAATTAACTACGTATATATAACGTCGATAATAAGGTTTTGCTACAACCACGTTTTCGTAGCAAAAACTTTTTTGCTACCAAAACACAATCGTCACAAAATCCTATTAGCAAAATTCAATTCGTCACAAATTTTTTTTACCTAAATTTATAAAAACGTTTTTAAAAATATTTCCCTACAACAAAAACTTAGTGGGTAAAAGGATTCTGTTACCAAAATGAAATTGTCACTAAACATAAATACCTACGAACACACTTTCGTGGGAAAAAAAATATCTATAAAACAGAAACGTCACACAAAACCATGTATGACGTTCTCCTTATCGTTGGTAATAATTTTTACCGATGAATTATTTTTGTCGCAAACAAGTTTTGACAACGACTTATGGAAAAAGTCGCGAATGTTGTTTTGCTACCGGAATTCAGCGATGATTTGGGCGACGATACTAAATCATTGCAAATTGATTTCTCTTTTTTTAGTGACGTTTATTTTCATCGCGAAAGAACCGGTTTGTTGTATTGTAAAGACCAAGTCAGACCACGTTGGAATTATGTCTTGGAGATGATATCCAAAGCATAAGACTCCTACCAACTTCAACACCTAAAAAATATTTCAAAAATACCAAATATTTCATATGAAAACACTGGCGCCTCAAATAGATCGAACCTTTGTGTGGTAGAATAATCATTCCTAGAAATTATCAAATCATAAATAAGGACATTGATCAGGACACCACCTTTCTGCAAAGTGAACAATGAGTAAGTAGAGTAGAAGGGTCTGAAATCGTACCCCTTCAAAGCAGCAAAAAGTTTGGCGAACCAATATCTGGGGCTTATTTTAATCCATAAAACGATTTTTGAAGCTTCCACACAATTCCTGGACTCTATACTAAACCTGGATACATTTTTATCTACACCTCCTCTTGAAGAACTGTAGAGCAAAGTATTACGGACATCCATTTGATTCAGTTTCCATTAATTTGCTGTTGCACGGTTAAAAATGTTAATGCTGTAACCATCTTGACAATTGGAGCAAATGTTTGTATATAATCAATTCTTTCAACTTATTATCAAAAATCAACAATCGAGCTTTAAACCTTGTTATAGAGCCATGTGAATTGTATTTTATCTTGTATACCAAATTGCAACCAAGTGAATTCTTTTCGAGAGGTAAATATTCCACCACCTATGTCCCATTATTTTCCAGTACTTGAATTTCATTCTACATTGCCTCTCTCTACCTTTCATCCTTATTGCTTCCAAAAGGGATGAGGGCTATCACAACTCAGAGTGTGTGTTATTAAACAGGGCATACTTACGGTATGCATTGGCGCAAGTGAACTAGCTAGTAAAGGGGCTCAATTTCTGGATCTTGTTAGTAACATAATTGCGCAGACGAATAGACGACTATCTCATTTAATATACACGACCTAGTTGATTATCATGATGCTACTCGCCATCAACCATCGCAACCTGTGCCACTTGCACCTTACCACCAACTCGTGTATCCTGGGTTGCTACCCCTACTTCTTGTATCCCTTCACCTCCATCACATGCGCCCCCTTAGGTCAGCACTCCTATCTTTTTCTTGATCAGCGATGTCTCTTGCTTCTTTCGGTGTATAATCAACACATTTATTCCCAATATCATTCCCAACTCCCTCAAAGTCATCTTCATCTACTCTTTCATTAAAACATTTCCATCTAAAATTGAAGATAAAGTTCGATTAATTAAATATCCTGCAGTTAGCACAAATTCTCCCCAAAATTCAATAAGAAGAGCAAATTTTTTTGGATATCCCAGTACAAAACTTTTGAAAAACAATGTCATGTTCAAGAAAATAATTTATCATGCAAGTAAACTCTGTCCCGTTATCACTTCAAATAACTTTAACTTGCTTATTATATTGTCTTTCCACCATAGTAAATAAATTCAACAAAGTACGAGATTCATCTTTCTTATCAGTTATTAAGAACATCTAGACAACATGAGAATAATTATCTACTATTGTCAGAAAATATGAAGCACCACAAGAGGACAGAGTACTCCATGCACCCTATACATCACGTGTGGTACCCTCTGAAAATAATAGAGCTCGGTCCTCCATTCACCCGCATCAGCCAACATCTTCAAAATGAATCGCGTATAACACAGATTATTAGTGAATTGGACAATACAGGTTCACTCATCTATCAATTATAACGCAGAAATGAGATTGCAATTTAAACGGGGCATATAGAAACGTTTTCAAGCTTAAAATTCCCGTCAAGTCTTGCTGACCACCCTTCCTTAGTTACAGTGGCATGTTGTCCATGTCCAATGAGACATCCAGACACCTCTCGCAATTCACACAAGCTCTTCAAACTCCCCGTCGTACATGATTCGAGTAGAGTACTATTGTTTTATCCTTCACCTCTCAACGTCCCTTCTTCCTGGTGTCGGTTTGAACAGCAAGTCCCATAATCTCCCCTCGTACTTCCTTAGCGCCAGTGATGATCTTTATCCTTATTGGATGTGTAACGTACATCATATATTTTGAAGAAAAAAGTCTCGATCAATTTTGAAGATACTTTTCAACCTAGAACGCTTGTTTGCAATTTTAGTCTCATAATAGCCATTGATTCTTATGTCAGGTTTACAGTAACGTTCCTACATTAGATCTTATGAATCCACGAAGCCAGTGACTAATGACTGGTTTCTGACGAGAATGGTCAATGTCCTATTTTATGGGAAGGCCATGTTACCAACTTGTACCCATTTCCACAAATCAGCATCGCCAATACTTTGTTGGATTTATATGCGGAAGCTTAGGAAAGTGGACTCTAATATTTAATGAAGCAATAACAAAAAAAGAAATAGAAGGCTCGTAATAAAAGAAATGATGAATAGTAACAATGAATGAGAGCGGACGAGAGGAATACTATTGTAATTTTTTTTCATTGATCACAATTAATACAATGCATATATAGAGGAATTAGAGGCAATTTATTGACTATTCAAATACTTGCTTCCTTCTCTATTAAGAAAACTTGCCACCACAGGATCAAAATTATAAATTACTATTTTATATTTTTAACACCCCCTCTTAATTTATAATTTTGATAGTGTTTTTGAAACCTTCTAACTTTTCATATGTTGATGACTTGGTGAAAATATCTGTCAGTTGCTTAACTATGTTGACAAATTCAAGTTGGATTTCTTCTTCTTCGACAATATATCTAATGAAGTGATGTCAAATTCTATATACTTTGTCCTGTTGTGGAATACTGGATTTTTTGTCATTGCTATTGCTGACATATTATCGCACTTGATGATAGTTGGAGTAGTTTTTTCATGTTGCATGTCTGACAAAATTCTCCTAAGCCATACTACTTCATATGCTGCTTCTGTTGCTGAAATATATTTTGCTTCTACTGAAGATAATGCAACAGTCCTTTGTTTCTTTGATGACCAGGAAATTGGTTTTGTACCTAAACAAAATAAATATCCTAAAGTGCTCTTACGGTCATCTATGGTTCTTGCCCAATCACTGTCTGTATATCCCACAAGCTTGTTGTTTGCTTATTTGGCATACTTGATTCCAAAATTTTCCATACCTTGCAGATAGCATAAAATTCTTTTTACAACATTGAAATGATTTTTTCTTGGCTCGTGCATAAATATGGAAACATAACTAATTGCAAAAACAATATCTGGCCTTGTATTTGTTAAATATATGAGACATCCAACTAGGCTTCTGTAGATTTTTGGGTCAGCTTTCTCTACACTATCATCTTTTTACAACTTCTCGTTCAAAGCCATTGGAGTTGAGATTGGTTTGCAGGGATTGATACGAATTTTTTTCAATAAATCATTTAAATATTTTTCTTGGGAAATAAATATTTCTCCTTTTGTTTGTTGAACTTGGATGCTAAGAAAATATTTCATTAATCCAAGATCCATCATCTCATATTCTTTCATCATCGAATTTTAAACTCCTCTACTATCTTTCGATTACTGCCAGTATAAATTAAATCATCAACGTATAAGCAGACAATAAGAATATTTTTTATACCTTCCTTTTTCACATATAATGAAGGCTCACTTAGGCTTCTCTAAAATCCATTTTTTTGAAAATATAAGTCAATTTTGGTGTTCCAGGCTTGAGGTGCTTGTTTTAATCCATATAATGCCTTTTTTAATTTCAGAACTTTGTTTTCTTTTCCTTTGATAGTGTAACCTAAAAGCTGCTCCACATATACTTCTTCTTTGAGTTCACCATTGAGAAAGGCATATTTGACATCTAATTGATAAACTGGCACCTCCATTTGAGCAACTAATGCAAGAACTGTTATAACTGTCTCCATTGGGACAACTGGTGCAAATGTCTCTATAAATTCGACACCTAACTATCGTGAGTATCCTTTGGCAACTAACCTTGCTTTGTGCTTCTGGATAGTTCTATCTTCCTTGTATTTTGTCTTATAGACCCATTTTAATCCAATTACCTCCTTGCCTTTAGGTAAGTCCACCAGTTCCCATGTATTATTCTTTTCAATTATTGCAATTTCATCATCCATTGCATTAATTCATATATCATCCTTTGCTGCCTCTTCAAAATTTTGTGGTTCATATGCAAAGAAAGCAATATGAGAAGTTTCATAAATTTCTCTAAGGGAGCTTACCTTTCTTAGTGGTGGTGATTCTGAATTTGATGTTGTGTCTATAATTTGGCTTGGATTTTGTGCTTTTTGGCTACTCGTACTTGACTCTAGAATTTGCTGACTTGTGCTTAGGTCTGAACCTTACATAGGTTGCTTCTCTAAGTTTCATTAAATTGGTATTTCTTGAAATATTTTTGTACCTGTACAGAAGCTGTCTTTGAAATTCCAGGATGCAGATTCATCAAATATCACCCCTTGAGATTACCAGTTTATTTTTATTTGGGTTATATAATCGATAACATTTTGATTTGTTGCTATATCCAATAAAGAGAAAATTTTCTCATTTCTCATCAAAATTTTCTCTATACTGTGAGGGGACATGTATATAAGTTATACATCTAAAAAATTTTAAAAGTTGTACATGAGGCTTTTGTCTGTGCCATGCTTCATATGGAGTCTTATTCATTACTGCTTTTGTTGGAGACTTATTTAGGATGTAGACAACAGTATTTACAGCTTTTTCCCAATAGTCATTTAGTAGACGTTTATCTTTTAGCATGCTTCGAGCCATTTTTGCAATTATTCTATTCTTTCATTCTACAACGCCATTTTGTTGTGGTGTGTGGTGAACAGTCAACTGTCTTTAAACTCCATGTTATTGGCAATACTCCATGAAAGGTTTTGATATAAATTCTCCACCACGATCTGTTCGAAGGGTCTTTAGTGGCTTCCCAACTTGTTTCTCCACTAATGCCTTGAATTGTTGGAAGACTGAAAATGCTTCTGATTTTTCTTTTAGAAAATACATCCACATCATTCTGGTATAATCATCCACGAACAGAAGAAAATATCATATACCATTGAGTGATGGAGTTCTAGTTGGTCAAAAATATCTGCGTGTACCAACTCTAACGGTGCTTTTGCTCTCCAAGTATATTTCGAGAATGGCAGTTGATGCATTTTTCCAAAATGCATCCTTCACGAATTTTATCTATACGGGCAAATATGAGGTAGGCCTAAAACCATGTTTTTGTTTTTTAATAATTTTAGGCCTTTGTAATTTAAATATCCATACCTCAAATGTCATAAATATGACTCATCCATTTTTTGACTTTGGAAAGCATATTTTTCATCATATGGCAGAATAAGAGGAAAAATATTATTTTGATTCATTTTTATTTTGCCATTATGATATTTTTATTTTTATCAAAAATTATGCTTTCATCGCCATCAAAATTAATAGAATAATTTTCTCTAAGTAATTGGCCAACACTTAAGAGATTTGATGTTAAGCCAAGTACATATAGAACATCATGGATGAGTTTAGAGTCACCTGTTTTAGAGTTCACTTGAATTACTCCTTTTCCTTTAACATCGTGCAATTTTCCATCTCCAAGCTTGACTTCAAATGAGAAAATTTCATCCATCTTCACAAAGATTTGTTTGTCACCTGACGTATGACTACTACATCCACTATCCAAATACCATGTATTTTTTGTTTCTTTTTGACTAGACATGCATGAATAAAATACTTGACTTTCTTCCATTTTTTCAGAAAAATTTACTTCATTATTTTGAAGCATGTCTTTGTACCAGTAGTCTCTTTGTGAATGGCTAGAAATTTTACACTTCATGCATCTATATCAAAAAATTTTTGATTCATGTCCAGGCTTTTTGCAAATAATGCAAAATGGTTTAGGATTACCTATAACATTTCTTTGTTGATTATTGCTTCTTCCTCCTATGCTTTGAGATAGTTTTCCACATCCTCTGTATGTTGAACCTCCTCTATTTGATGAGCTACTCGATGTAGTTGCAGAATTATTTTCTCTAATATTACAGTTTGGTTTGAATGCTTGCTCCAAGGCTTGTGTTGAGAATTTGCTCATCCTTTTTTCATGTGTTTCTAGCGAACCAAATAATTGATCCAAAGAATATGTTTTCAGATCTTTGGATTCTTCAATTGCTGCTACTATATGCTCAAATTTTGCTGGTAAAGATCTCAATATTTTTTCTACTATTTTCAATCTTTAATGGTATCTCCATAACTTTTAATTTGATTAATAATTGTTGAAACTTTGGATGAAAATTCTTGGATAGTTTCACTATCCTTCATTGCTAAATTATTGAATTCTCTATCTAAAGAGTTTGAATTTTTATGGAAATTACCTTTTCATAGCCTCCAAATTGTTGTTTCACTATCTCCCATGCAACTTTTGCTTTAGTTGCATTTGATATTATGGGAAAAATGCTTTTGCTTACCCCTTGTTGTAGAAATAGTAATGCCCATGCATCTCTTTGTACATTTTGTTTGTATTGTTTTCTGGCAGCTTTTGTCCACGTCTGCAGTTTCACTTGACATTCAGGCTCCTTATAGCCTTCTTCGATTATATCCCATAAATCTTGAGAGATAAAGAGTGTTCTAATATGTATGCACCAAAAATCATAATTCTCACCGATAAATATGGGAACTAGATTTTGAGCATAGCTAAAGGTTGATTGGGTGTTGACTGTCATGACTATTTTTGAAAGGATTAGAACAACACTCTGATACCAAAATTGTTGGATTTAAATGCGGAAGTTTAGGAAAGTGGACTCTAATATTTAAAAAAGCAACAATAAAAAAGAAATGGAAGGTTAATAATAAAAGAAATGGCGAATAGTATCAATGAATGAGAGAGGATGGGAGGAATCCTATTGTAATTTTTTTTCATTCATCTATGTGTCATAATTAATACAATACATATATATATAGAAGCATTAGAGGCGGTTTACAGCTCATGCTTAACTCATGTTTATAGCAACTCATGTTATTAATTAATGCTTTGCCGTTATTGACTATTCAAGTATTTGCTTCCTTCTCTATTAAGAAAACTTGTCAGGATCAAAATTATAAATTACTATTTTATATTTTTAACATACTTTTCTGTTATCGTTGCTAAGTACCCAGGTCAAGAATTTAAAATGTGGATTGCGATTGACACAACGTAGTGGTTCCTAGATTATCGTAGTAATAATTGTATAGATACAATTGTAATCCAAATAACGGTCACCACAATCTGCTCTTTGGAAACATGATTACGATACCATGCCAGTCACAGTGTGCCTGTTGCTCCTAATTAATATCCACCATTGTTGACATTTTCTAGGATGTTAAAGTTTTGGTTAAATTAGCCAATAAAATGATATAAGAAACAGTTTCTAGCATAAGATAATCCAGTTCTCAGCTTCTTCAATAGTTATGAGGGAAAATATATTAATTGATCTTGTTATTTAATTATAAATTATTCGTTCATTAACTAATATATATATTAATGCTTATGCTACTTGGAATCGTGCTCTGATGCTTGAAGTTATGGGTTAGACCTCTTCTTTTTAGCGCTTGGACCTCTTTTCAGCGTTGCTTTCACGTACGATTCCTCTCGGTCCTGAACAATATGGACCTTTTAGGACCTTTTAGGTTTGTAAAACAATGTCGTATGCTAAAATTAGTTTCAAGTTTATGAAGAAACCAAGTGATTATTTTCTGTATATCCTATCTTTTGTGCGTAAACATTTCTTTATATTCAGAAAGTAAGAGATATGAACACAAGAAAATGTGCATACGTGGTTTTATCCTGTGATCTACCAATCAAAGTTGATATGCAAAATCTGAGCTTCTAAAAGTTCATAGAAAAAGGGAAAGACTATTCTGAGTCAATTTTTAATAAGCATGTTTTGTCTGCGTCCCCAACAAGTTGGTCTTCTTCTTCTTCTATGTTAAAGCACCATGCTATCTCAAAGATTAAGATATTGTTGAAGAGAAGCCAGATGCCTTGTCAGGACTGGATCTTTCCTGGTACCAGATGCTTGATGCTTTCTTTTCTTCTTTTGTCTTTTTGATTTGTTACCAACCCTTTGGAAACCACCATCGCCAAGAAAGTGAGTGATAAGGCTAAGCAGCATGACTATGCAGTCCACATCTGTAGCACGTTTACACGTCCTTATACCTCAATCAAAGAAAACCAGTTTGCTTAAACAATTTAAAAGATAGTAGAACTAAAATTTTTAAAAAAATGAAATTTCTTGATTGAGAAATTTAAGGTAAGTGAATATAAATAGTGGCCAATTGTTTGGACTCATGTATTTTTATAGAAGGTAAACCTACCAGTTGCTCATTTGTAATCATAAGGTCATAGATTTAAGTCGTAAAAATATAAAAAGAAGGTTGCGTATATTATAACCTTAATCAAATTTCTAAGGAAAGCCTTATATACTATTATGTTGACTTTTTTTATTTTTCTTCTATAAGACTTTTGAGTAGCATATTTATGCAGGCTTTATAAGGTACAAATCTTCTAATAAATTTTCTTTTAAGATAAACGAATCTCTATATTATATGTTTTTAATCAAATAATACAGAATATACGACACATTTGAAAAGGAAATGTCTTCTTTTGATTTTAGAAGCAACAAAAGAATATGGGCCAGCTTCTATCAACTTTCTTTTGCTGTAGAGAGCAAATGTCAACTTTGTTGTACTATTCAAAGTTACGTTCAACACAATAGACATAAAGCATTGTTTATCACGACTGGCATGGCGTTTGGTGGGATCATTAGATTAATTATAGAGAAATTTCCAAAGTCTTTCGTATTCCTCAATTTTCTTCTGTCATTTCGAGGCCTACAATAAGGTCCAGGCTCATACAAATGATGCCTATACATTCCACGGATTGAATTGTTGTTACACACCTGACAAATGGCTCAAATTTCTTGTTTACAGATCCTATCACTTTCAGTTTTGGTTTCGGTTGCCACAGTAGTTTATGCTACTTCCGGTGAATTTGGGACTTACATTATCCACATGGACAAATCGGCAATGCCAGCTTCGTACTCATCTGAACATCACTGGCACATATCAACTCTATCATCACTTTCTTCACCGGAAGGACTTGATCCAACCCATCTCTACAGCTACAAGCATGTGATGAATGGCTTTAGTGCTATTTTGTCACGGTCTCATGTTGAGCAACTAGAGAGTTTGCCAGGCCACGTTGCCACATACAGGGGATCATTTGGCCGCCGCGCGACCACCAACACCCCACAATTTCTTGGACTAAATAAGGATAGAGGTCTATGGCCAGACGGAAAATATGGCGATGATATAATCATTGGGATTGTTGACGGTGGAGTTTGGCCTGAAAGCGAGAGCTTTAATGACTATGGTATGCCTCCAGTGCCAGAGCGCTGGAGGGGCATATGTGAAACTGGACCTCAGTTCAATACATCTCATTGCAACAGAAAGCTGATCGGAGCACGCAAGTTCAGTGAAGGAATGAAGAAGGTACGAGGTAGCATATCAACAACTCTCGACTATGATTCTCCAAGGGACTATGACGGTCATGGAAGTCACACAGCTTCCACAGCAGGTGGTGGCTCGGTGCAAGGTGCTGAATATTTCGGGTACGCTAAAGGGACAGCAACCGGCATAGCACCATTAGCTAGGCTTGCCATGTACAAAGTCATGTTTTACTATGACGAATATGATTGTACAGCAGCTGATACACTTGCTGGAATGGACCAGGCCATAGAAGATGGAGTCGACGTGTTGTCATTGTCCATCTCGTTCGATGAGAAACCGTACGATGAGAACCCGATAGCCGTAGGAGCTTTTGCAGCTCTGAATAAGGGTATATTTGTTGTGTGTTCAGCCGGAAACGATGGCCTACCGTACACTGTTCAAAACACAGCTCCTTGGATCACGTCAGTTGGTGCTGGTACGATTGATAGAGAATTTACAGCTACTGTGACGGTTGATGAAGGGAACGTATCTTTCATTGGAAGTTCAATCTATCCTGAGGACTTGCTTGT
>JANQBM010000221.1:38620933-38634250 GCA_025594535.1 Erythroxylum domingense
ATTTTCTCTAATTTGATTTTTTAATTGTAAATGATAAATTAATTGATTTAGTAATAAATTTATATGGATTTTACTTGCATATTCGCATTTTAAAAAAGAAGTTGAATGATGGAAAATTTGAAAGATCGATGGTTACGAACAGTATTTTAAAAATTGGATCGAAAGTTAAATTGATAAGATAAAATGTTTAAGATTTAAAAGATTTAACCTCATAAAATTATCTAAAAATTAAATGAAATTTAAAATTTTAAAATATGATTGTAAGAGATTGTTCTTATTTATCGAATAAATTGAAGTTTAATTAAAAAATAGATTATTGAATAAAAATTAATTGATTTATTTTAATTTATAAAAAAATATTTGGAAACGGAAGAACTCGCATCTACTATCTTTTAGATGCATATTAAGTAAACCTCTAGATTAACATAATAGTCTGCAAATCAAGTCAATCGGGTACTTCGTACTAGGTATGCTTTGTGCGACAAGAACGATCAAGAGAGTGTATGTAGGGGGTTTTAAATATAGGACCTTTTGACTTCATGTCTCCCATTTCATCATCTCATCCACCCCTTAGGACAATAAAAACTTATTAATTTAAGAAAATTGATTGATTAATTAGTAAATTGATCAATTTTTAATAACAAGAATTATCAAAGTAAATCAATTTGAAAAGTTGAACAGTTCAAAATTTTTATGGTTTAATCAGCCGAGTCGGTTGAGTTATTTATATAAAAAATAGGTAATTATTCTTATTCAAATGGAATAATATATTATGTAGATATTCTTTTTAGTCAATCTAAAATAAAATTTCAATTTTCTTTTGATAATTAATTGAAAATTTTAAAATGGAATTATGTTTTTTCTTTGAATATTCTTATTCTTTCTATTTGAGCAGGAATAAAAAATAATTGAAAAAAAATGCAAATTGGTAAAAAAAAAGTTAAAAGAAAATATCTGGCTACTATTGGCCAGAGATGTTATCGGGCTGTGATGACGTGGCATTATGGAACCAATGGACACGTGTAAAGAGTCTTCCATGTGGAGCCTTTTATTGGTCCCCCAACCCCAAAACGCATTCCCTTTACTTTCTCAGATTTTCTCTGCAACAAACAAGCCCACGCGATTTCCACGTGGCAGGTCTCCGATCGGGAGAGAATCCACGGCGGATTATGGCGGACCTGGCCATGGATCTCCTGAAAGTGGCGGTTTCCGGGTGCCAGAGCCGGTTGGATGCTTCGAGCTCGGACTCGTCTGCCATTAGTGTGGGTTGCCCCAAGACTTTCTCGCTTGGGAAAGCCAATGCGGTAATCTAGTAACTGTCTCTCTCTCTATCTCTGTTTCTTTAACAGCATTTGCGGTTGTTTTCAAGAACTTCTCTCTGTTTTGGTGGAAGTTTATGGCCTTTTTTGGTTCTGTGCGGTGAATTGTGAAATTGGTTGTTTGGTTAGTTTGATTTATTGAGATTGGACGTGTTCATTGCAATTGTAATGTGCATGTGTATGAATGGTCCAAAGATTTAAGTTTGTTCATGAGTATGACTGTATGGCTGCATAGGAATTGTAGGATTATCTTTTAAAAACTGGTTTTTATGGGAAGTTCGTAATTGAGGAAGTTCTGTAAATGAGATTTTTGTGGGGGATGGGGGAGAGTGAAAAAAGAAGGTGATCTATGAAGAAAATTAGTTCGGGTGTTGATATTTACGCTAATTAGTATTCACCTTCGCTGGATCGTTTTGAGCCATTGAATTACGATATTGGACATTAATTGAAGTGCAAAAGAGCTGCTTAGAGGGATTGCATTCTAGTCTTGTTTTCAAAAGAACGAAACTTCAACTTTGTTGAGGACTGTATGGATTAGACTCGATTTTTACCTCAAAACCTTGAGCTATTAGATTATGCACCTTTTCTTATAGTTATCCATTTTTCATATGGAGCTTATTTAGCCTTTTAGGAAAACTCCCCTGTAAAAACTGTTACAAGTGTTCTGTAATTTGTTGGAATTCAGAAGTTATCTCAGGATTTATGGGAAAGCATTAAGTCATATATGTTTTATTGAAGATGCGTATTCTAAAGTTAAATAATCCAATGTAAAAGGACTAACGTATTTATTTGAGCTCTAATGAGTAGTTGATCTGATTTTCCATTCATGGGGCCATTTGATTACAGGGACCATCTACACTGTGGACAGATGAGAAGCATAATCTGTATCTTAATTCATTGGAAGAATCTTTTGTTAAAGAGTTGCGGCAATCCATTGCTGTTCGTGTTTGCCCGCACGAGATAATGAGGGGAGCACGTTCATATCTGCAGCTGCCATCAGAAGATTGTACTTGTTCACCACAGGTTAGGGATTTAATCTCTATATATGGAGATTTCTACATGCCTGGCACCAAAGATCTGATTCCACATCCCTCCACCCCCTTCCTTGCCATAAATCAGAAGTAGAAGAAGATCTCGAGGACTTAAAGGGATACAAGAAACACCATCAACTTGTCTCACCTTTTTTTCAATCATTTTACTCATGTTCATCTTATTATTTTTCAGTTGGGTTTACGACATGGTTGCTGCACGAAAGACAAAAATGAGCCTTGGTTGGAAAGCACAGCTGATTCTAATAGTCTTCAGAGAAGCACGAGAATATGTTGTTTTACGTCTGCTTGCAAATGGCATAATGCGGCATCTCATGTTGCCGAACGAAAATCTAGTTGTTGTAGGAAGGTATGTCATGAAGCAGGGAGTTCTGGTGTTGCTCATGGATTCACAAGAAGCTCAGAATTGCGGCCCACGTGTCGTCTACGCAATCTTGTTGTTGGTGGCATCATAGGTAACATTAACTCTATATCTCCTCTCCACCAATTCAACCTTTTATTTGTTGCTTTGTTTCTCAATGAGAGCTTTGTAGTACTGACTTCTGGAAGCTGTGTTGGCAAAGTGAATACCAATTGTCAGTTATATATGCACTTTCACTCATGTGTAGACAAATTATAGTATAAAGGCTCTACTGGAAGTTAATCCTGGTGGAAGAAGAAGTTTTAACCTTCTCAATCGCTGACCAACAAGGCTCAGTGGTTGACGGGGTAAAACAGTTGCAAATAAGCTCTTTTTTGTCTTGCTTTTAAACTGGATGCATGGGTAGTTTTTCTCTTTTGCTAAAAGGTCTGCAATTAGGTTTTTTATCCATTTATTAATCTCACTTGTATTTTCTTTCAGAGGATTCAGATCAGAATTTTGTGGATGAAGGAAACGGAGAGATGTTGTGTTCTGTGTCCACGCCCAAAAGGTTAAAAACTGTTGAAGCTGATGCTTTAAGTGATGATCAAAAGATGTGCAATGTGAGTTCTTTATTAGCCTCTTCCATACAAGTAGATCATACAAAACTCTGTGTTGGGATATTGGGTCAATTGTTTACATCAATTCTATTAGTTCCTTCAGGTTGTGCCGTTTGGAAAATCTACTACAATTAGTGTTTCAACTGTCAGTGGAGCTTTCTCTGACAGATAAGACCAGCTGCCTCCAGAATTGCCGAGCGACCCTGTTAGCTTGGTTAGCTCAAAATGTAATCCGCAATGTTACTTAAGGGAGAAGCAAGTTTCAGTTGGAATTGCAACTTGAAAGGCGACGCTTGACTCTAGTTCAGGAAAACATTGGCTAAGGGTTTATCCATTCCCTATATGAAGAATTATTCTGAGCTGAACATTTAAAGACCATAAGTTGCTTCTGCAGATGGATATTTGACGGAAAACAATTCTGGAAGACAATACCCACAGCTTACAAAAACGAATTTACTATTGATGTACATTCTATGCATTATAGTAAGCAGCATGTTAGGTTACCATGTAATTTCTACTTTTATTTTCTTTTGATTTATACAGTTTTGTACCCATGTAAACCTTTGATAATTTAGAAGATAGAGAAGAATACACCCCATTATTTACTCTGCTGTGGATCCACATTCAACCCTGGGCTAAATCTAATATGATCTAGCTCTTTATCTTTACTGGGATGAACTCCTATTAGGTAGGACAAATTCTGGCTCAAAGACCACATAGTTTACCATCAAGGGATGTCTCTGTTCGAGAATTCCCAAAGTGTGAGTTTGTATAACCCTGTTTTGACTAACGTAAGGCCATTACTTATTTTGTTGAGTAATCAAAGGAGATGAGATGTATGAGTTGATTCAGATAGTGACAAACATGAATAAAGAGGGACTATTTTGCTTTGGCTGTAGAAGAACACATATTGTATGTATTGATTTCCCTGCTCCAATATGATTTAATCATCTACTATTTATCCGCTTTCTGAATTGAAGTTTGGCATGAAGAAATCTCTAAGGCAAGTCTTGTCTCTGCCACATGTCGCTGTTTGTGCAGCATTGTTTGAAGTTGAAAAGCATACTGTGTGTTTGCAACATTGTATGGAGTTGAATAAGAATATGCTCTTAGGCATATCAAACACTAAATTCATCACGATGTTACTCTTTACTAAATTCGGGTTCAAATACGAATCATAGGTTGGAAGATTTCTTGAGTCGAAATCATTATTGGTCCTATAAACTGAATCCTCCATCCAAAACATCTCTTCTGAGAAGCCAGATGAATCTACTGCAAAAGGGAAATACAGTGACATATAAGCTGTTCAAGAAAAGAGATGAGATCGAACATTCACATTCTTAAGAATTTATGAATATTATAATTCATATCTTAATGAAAGTTTAATCATTTTAGACCAAATTGCATAGCCATATGTATCTGTTAGGCATAGCTATCTGCCTTGGATTGACCCCTGACAGAGAGACACAGATATCTTTAAAATGTCTTCCCAACCAATCTGAAAGACAAACATCAAAGGTTTACTGCATCAAGAAAGCCCAAAACGTTATCTGTAGTTCCAAATTTAAAACCTGAACAATTTATAGCCTCGTTTAATAACAGCTTCTTTCTACCTTAAAAAGATCATCTTTAAACATCAGTTTGGCACGTCCACATCTCCATTTAGTTCTCCCTCACCTGATGTCTCTCTTTCTAGAGAAAGAGAGGGAAAAAGTTTTATATGTAGAGGGGGTTTAACGAAAAATTCGAAAGCGGGAAGAAAGATTGTTCCTTGATGGGTGTTTTCTCAAATTCAAGAGGGTCACGAGCTGTTGCAAACGCAGAAAGTTTGCCCTTATCAGATGGGTTGTCTGCGCCTTCGTTGGTTTCTGTTCCTAAGCGGAAGTGGTCGAATGTTTTGCCTCTTTTTGTCGCTCTTGTGGTTTTAGCAGAGATAGCATTTCTAGGTCGTCTTGACATGGCAAAAAATGCAGCTTTGGTTGATTCATGGGCTGATAGTTGGTTTGATAGGTCGCATCCGTCTCCTGATTTGGGTGTAAAAAGGGACGATTTGGGAGTTGGACTCGAACGTATTCACCACAAAGAGAAACATCTGGAAACAGAGAGCTGCGAGGACTGGTTAGAGAGAGAGGACGCTATTGTTTATTCCAGGGACTTTGATAAAGATCCTATCTTGGTTATTGGCGGCGAGAAGGTTTATCATCTTTTTTTATGATTATCAGTTAGTTTGTCTTTAATCCGTTATTTTTTTGTGGCTTGGCTACTTGGTTTGCAGGATGTTTTTGTTTGAATTCTCGTAAAAAACCATTGCTCTTTGTCCACTTCTCGGAGGTTAAATTGCAATCTTGATTTATGGGGTACTGCGTACAGCATGGCTTAGTTATTGTTCCATTCCTCATCTAAGTTGACCAGCGTTACCAGTTTTGGGGGAGAAAGGTTTACTATTGCTTGAATTTATCATTTATGACTCTGAAAGTACCATACAGAAACGTAGTAACATGGATTGATTTCCTAGTTGTTAGTAAGCTTTATGAATTGATTCATGGGTTAGATTTTAACCTGGTTTAGAATTTATGGCAGTTCACTAGTTATGATGGCTTGTTTTATTTAGCTAACTGCAATTTTCTTCAGTCAACTCTTTCATAGCCCTTTTTCCTCAACCTGTGAAGTAATTTTTCTCCAAGAATAACAAACAAAAACTAAATGGTATCAACTATCAATTTTGAAATTAAGGGATTGGGGGATTTATGTATAGTAATCTTGCTTATACAGAGAAAAAAGGCTTTTTGGGCTTCAGGTTGAGTAATCCTACTTGTCTTGGACATTATTGGTTTACCATGTAATTCTTGAAAATCAATGCCTGAAAGTGCAATGCAAACGTATGTTTATATTGCTTAGCTTGTGTGGACCTGCTGCCTGCTTTTGTATTTCTAAGATACTTTTCTTTTCCCAGTTTAGGGGTTCCTAAACGTCATTGTCAGATTCTGAATTTAAATAACAATATTTTGATGTTTTCACTTCATTACAGGAGTGGAAGACTTGCAATGTGGGATGCGAATTTGGGTTTAATCGCAGTAGGAATCCTGATGCTGCATTTGGGTTACCTCTGCAATATGGAACTATGACTGTGCACCGATCAATGGAATCAGCTGAGTACTATCCAGAGAACAATATTGACACAGCACGACGGTGGGTAAGCACAATCTTGAATAAATACAATGCATTGTAAAAAATACAATTTAAAAACTCTCAGTGACTAATAATCAGTTAAGACGATTCAAGTTGTTCTTGACGTTCTTATGTTATTGCTTCTGCTGTTTTTCCTACTCCATTTAGGTGAATCATCTATATTTAACCTTCATTTCCTTATAGTGTATAAGTTCTTGACTTCAATGGAGCAGTATCTTAAGTAGAAAAGAGCTCTATACTTTATATTTTTAAATAAGCGTACTTTTATTTGATAATCAAACAGAGAGCTTGGTTTTACTGATATAGTTGAGGAATGTTAGAGATTGGATTTGAACTATCTATGCAATAAAACCAAAAATGATAACTTGAATATGAAGGTTAACAATTAAGTTGGTTAACAATTAAGTTGGCGTTTACTGTAATATTAGTCTTATCCAATAATTGGAAAAGGTCCTAGTCTGGTCAATTGCCAATTGTTTTGCCGTTTCTGACTCAAGAAAGAATTGAAAGAACTTATTTCATCTGCACCAAATTTGAGTATAATGTCCAGTGGATTTGAATTGTTCACATATATTGCGATCTCCTAAAATTGCATGTCTCACAATTTGAGATACCTATGGAGCTAAATCTTTCTGTTATTTTATCTATTAGGTTCCTCAAAATCTAGAGAAAGACTGATCTATTGCGTTCTTTTGTAAGTAGGAGGGGTTATGATGTCGTAATGACAACTAGTCTCTCATCAGATGTTCCAGTAGGATACTTTTCGTGGGCTGAGTATGATGTGATGGCACCGGTACAACCCAAGACTGAGAAAGCTCTTGCAGCTGCTTTCATTTCCAACTGTGGTGCTCGTAACTTCCGCCTGCAGGTTCTTGATGCACTTGAAAGGTTGAAAGTCAAGATTGATTCTTTTGGCGCTTGCCACCGTAACCGTGATGGTAGAGGTGAAAATGCTGATACCATTTTGACATGCAGCATGTGCAAACTTATTGTGCCTTTTCCATTAAATGTTCCTTCAAAGTTCATTGATATGGATTTGTATGCCCATGAGGCTATAAAGTTGTCTTATTAGCCATTAAGCTGTGAAAATCTGTGGATTCTTAAAATTTTAGAGAAAGTATTGTTGCAACCTTTGATCATGCTAATTCTGCTGATTTTGGATAGTTGGCAAATGATTGTTGTGTCTGCATTTGTACTCACATCTTGCATGGCCATTGAAGTTGTTAAGATTGCAATTGAAGTTCAAAGTGCAACTAAAGATATTAATCACTTTCGATGAGTCTAAGGTATAAAAGAATTTTTATACAGGCTGTTGTAAGTTTCCAGGTGAATTACGTGTGAGCCTCTGTTTCATAATAGCTTAATGAATGTTTTCCCCTTTCTAGGATTAAAGAACTAGAGATTGCTTTGTGCTGTAACCAAGAAAAGAACGAAAAGAGGTGGAAGATGCTGTGAGATTCAGGGATCATTTGATTTAGGTACTTTAGGATCTCTGTTCAATCAGTTATCTATGTCATGAACTAAATTTATTAATGTGTTTCTGTTTTGATTGTGTTAGCATGTGTCACTAGTCTTTGATTTACTAGAAACTTGTGGTCTGACAAATCTTTTGCAGTCAACAAACTCGAAACCCTGAAGCGCTATAAATTTAGTTTGGCTTTTGAGAATTCGAATGAAGAGGACTATGTCACTGAAAAGTTCTTCCAATCTCTTGTTGCTGGTATGAGATTTATATTCTCTCTCTATGTCACATTTCTTTCTTACATATGGCAATCATGTTCTGTGGTTGGTAAATGAAGCAGTCGCATTTTCTTTTGAGCTTATGCACCCCAATGCTTGATTACTAAGTAATTTATCGGCATAAGTAGATAAAAGGAAGGGTCATAAATACTTATAAGGTTAGTTGAGATATTGGGAAACCTTTTCAAGTGATGCATTTTTTACGTTGTCTTGAACGTTCTTTTTGTAGGAACCATTCCCGTGGTCGTTGGAGCTCCTAATATTCAAGAGTTTGCTCCTGCCCTTGGATCAATTTTGCCTATTAAAGAGTTAGAAGATGTTAAGTCAGTTGCAAATACCATGAATTACCTTGCAGGAAATCCTGAGGCCTACAATCAGTCTTTGAAGTAAAATTCTGTCTCTTCTCTTAAAATTATGCTCATGTGCACGTGGTTTACTTACTCTTTATTTCTGATTGTTGATAGTTCCCTTATGTCTATTACTTAGATGGAAGTATGAGGGTCCATCTGATTCTTTCAAGGCACTCTTGGATATGGCAGCAGTACATTCATCATGTCGGCTTTGTATTCACCTGGCGACTATTATTCGACAAAAAGAAGAAAGTAACCCAGGGTTTAAGAAACGCCCATGCAAGTGCGCCAGAGGCTTGGAGACTGTGTTTCATTTATACGTAAGAGAAAGAGGGAGGTTCGAGATGGAGTCCATATTTTTGAGGTATTTAATTGGCTTTATGAATGCTCTTCTGCCATATTATTGAGGTTGCTGAATTTTAGATGTTGAGTTTTATAAATGAATCGACGACAGCTTTTCTATTAGTTAGGAGTAAGATTACGTACTACTAGCTTTTTTCAGACTCCGCATATTAGCAGGACTTTCATTGGGTGGTTGTTAAGTTTCACAAAGGACAAATACATATTCTTTACAAACAAACTTATAAAAACAAATCAAGTTTTAAGTTTTTCCACAACTTACAATGCAAATCCCAGAATATTTAGGTATGACATATTCCTGGCTAATTTGGTTGGAATATTAATTCTTCCCTTTTCCCTCGTTTTCTTATGCTTAAAACTGGTTTAGTCCTCTTTTATTCTGTTCCAAGTAGGTTTTCTGGTAATGGAGCTATGGTTAGATAGTCAATACTTGAATGCGTCTTCCATCCTATTTAATAGAAATATGCGTTAAATTGTCAAGTGCAGGTCTGGAGATCTTACCATCAAGGCCCTAGAGCGTGAGGTGCTTAAGAAGTTCAAGTCTTTGAAACATATACCTATCTGGAAGGAGGAAAGACCTGAAAGCATAAGAGGAGGTGATGAACTTAAAGTGTACAGGATATACCCCATAGGCAAGACACAGAGGCAAGCATTATATACTTTCAATTTTACTGATGCTCATTTGAAGAATCATGTGGAAATCAACCCGTGCGCGAAGTTAGAAGTGATATTTGTGTAAAATCACGTCTGAGATTCTCATTTATTCGTGGTGGGATTTCCATTTTCAACATCTCTTGCGAAAAAGGTCAAGGAAGATGACTTCTAAATTTCAATCTTGTGTGGCCCTTCTACATTTGGTTACATTGGTCTTAGGGAAAGAAATAGATAAAAGAGAAACACGTATAGGTTAAGCAAGTTGATATTGCTTTCTCATTGACTCATGGAGGAATAGGGTTTAAGCTCATTGTTGTCTTAAACCTGAAGTATATGAGTTTATCAGCTAATTTGGGATGCAGGGGATATAGACAAGAATTCAACCATGTAAATTGGCTCATTTCTAAGTTTCAACCATTAAAGTTGCTCTTTTGTAACAAAAAAGCTACGAGTTCAAGTTATAGAAATAATCTCTTTGTAAAATACGAAAGAAAGATTGTGTACAATTGATGACTTTTTTCTGAGATTGCAAGGTGAAAAATTTTGTGCAATGAAGTTTGCCGTTTGTTTATGGCTTCATCTATTATCCTGTTTAAGGTAAAATTTGAGAGAGTAATAACTTTTTATTTTTAAATTTTAATTACCAAGGGAGTATAAATTTTCTAGATCATAAGTATGGATTTTATCGACTAGTTTAAATATATATTTTTTATTTTGTGGATATTTTTTAATTTAGTAAAAAAATATGTTTGGTTAAAATTTTAATTTTTGTTTTTGGTTACTAATAATTTTCAAAACTTTTTAAAATTATAAAAATTAGTTTTCAATTTTTGTTTTTATTTTTTCATAATCTAATTTATTACTAACTAAATATATATGATTTAATTATTTATTTGTAAAATTTTTAGTATTAATTTTATTTAATAATTTATAATATATTAAAATGAATATGAAATATATTTTTAAATATTTAATTCTAAATAATTATCATTAGTGATTATAAATTATCAAATAGATATTAGTTTATAAATAACATCTACAAATTCTTAATTATTCATTTCTAATAAAATTAAATACTATTTATTAATAACTATTATATAAAAAATTAAAATATTTATTTAATATTTAACTATCATCATTGTTATCTTATTTAAGAATAGAATTCAAAATAAAAAAGTGGAAATATACAGGATTTAATATGTTATCGTCTCCAAAACATATATTTGACATGTCTCCCTGATAAATAAAGATGTGGCCAAGAATGCCGACGTGCAAGGTTTCGCTACACTTGACAAGTGTTATTGCTGTCCACAAGCACTTATCGATGTTTGGTATCACACAACTACGACAATAACATTGTCATTGATGCGACAATCAAAGGAACTTGCCGTGCATGAAATGGGACAATCTTACTTGTTACTCACAAATCTTCAGGAACAGCAACCTTTCATGCAGTAACACGAACATGAGGATCAGCCTCGACCCATTTTTTCAACACTACAAAGACATCTTGTGAACCACGAGACTTCCAAGAACTTGTTGAAGATAAATGAGATTAAGACTCCACCGCAGAAGATGGAGCATGCAAACCCAAACACGTAGTTGAGTTTGTAGAAATACAGAATAAAGATTCATGTGATTTGGTCGTAAATTTTATAGCCACCAATACAAAAGTCAAATTTGTTACATTTTTTCAATAAACTTGTGTGTATCTACAAGTAATTCTGAACTTCTGTTGATTTTATATTCACTATTGGAATAAATCATCACTATAAACGGGTTCGGTTCAATTACTTAAAACCAAGAGTCCTGTATGAATCTTCCAAAATCACCAGGCAAGTTCAGCGAGTGCATTACAGAAGTACATTCTCTGTTATTGCAACTTGTACTGGGAAAGCGAAAAGGATGGAAATTAAAAGGTGAAAAAACTCGATGATGAGAGTGAATTGGCTAAAATTGCTAAAATTTTTACTCAGTAGCTCTCAACGTACCGTGCCACAAATGCCAACCTTCCTTTTTTCCTTTCATTAGTTTGTTTGCTGTGGTGATTCAATGGCCATGAAAGCTGGCAAGAAGAAGAGTTTGATGCATTGCATGGTCTGGCCTGCCATGAAGGAGGAGAAAAAAAGGGGGCAAGTGTTGTCACTCCATTGGATCGTATGGTTATGTCAGATGAATGGCTTATCTTTTGCTCTTTCAGTGCCTATCACTTCAAAAGCGGATGAGATCGCCGTATGTTCCAAAAATGGAATCAATAGGTTCAGCTTTTGCAACTTTATAGCGTACGTACTGTTTCGGCTATGTTTGGGTGGATTTTGGGAATCATTCTGGGTATATGGAAGCATCTGTTTGAGATTTTTTGGTGGGATGATTCCAAGATATTGTGTATAGATCTTTCGATGCCTCTTCATGAAGACCTTCTTACCGTCTTTCTCTTTAACTTTTTCCAGTTACCCCAGTTGTTTGTCGTGTCTGAAACTGATAAATTATTACCACACATTCAAGAACTTGGTTGACCTTGGTGGTCTCAAATCATTTTAGACTATATCCATAATTGTCTATGTGATGCATGCACACAACATCTGTAGGTGCTTCGCTTATGTGTACCATTAAACTTTGCTAATGCATTTGAGGATTGAGGATTCCATTCCATTCTGATAAAATCTGAAAGAGTTGAGATAGCCTTGTTTTTATTCTCTTCCCTTTGCTTGGATAGAACAACTCCAAGTGCTCGTCTTGTGACCTTGTTTTTTCAATGTTCAATTGACCGCTTTCTATCCTGCAAGTTCCTTTCTCAATCCTGATGAGATGAATTTGAATCTATGGTCTGTGTCATCGTATCATGGTGTCATTTACCATGGTATCTTTTTTCAAAGCTACTACAACTAAACCACGTAACTACTAGAATTTCTAGATTTGATGTTGTAACTTTGTAGCTTGTTTAATGGAAAATGTTCTAATCTCAGAATTGAGATTTTCTAATTGTTTCTACAAATGTCAAAAACAGAAAACCAAAATCCAAAAAAGATTGGTCCACAGAAGTCATGAAAGGAAAGGAAAATCCTCCCCCTTCAAACTTTAGCTGTGGAGGCATCTTATTGATCCATCTGTTGTGTGGAAAAGAGTTATATTGTTGATATTAAACCATGAGTGATAATGAAGGTGATAGCTACACCACTAGAAGCTGATCAAACAAATAAAAGTATAAACGAGCATTTCCTACATCCTGGAGACCATCAAATGCGCGTGTTAATATGTATTTGATATCCATAAACGAAACAAACATAACTACCACTTTTTCCACAGCTTGTGTGAGTCACATATTGCTTGTAGTCATCTGTGGAGGAATGTATAACCCCACTTTTGTGCCTTTTGGAGCACAACAAGAAGAGGCGTGAGAAACTTATGCTCCCTGAAAATGATGGGCAGTCGTCATCTCAATCTATACATTTTTTTCTGCATAGGAGTCTACTATCGTTATCAGTTGCTGATTAAGGTTAAGTTTTGGATAGAATATGTATTTCTTCTTTTAATCTGTCATTACACTTGAATCGAGTTGTCAGAATATATGAAACGGAGGATCCTGCTATGTAGCCAAAAGGGTCATCGAAGATATGTGTTTCCTGCTCTCAAACTTGCATTAATATATACATAGTTAATGGAAATAATAGCAATTATGGTGCGAAAGGTTGTAAG
>JANQBM010000221.1:38645995-38671183 GCA_025594535.1 Erythroxylum domingense
AACTTAGGACTGAACATTCATATACTAATATTAGCAAACAAAAGTCAGATAAGGTTATTCCAAATAAAATTGAGATTAATAAGGATTAGCTTTAAAAACCAATAAAGCAAATATAATTATAACTAAAGTATTCTAAAATGATATTAAATTGCAATAAAAGGAATTTGAAAGGATGCAAAAAATGTTTTGACCTAACAATAATAAGAAAAACTAGTAAGGTGGCATATACGTTATACGTGCCAATGAGGTATCGATCTTATTATTATATCATGTGTGGATGTGTCTAATGTCATAATCCAACAAAATTTAGATTAAATTAAAAATATCTCAAAGAGATTTATAAAAAATGATTGATCACTAATTTATCCTATTTTCTATGTAACATTTCTTATAAAGAGGTTTATAAAAAAATTACAAATCAATTGAATTCATATTTAGATAAGTTGATTTCCAAAACTAGAGTGGCATCATTTTTGGATAACTAATCTTATATAATATTTTAGTAGCCTGTGAATTTATATATTATCTTAAAAAGGATAAAAAAAGGAAATATGGTTCATAAACTTGACATCTTAAAGGCCTTTGATAAAATTGAATGGACTTTCCCTTTACTTATGTTGGAACAATTGGGTTTAAGTATTGTTTTATAGGTCTTAATAAGAGATGCATCTTTCGATAGTTTATCTATCCTTTTCAACCAGTCTCTTTGTCTTCCTTTAAATCTTATGGTAATTTGAAATAATGAGATCTTATTCTTTATATTTATTTATCTTATATATGGAAGCAGTAATTTTAGTTTATTTTTCCCTCTATTTTCTATCCCTTCTTTATTTTATTTTAAAGCAATAGAGCCTAATTATGTTTCCTTAAAGGATATATTTTAACTTTTGGATTAAGCATCAATTTGCAAAGATCTTTGATTAAATTTGGTCTATGTTTAAATTTAAGTAAATATGGCAACTTCATGAACATTTTAGATATTCATTCCTCCTTTACCCATAGAAAGTAGTTTGGCATTATGACATTAATAGGCAAGTTAAAATTTCACTTTTAGTAATATTTGAGCAATTTTCAAGTAGAAACTTAAGGATGGCATGATTTAACTTATTCCCTCCCTCTCTCTATTTCTAAACTTAGGGATGGCTTGCTCATTTTGGAGGAGTGGTGCAAATAAAGTATATGTAAACAAAAGTTGACAAGTACCCTAATAACAATAAATAACAAAATGAACTCTCTGTAAGGAAATTAAATTAAATTCCACAAAGACTAGTAAACTATTAGTTTAGATTTATATACTTTATATAAATGATCATATCAAAGAGTGAATCAATTTAAAGAAAATTAATATTAAAAAAAGCAAAGAGAACAAAACAAGGTAAGAATAAGTATGAAAAGAGCTTAATTTGTGAGAATTAGCTTAACTAGGACCTTAGGTTCACTATTAACAAAATTAGAGTAATTGATCCTAATCTTATATACCAATTTATCCCAATTTATCTGATGATAGAGTTTTAGAATGTTATTTTTCTATGATCAATTTGAATAACTTTTTGGTTAAATAAAACGACTCTTAATGGTATTTTAGTGAATTTAATTAATTATTTAAGATGAGAAACTAACTCTGAAACCTAAAATATAATGCTCATATACACTTAGATTAATGTGAGAATAAGATCAATATGATATTTACCTAATATGTTCAAAGTTATACAAGGAAGTATCGAACATGAATGACGTGATATTCTCTCATCTAAATTATGAAAAAAAAATTCAACAGCTAATCGATTAAACCAATTATGAAAATTAGGACTTTGCATGCATGTCACCATAAGCAAAAAAAAAAAAAATAGCTTAAATGGACCACAAAATCACATCATAAAAGGATTCTCCTATTCCTAACTAACAAGATGTTCAATCACATTTGATAATCGTACACTAATATTAACAAACAAGAGTTGGATAAGGTTATTCTAGAGAAAATTGAAATTAATAAGGTTTAACTTTAAAAACCAATCAAGCAAATATAATTATTACTAAAGTATTCTAAAATGATATTAAATTGCACTAACAAGAATTTAAAAGGATGGAAAAAATGTTTTGATTTAAGAATAATAAAAAAAACTAGTAAGGTGGCACATAAGTTATATGTACCAATGAGGTTTATGTGGATATGTCTAATGTCATAATCCAACAAAATTTAGATTAAATTAAAAATATCTCAAAGAATTTTATAAAGATATATAATGTGTGGCGAGCTTTGTTAAATAAGCTTCAAGCGTATGCGATATTAGTTCTCTTTTTTGATTATATATGAAATAATTAAAAAATTCCTTATAAAGATGTTTCTAAAATTTGAATTTTAGGTAATTCAAAATTATAGAATTATCTTAAACCATGCACACAACAATTTAATGCCCTATCTTCCATGTCCCACCATAGGATGTTTAATAAGAAGTCAACTTTATATGAATTTCTAGCACCCCATTGGCCCATAAATTTACACATAAGTCCCCTGATTTTGCTCTTACGAGGTAGGGCCCAGGGAAGGCTAACTGTACCGCCTTAGTCACTAGCGAATTCTCTAGATCACAACCATCACGATCTCGAAACGTGTTGGGTCCAGCTAGGCATGATGGCGACTCTGCCCCACCTGAACCTTCTCTCCTCTTTTATGTGAACTCCCATTGGATCCCGAATGTTCCTTCGGCGTCCCCAATCTCATCCGTACGATTTAACGACTTCTCTAGGCGCACTTTTATTTCCGAAAAGATCGCAATGGCTGAATGTGTGGGCCGGAATGCACCGTCTCACAGCGTAATGTCCCACAAACCCACGTGGAGTGGCGCCGGCTAAGCTAGAATCGCCTCTAAATTTGGCTGCAAGAAAACGAAATGACACAAATTACCCTAAAAAAACTTTCAGATTTTAATTTTAGGCTTAGTTTAAGTGAGTGGTAGTGTTTGATAACTTGTTGAAATTAATCTATTAAAATGATAAGCATTTATTTTTAATAAATATTTATGTGTTTGAGATTGATATTTTGGTATCTGCTGAAACGTGAAAATAGGTGTTTAACAAGTACAGTTACAGTTACTGAAAAGAGATAAAATGACTAAATTGTTTTATAATAATTAAAAAGTATAATATTAGTCATATAAATTTAAAATTATAAATAATAAAATATTAAATTTAAACAAAAAAATATAAATAAAATAAATTTAGTAAATAAAATATTTCATAAAAATATATTATTGGGCTTGCTTTATATTAATCGAGGGTATGATGGAAAATAATAATTATCATAAAGTTATTAATGAAAAGTAGGATTTCTACCACAGAAGCTCATTCCCACTATAACCCTCTTTTTACTTATCGATTTTTTCGATGATACCGCACTTTCCTCCAATCTCCGGTTGTTCGTCCACAAATCTAAATATATGACTGCTTTTAAAAAACTGTGGTAAATAAATACTTATTCCCATCACACCATAGATCCAAGCGCAACCTTAATTCCTCAAGTATCATGTTTCGTTTCAATTTGGTCTTCTTACTGTTCTCTTCAAGAAACTTAAATTCTGGTATTAACTAGGGCATTTCCGCAAATTTGAGCTATGTTTGATTCCAGTCTTATCCATCCTTTTTACGTAGAGTTTGAAAAGGTTCAATAATACATAGTCTTACCTCTAATTCATAGAAATAATATAAATATATATTGATTTAGAGAGTGATGTAAATTAAATCATAAACTTAAATATCTAGTCTTACTTGAATATATATATATATATACTTCTAACAATATTTATTTTATAAAAATAGAATAATGAGCAATACCGTAATTGTCACACCTCCACCTTTTATTCTTAATTACACAAAATAAAAATTTCAAAGAAATTACTTAATTCAAATGGTTGTTGAGAGTATTTAAACTTAGGACTTCGTTGCCACAAGAACCATAAGATATATTACCGCAACCCAAGGTTTAGGGAGTCATATGGCAGGAAGAGAAGCATGATGAATGATTGTGGCGCTTGAACATCTGAAAAAGTCAATTCTTTTTTTCGTTAAAATCAAAGTTAGGTTAGGTCGCATTGATCTGATTACAACTTCAATTGTGAAAAGGTGACTCATAACTGCTAGCGATAATGAAAGCTTCATAGGTATTTAAAACAACAGTTGCATATATTTTAAAACAATAAATATTAAGAAAATATTTTAATAGGTAATTAAAGAGTAAATAGGTAATTAAAATTTTGTAAAGAAGATGGTACACATCGATATCAGGAGCCCTACAGGGAAGACTTATTTGGTGGCGGTGAGATGGTAGCGTCACATGGCATTATTGAGTATGCTAGTGTTGCCCTCGTTTCGGGTAAAAGGATTAATACATATATAGCAGTCTAGAATCTGTTGGTATGATCAAATTAATTGCGCCAAGAGGCAATTCACAGGCTTAAACTAACATACGAATTGACAGACACTGTCAACAAGCAACCGGGGACCAGGACCTGGTGGCTCATGTTACGCATGCTAAACTTTTCCTCTTAGGTGCAGAGGGAACCACCTATATATAGGCAAAGTTGTATTCCATACGTAACACTGAAAATTGCCATCTTATTTACCAAAAGAAATTACTGCAGACATCTCATAAAAAGGCCTATTTATGTGCTCGATCGGTGGCTTTAACTATGAATTTGACCTAATTATGGGTTTTTTTAAGGTGGTCTTTATCATAATTACATGCATATCTTATTATACATAGCAGAAAGTGTCTATTTATTACCATCCACCAAGAAGTTTCTTTATATTTATCATCAATCTGATGGAGTAACTTGATTTTGTTAAGTATGTGTACACGTTAATTCTGTATCCAAAGTAGCTTCTGAATGATTCAGTATTGCGAACTTGTTTACTTCTTTGCAGGAAACTAATAACTGGCCATCACTCTCATATCCTACTTTGAAGTCATAAGTGTAATGTTCGTTTTTCAGGATATCTTTGAATCTTACCGACCAAAATTGAGCAAACCCTTTGATCACACTTGGTAAAACCTCCTCACTCACATAGACACCTATTCTTATATGTCATTATCTATATACTATATTCTCTCTTCCTCATCATCTCTATATATGCACTCACTGATACCCCTCAACGCCTTAACATTGCTACCAGGTAGCTGGCTTCATTGCATTCAGTTTATACTTCTTCTACTCCCCAAAACCAAGTTTACCCCCCAAAGCCAAGTCTTTCAAAACCAAAGAGAGGGAGATAGGGAGAGAGAGAGGCAGCTATAATATAGTTGCATGGAGATTGTTTCTCTTTTAATATACATGGGCCTCTTTCTCTCAAGTCTTCTCTCTTATCCTTTCATAATGAATAAGAAGAAGGTGGCTAGAAGAAAAGCTGAACTTCCTCCAGGTTCGATGGGATGGCCTTGTGTTGGTGAAACACTCCAACTCTACTCTAAAGACCCCAATGTCTTCTTTGCCACCAAACAGAAAAGGTTTGGAAACTCTTGGCACCCGGTTCAACGTTAGCTAATGTTTTTTTATGTTCTGGATCCTTAACTACACTGTACCTTCCTTATTCAGATACGGAGAGATTTTCAAAACCCACATACTCGGCTGCGAATGTGTGATGTTGACTAGCCCTGAGGCTGCGAGGTTTGTGTTGGTAACTCATGCTCACTTGTTCAAGCCCACATATCCCAAAAGCAAAGAGAGACTGATTGGGCCTTCTGCACTCTTCTTTCACCAAGGACAATACCACAGTGACCTCAGGAAGTTGGTACAGAGTTCACTATCCCCTGATACAATTGGGAAGCTAATTCCTGATATCGAATCCACAGCCATTTCCACCCTGGAATCATTGTGCAATGGCCATGCTGTTAACACTTTTCGTGAGATGAAGCAGGTTCGTGCAGTTAGTTCTCTTGAAAGGAGAAGTTTATAGTAATCGCCGGTTAATAATATTGATGTTGTTCATTTCATGTTTTACATTGATGTTTTATTCTTCTTCCAGTTCCTGAGGACTAATTATTGATTTCCTGTAATCCTCTACAGTACTCTTTCGATGCTGGTATTCTTTCTATCTTCGGTAACTTGAATGACACCAACAGAGAGAAGCTGAGTGAGAACTACCGTACAATAGACAAGGGTTATAATTCTTTCCCGACCAACATTCCAGGAACAGCTTATTACAAAGCTCTCATGGTAAGAACTAAGCAGAAGCACCTTGTCTCCACCATCTAACTACATATTAAGCTCAGTTTTTTCTAATGAAAAGCAATTTAATGTGACAGGCTAGGAAGAAGCTGAACCAAATCCTGAGTGCGATCATCTCTGAAAGGAAGGAGAAGCGACTAATAGAAGGGGACCTCCTGGGACAGCTTTTGAACTTCAAAAATGATAAGGGACTTGTTTTAAACGAAGATCAAATCGCTGATAACATTATAGGTGTACTTTTTGCGGCTCAGGACACGACAGCTAGTGTTCTAACGTGGATTCTGAAGTACCTCCTTGACAACCCGAAACTCCTAAAAGCTGTGAAGGTGACAAACTTGGAAGAACAAGTTAATAAGATGAGTTTAATTAATGCTTAAGATGGCCTAGTTAATTAATCATGGCGGTTAATAAAATTACAGGCGGAGCAAAAGGCTATTTATGATTCAAATGGTGGAGGGCGGAAGCCCCTGACATGGGCACAGACAAGAAACATGCGACTTACTCATAGGGTATAGACCGTATAGATACATAGAACAGATAATACTTTCTTAATAACGATTAATTAGAATGAGTTAAACTGAAATATAAAGTTGTGAACTTGTAGGTTATAATGGAAAGTTTAAGGATGTCAAGCATCATATCTTTCACCTTCAGGGAAGCAGTAATGGATGTTGAATACAAAGGTTAGGACCTGCAATAAACTGGAAAACTCTGATTCATGAGATTTTTAAGTACAGCAGTCTAAACATTATGCTGGAACTTTGTTGTTTCTGTACATAGGGTACCTGATACCCAAGGGTTGGAAGGTCATGCCACTGTTCAGGAACATTCATCACAACCCGGAGCTCTTTTCAGAACCGAACGTTTTCGACCCATCTAGGTTTGAGGTCTGTGGAAAATCAAGACAAAAGCATTGTTTAATCCTTGGTTAAAAGTATTTTTCTTTGTTTGAGAATAAGCTTCTAACCCTTTCTTTAATCTAAAATATTTCCTTTTGATGGACATTGCAGGTTGCTCCAAAACCCAACACCTTCCTGCCATTTGGAAATGGAGTACATGCTTGCCCTGGCAATGAACTTGCCAAGCTAGAGATGCTCATTCTAATCCACCATCTAGTAACGAAATTCAGGTAATACAATTACTAGAAACTAAAGTTTTACTTCAATATAGAAAATCTTATGGAATTTAACTCCTGAATGGTTACTGAAAAGGACCCTTCTGACAAAATTTTCTCGCTTGTAGGTGGGAAGTGGTAGGATCGCAAGTTGGGATTCAGCATGCCCCATTTCCTGTACCCCAACAAGGCCTCCTAGCTAGATACTGGAAAGAATCTCCAAGCGTGAAGCAAGCTGTCTGCTCTTAAAATGCCTTCTATTTTGATGATTAACTTCAAAAACCTCTTCCATCAAAGCCCTACCCCATTATTTTTGTCATGGGTGTCACTATCCTTCCTACTACAACATTACCCCATGTTGCCTTTAGGCTTTAGGGACCAAGCTTTGATGTTCTTAACTATGTAGCCAACTGATGTATCTTTCCCTCTGTAACTTGGATTTCGATGTATCATAAGCTCGGTTTACCGTCATTATTGTTGTAGTGGTCTTGAAGTGTCCACTTGTCAGTGTTCTGATTGGTTGAGTACAGCCCTCAATTGTAAGGCATCTGCCATCATGAAAGAACATGACAATTTTAGCAGCCAATCCTGATTTCTGCACATTAGGTGTGGCCCCAGTATGTATGATATTTAGATTCTGTATTAATCATGCAAAGAGAATAGGTTCTTAATATGTGACCTACAACTTCTTACTAAAAATACCCACTGTATTTAAGTGGACACCCCAATTTCTTCTTGTCTGTCGGAATCCAACACTATACGTTGATACGTTTGTAATGACTTGAAGCCACGCAACAGAATCATTAAAATGGCAAATGACTAGTCGATTAGTCTGCAAATGGTTAGTGATAAGTAATGTGAAAAGATATGCCTAGACTGAAGTGCCATCGTATGTTAGAAAACAATAATTTAAAAAATTGGATTAGAAGTTAAATCCGTAAAAATAAGAGGTTTAAAATTTTATCAGTTAAAGATTAAATAAAATTAAAAATTTTAAATATGATTGAAAAAATTGTTAAGATCTATTTTAATTTGTAAGAATTTATTAATTTATAAAAATTGATTGATTAATTAATAAACGGATCAGTTTTTAACATTAAAAGTTATTAAAATAAATCGAACCGAAAAATTAAAAGATTCAAAGTTTTTACGATTAAACAAGTCGAATCATTTGAAATTTTTTATCATTAGTTGTAGGTTTTATGGGAGAAACAACTCCAAAAACTAATTTGAAGGGTGTAGAGTTCATAAGCCTATAAACCCTACATCAGTCTCTTTTATTATCGATAAAGGACAATTAGATCGTAACATCTCACTGTGCTTTGCAGCCTAGACACCAACGAGCTGGTTATGCGCTAGAGCTTTTTCAAGTCCCGAGTGAACATTACAATGTCAATGTCACCACCGATCAACGTGGCACTAGGACTTGAAAGAGTGATGTTAGCACTGATACCAATTGTTATAGATTTTATGGAAGAATTAACCCCAAAAGCTAAAATAGATGGCCAAATTTTCAAAGACAAATTAGTTATTTCATAGCATATATATATATATATATATATATATATATATATAAGTGGAATTTGTTAGCGAAAAGCAAGATTCTAAACTAATTAGTTTGATTTTTTTAAAATTTTGTAGCTAAATTAAAAAGTTAAGAACAATAAATTAAAAAAATTAACACGTTTTAAATTTATTTAGAGATGTCAAACTCAGCCGGGCTTGTGGATCGGCTGTTACTTTCAAAACAATATCATTTTGAAAAATTTTTTAAAAAACAAATGATGGACCGAGCTACAGGCCGATCCATCTCAACCAACCGCCCTACAGGCCATCATGGCCTAAGGTCAGGCTAGGCTAGGCCAGGGATAGCCTGGGCCCGGCCTGGCTCTATTGACATCCCTAAATTTATTATTCATCATATACAATATAAATGCAATTGCAATAATTTTAAACCCTAGTACTATAAGAAATTAATAGTACATTTTCATTATTCTTTTCTACTTGAATAAAAACCATATGATGTTTAAGTTTTGAAAGTGAGGGCCATAATTCACCCAAGGAGAATAGGTTCTTGATATGTCACCCATGGCAATGGAATAATTAGTTTGTATGTGCAAATCACTAGTTGCCAGTCCACTAATCTAAAAGTGGTTAGTGATAAGCTTTGTGAAATGATGTGTCTACTCTAAAATGGAGCACGTGGTATGATGAAAATGAGTTCCAAAATAAAAAAAATGACAGTTATTTAATAACATATATATATTATTGAAATTTTATAATGAGCTTTAAAATAGATTCAAATTATAGAAATAATTTTTTTGTAAAAATATAAAAAAAAAGATTACATACATTATGACTCTCTTCAAATCCTACAAAACAGATAACCTTACGTACTGAGTATGTTAACTTTTGTATATTATTAGAATTTGTTAGCGATATTATAAATTATTATAATAATATATTGTACATGTATAATATGATGCCACTCTAATTGTATATAATAAAAATAAAGTTATAAACTTTTTTATTAGTTAAGGGTAAAATTACGTACTGTTAGATTTTTTCAAATCTCACGTCTCAATGAGATTTATAATAGATGTTGTTGCTGTTAAAATTAAAATTATGGCAATTTTAAACCTCAGTAGCATAAGAATTTAATAGCACATTTTTCATATTACTTTCTCTTATACTAAAAACCATATATAGTAGTTAATATAACGCGTAGAACATCCTCTAGATCTTTGTGATTATTACGAAAAACTCAACCGGTTTAACGTTTTAATCATAAAAATTTTGAATTATTTAACTTTTTGGTTTAGTTTTCATCTTTTCGATTCCATTTATTTTAATAACTCTTGTTATCAAAAACATATTATTTAATTAATTAATCAATCAATTCTTGTAAATCAATAAGTTCTTATGAATTAAAATAAATAAATTAATTTTTATTTAATAATCTTTTTTAATTGAACTTTAATTTTTTGGTAAATAAAAATAATCTTTTTCAATCATATTTTAAAATTTTTAATTTTATTAAATTTGTAATCGGTAACTTTTAAAATTTTACATCTCTTATTTAACTTCCAATATAATTTTCAAAACATTCATTATTTCAAGTTTATCTCTACATCTAATTCAAATATATGTAAATTTTAATATAATAAAAAGATTTATACCTTTTAATTTTAAATTTTTGATATAAGACTTACGAGCTTTAGGAATTAGATAAATAAATAACAAAGCCTTGATGGGCCAGAAGATTTCTTCCTGGATGTAAATATCCAGCTAGAAAGCCTAACATTAGTAGCTTATTGAAAACAAACTAAAGCAATTATTAATCATACCTGCCAGAAAAAAACATAAAAAAAATAAGATTGGACATGCCCATCAAATTTTCTGTTCCACTTACTTTATTTCAACACTGTTCTATTAAATTTCATCCATATATTTATATAGGGTTCACATAAATGTGTGGATGAAATTTAATAGAACATGACAAGAACATCATGATTGGTACAAGAAATCTGATCTTTTGACATGGGACTACTTTGTCCTATTTATTTAGTGTTAAAATCTTTTAAATTTGTACATAAATATCAAATATTTTAAAGGGTTAATTATAAAAAATCTCAAACTGGGTCAAATTATAACCTGTATGTTAAAAAGTGACAATAAAATGTTCAAATTTTTAATTTTTTCAATTCTATCCCAACGTTAATGATTCCGTTATCTTTACTAATGCGATAGGATCATGTGTCTAGAAATCCTAATTAATAAGACACATTTGTCACTTTTAAAGTTCGGACTATAATTATAAAATTAACTAAAGTTTGGGATTTTTTTTACAATTAACCCCTTTTTAAATTATTTATTTATATGTTAAACCTTTTAAGTATATTTTAAAAATTCAAAACTATTTGTTTTATTAAAAATAAAATGACATATAAATTAAAAAATTACATATTTAATATATATATATATTTATTTATTGTCATTTTTATTAGAATAAACATTTTAAACTAAACTATATTCTAACAAGATTTTAAGCTATTAATATTTAAAAAAATCAACATTGGATAAATGTTATAACCTTTTTCTTGTTACTTCTTGCATCATGTAAATCAAATTGCCAATGATTAATGACCAACTTCCTTAACCTTTGATTAACAACAATAACAACAACAGCATCTTATATAAATTTTGCTGACATGCAAAGCTTAAGATTGACTGTCCACTTAAGATGTAAGAATAATTAGGAAGAATTTAATATTAAAAATATAAAAATATTTAAATATAAAATTTTAAGATGGACATTTATATAAAATTATTATTTAATCTTAGTTTATTAATTTAATAAATATTTTATTAAAATATGTAATTTATAATTTATTATGTGTATTAGAATCCGTATTTAAAGTACATTTTCGTTTTCAATTTTGACTTCCCTCTAATATATAATTTGACAAGGTTAAGCTGAAATTAGAGGAGGATTAAGTTTTTGCTAATCATCCTTTTATAAAATCCATCGAAAAGCCACGTGTCATGAAAAGCCACGTCTTTACGATAATCTAAACCTCAATTGCTGTTAATGCTCATTCGTTCAGACTTCAGAATGTTACTGCGCCAAAATTTGGAACTAAGATAAGAAACCACAGCCCTTCGATTCGATGACGAGTTTGACATGCATCTGATCCGTCGGTAAACATGCCATGCACATCGAATCAAGACATTTGTCCTACTTTTCTGCGTCTTTCTTCTCGGACACATATGCTCTGCAAAGAAGCGCGATATTCGAGTGAATTAGGTCAAGTTTTTAGATCTCTGAAGCTATTTTGCCGGAGAAGTAAGTGAATGCGGAATTTTCCGGTGACGGTTCCAATTGAGAGAAGTTGGAGCCGCCGCTAATCTACTTCCAGGAGTTTCTTTTTTTTTTTTTTTGGAAAATTATCACATGGATTCGATCTCGAGCTACAATGGCTCGGTGCACTTGTCGCACTTCCTCATCTCGTTGTATTTTGCTTTCGGCTTCGTAGCTGCTAGGTTTTTACTGGACAAGTTCGTCTTCCGAGTATGATTTTCTCTGTTTCGTATTCTTCTTCTTCTTTTTTGATAGGCAGAGTTTAAAATGCTTTGGCAAATTAAGTAATTTGTAAATTGAAGTTAGTTGCTAATAAACTGAAGCAAAACGGAGAGATAAGACTTGAAGAATTTTTTTAATTTCTCTTTTAATTTTAAATTTTTGGTGTATCATAATTAAGGCCTTTTGAGTTCAGAGAGGTATTAAATTTTGCTTAGAGATTATGTGTAATTAAGCCAAGTGGAATTTAGATTTCAGTTCCTCTGCTTCGTCATATGAGCTCATGTAAGCTTAAAAAATGAGTGGCTTTGTTGCGTCTTCGTTGACTTCAATTTGAAAAATTGATCTTGAAGCAAATTATAATATTCGGGGTTATCGCTAGCAATTTTTAGGTTGGCCCTTTCGTGTTATGCACTTTGAAAATTGTTTCAATAGAGTATATTTTGTTTGTTGGGGAAGTATGAATCTTCCTGGATTGCCAAAAAAATGGCTTAGTGAACAAAATTGATTATTGTGAAGGATGAGCATGTTCTATCACTATGTCTGATTTCATTTCTATGCTATATACAGGAGGATATATGTGTATGTGTATGTATAGGTGTATGTGTACGTGTCTGTATGTCTGTTTGTTGAAATCTTCCTTCTTTTATTGGCGTCTTTCTGATAAACTTCACACTTGTGCAGAGGCTAGCTATATGGTTTTCAGATAGAAAAGCCATTAAGTCAAGGATTGACGAGAATACAAGAGCAACCATTGCAAAATGCTCAGAATCAATGTGGAAGCTAGCATATTTTGGCGCTGTAGAAACTTGTATTTTAAACATAACCTTCGATGAGCCGTGGTTCAAAGATACTGGCGAATACTTCAAAGGATGGCCACATCAGGAACTGAAGTAAGTATTTCATATGCTAGGAATCTGTATATTTAGATCGTTTTCTTTATTTGTTATATGTCTTATCATGACTACACGGCATACATTTCTCTTAGATGGGTTTGTATTAACAGCCTCTTCTCTCACCTGCATTATTACCTAAGAGAAGAACCTATCTGGGTTATTAGTTGCTTTGTACTGACCTGATCACATTATCATTTTCAGGCTCCCCTTAAAGCTTTTCTATATGTGCCAATGTGGGTTTTACATCTACAGTATTGTTGCCCTCCTAACATGGGAAACGAGAAGGAAGGATTTCTCAGTGATGATGTCTCATCACATCATAACAGTTATACTGATTGGATACTCGTATATTGCACGGTAAACCTCAATTATGATTCAGTCCTCAAATTCTTGGGGGCAATATGGGCATAAATTCAAAGTTCTTTACAAAGTCACAATTTACGCAACTTTTTCATTGATTCTCATCCATGAAGAGTTAAATATTCTTTCTTCCGTCTGATCTCATCCTTCTCCTTCTTAAAGATGATAGTCTGTGATAAGGCAAAATTATAGGCCTGCTCTGGAGCTGCTCTGTATGTTTTTTGGTTGAGATATTACATGTTATAAGCATGTTTTGTGTTTATGCTCTAGGTGGTCCTACTCACTTACCCTTGCGAGCATCTGAAAAGATATCCATTGTTTAACAATTACTTTAGTTAATTTTATAAGAATTAGCTTTTCCCTGGAAAAAAAATTTTATTGCCAAGTTATATATTCAATTATTGGGTTCTGAACAGGTATTATGTCCATTTAGCACTTTTCCTTTTAGTTGCTTTATATGTTGAGATTGTGTGGTTTGATCTCATCATTCTATTTATAAAATTCAATGTCCGGTTTCAGTAAGGCCCTTGCTAGTTAATACTAAAAAACTTTGAACTTTACTTTTTGAAGTTAACTGTTCTACATCTGCGTAAGGATACTAAAGTCAGATGCCATGATGATGTTTCATTTGGTGGCATGACAGCCATGTAAACAGCCAGTTGGCACAAACACTAACACGATGCATAGCATACTACTAAGTCCATGGACATTACATAAGCATCACCTGACTAGGAAATTTGACTTAGTCTGTACTTCAAATTTGTGTTGATGGTAAATCCACTCTACTTAGCATACTAAGTATAATAAGGAGATATTGTGTGAGGCAGCACAGTGCACTAGCCAGTACCCACATAGCCCACATATGTGGTGTAAGGATTACTTAAACCAGAAACTAGATGTTACAAGTTCCACCAGAACAGATCATGTCTTCAAAAGTTGCATTTTAGTTGTCATTAGTGGAAAAACATTGAACCACTTTTATAGCTGAGGTCAATCATGTCATCCATTATCATTTGCTAGGTATTGCTTCTTTCCTTTTGTTTTTGTTTTTTTCCAGAATACCAAATATTCAGTTTGTAGTCCCCATATCTGGATTGAGATGGCAAAGCATGTATCTTGAGAGCTGTGCAGCCTTCCTCTGTTTTAGCTTCTGTCCCTGTACCTACATAGCCCACATATGTGATGTAAGAATTACTCGAGCTAGAAACTAGATGTTACAAGTTTTCCCTGAACAGATCATGTCGTTGAAAGTTGCAGTTTACTTATCGTAATTTGACACGATGAAGTGCTCTTATGGCTGAGCCCAATCATGCCATCTATTATTGTTTGCTAGATATTGCTACTTTTCTTTTGTCCCTTTTTCCCCTGAAAATATCAAATATTCAGTTTGTAGACCATTATATCTAAGATTGAGATGGCAAAGCATGTATCTTGAGAGCTCTGTAGCCTTACTTTGTTTTTTAGCTTCTGTATGATAGTCAGAATTGACAAGCTGACTTTACAAATCTTTGTTGGATGACTACAATTATATAATTCACTTGTTTCCAACTTCAGATTTTACCGAATTGGGTCCATTGTTCTTGCCCTGCATGATGCAAGTGATGTGTTCCTGGAAGCTGCTAAAGTCTTTAAATATTCTGGGAAGGAGCGTGAAGCGAGTATTTTCTTTGGATTATTTGCCTTTTCATGGCTCACACTGCGATTAATATTCTTCCCATTTTGGGTTATAAAGTCTTCAAGGTTTGTTCTGAATAAATCATTTGATCTTTCTCTATTTAGCACATGACAGCTTTGGTTGGCTTATCTCTGACTGTTCCTGGCATATTTCAGTGTTGATTTGTTGGACATTCTGAATTTTAGAAAGGCGTATGATAGATCATTGTATTATGTCTTCAATACAATGCTACTTACGTTGCTTGTGTTCCATATTTATTGGTGGGTTCTGATATGCTCAATGATAACGAGACAACTTCACAATAGAGGACAAGTGGGGGAAGATATAAGATCTGGTAAGTCTGTTAATGTTTCAGTAGTTTCTTAAGAAATTTCTTTACAACCACTTGAATTTAGTAGCCTAGCGGTACTAGGTCACCTTCAGGACTTGACATAAAAGATTCTAGTTCTTCCCTTCCCTCGTGTCAAGACACAGCCTAAAGAACAAAAAAGGGTTATAAAAAATAGTATACATAATTTGAAAGGAGTCATACAATTCTGTAGCTATGTTGACAAGAATACGTAGCTGTACCTTTGTTCTAGTTCTTGGCCCATATTTACTTGACTTTATCACAGCAGCATGTTACATGCCCTTGAACAATCTTAAGAATCCGTGGAACTACATGATAAGAAAATTCACCATGAAAAGCAGCATAGTTGTTTTTTCAAAATCTGTTTGTCTGTATTATTTTGATTTGCACCCCTTTCTATTTCAAGTTTGATCTATTTCAGTTTATTATTTCTACTGCAGATTCTGAAGATGACGAGTAAGTGAAAGATTTTGTTCAACCTTTCTGTTTTATTGGTGGCTTTAAGGCTATGGTATGACTTGTAAATTTTCACCTTGATATATTAACTATTTCCTCTGAGGTGAATGTCGATGCTATTGTAATTCTTTCGCTCAAAATTTTTAGTATAGATATAATGAGACGGTGTAATCTATTTTCAACCCTTTTTGATGTGAAAATTATACAAGATTCCTGTATACCTGTTCACTCGAGTGGACCTTGCTCCAGCATTAAGCAATATGATTTGTAAGTGGTGTTGAAAGTGAAATAGCTTGGATACAGTCCTTTTGTTTTTGGTTAACCTGACAACAACTGTTTTTAGGACTAACTTTGGCTCAATTTAAATCAGGTGCAATGCCATCCTTGAATTTAGTAAGAATGTGTGTGAACATATCCATCTCATCAGGAATAATTAACTGTTGGACTCGGTCATAAATTCAATGGCATCTGCACGCTGCTGCTGAGAAATTTCAGATGGCCCAGACTTCTAAAAAGGAAAAACTATTTGTGAACAATGAACGCATCCGTACAGGTGGAATACAGCAAATCTTCCACCTTCCTGCCTGTCTCCCCTCATGTTCTGGCATCTTGTAGCAGTGATGTCCACTATCAACTCTGTAACCAAACTTCTGCCAGAGAGTGGTGAATCAAAGTAGCACATGTTTCTTTTGTGGATGTTGCGCTTTTCCTCGACAATTTCCAGACATGGATGAATTGCAGTGTCTGAGAAAGCCCTCCAACCGGACAGAATCTAGTGTCTGAAAATGGCATGGTTGTGCTTTCCTGGAATGTAATACAAGAACCTGCCCACGTGCCAACAATTTATTACAAACTGGCGCGTTCTAGTTCTACCGATAGTTTTCAATTACCATTATTTGGAAATCCTCTTGAGGCTTGGTCCTAAAAGTCTTGGACTTGATCAATTTGTCTTCTTCCCTTTGCTTGGTCCTAAAAGTCTTGGACTTGGTCAATTTGTCCTCTTCCCTTTCTTTTCCTATCGATTGATCCTCTTACTCTTTTGAGTCAGCTTATCTGGTTGTTCTCATACGTCACTATCCCATCGTATTCTACAAAACTATCTATCTGACCGGTCAAACAATGAAGTTTCTGTGGTCCAATCATCGCTTCCGATTAACAATTTGATCTTTTATTCTTAAACTCTTCCATAATTCAGTTTAAACGATCCGCTGAATGAGACTGACCCGTAAATCGCTATATGTGAACTACGTTGAAAGCCTGTGCTTGACTCTTACTCGTACGGTTGTAATTGGTAGACGAAGTTGTCTGCGAACGTACCATTCCCCTTCCAGAAGGGAATATATCTCTTGTCAAACGTATCGCTGACTTGTTAAATATTAGCCCGTGTGGCCCAGTCATGGCTTCCAAGGCATATACGCTTTCTTGTCACGATTTAGCTCTTCGCTCATCCAGATTAAGATTTCAGGATTCTATAACAGGCTGTTCTAAATCTAAAATCAGGAAGCACGAGTTTTATTGATTAATCACCTAATGCAAGTGTACATAAATAAAATGTGGTAAAAATCAAACCGAAGTTCAAACGGATAAAACAAAAAATTTAATGTTTAAAAAATTCAATTAATATTAAAACATTATTAAATCGGATAAAGATAAAATATTTTGAAATATGAATTAAAAATTATACGTAATGAAAAATTTAAATTTAAATTTTAAAAAAATATTATTAAATAAAAATTAATAAAAAAAAGTTAATTCACTGAACTATTAAGAGAATTTATAAAACATAATTATTTAGTCAATGTTTATAAATTATGAAATTTAAAAATAAACAAGCAGCATACTCCTAACCAACTCTCCGTCTCCATCCAACTTAACTTTGAACATCATCCACTACGTCAGCATCAAACGATGTTTTCCCACGTACAACTATCACGTGGACTATTATGTCTTCAAACCCGTGTGTCATTAGTGTTACAGCTGGCAGTGCCATGTCACTACCCAACCATATATAAGCCTTTGTTCTCTGTCGCTCTTCCAACCATTACACGCTTTCAGTCATCTCCGAGTGCGCGCACACCACAACAGCAAATGCAGAAGACGTCCACCGAGCGATCAAGGCTACTCTTCGGAGATCCGGTAGCTCAGTCCTCATCAACGACACCACTAACACCGCCCCCTCGCCTGACCCAAGAGCAGGAACTGGCTGTCATGGTCGGTGCTCTGAGAAACGTAGTCTCCGGCACTACTGATACATCCAGCTTCTGCCAAGACTCCAACTTTCAGTTCCAATTCCCACAGACACCTCAATTCTCAACCTCCGCATCCACTTCAATTCTTCCGCCACCTGATTTAGAGGTTTGCAATGTCTGCAAGATCGAAGGTTGCTTAGGATGCAAATACTTTTTCCCGCCAAATAATGAAGAAGGCAAGAACGAGACGAGCAAGAGAGGAGCAAGAAAGCGAGGGAAGAAGAACTTCAGAGGAGTGAGGCAAAGGCCGTGGGGGAAGTGGGCTGCGGAGATTAGGGACCCGCGGCGGGCCGTTCGAGTGTGGTTGGGGACGTTTAACACAGCGGAGGAAGCCGCCAGAGCTTACGACAAGGCTGCGATAGAGTTCAGAGGACCAAGAGCCAAGCTCAACTTCCCATTTCCAGAGACCATTACTACTACCTCCGGCATTACTGATCACAGCAACGAGGAGGTGGGTATAAAGGAACAGGATAGCCAGAAGAAGAGTGGTGACTTTAAAATGGAAGTACCAGCTGGAGTGGATGAGGAATTAGGCGATGGATTGTTCGGGATGATTGGGGACTATGACATAGATCAGTGGCTTAGTTTGACGGACTTTGGAGGGAGTTCATCAGATTCCGCAGGAACGTACTCTACTATTTGAAGTACTTAGTGTCGACGTTCATAGTCTCAAAAGATCCTTTCAATATTTTATACGAAAGGGTCATTTACATTTTTCAAGAGGATCGCATCAACGTATTGTACAATTCCATTGATACTAAAATGCACAAGTTAATAAAAATCACTTGATTGAGTTTATTTGCAACTCTTTCGTTGTATTGAGTACTAGAAATATGGTTAACATGAAGCCAGGGCTACTCGGTTCTATTTTATACGGTGTGTGCTGTTTGGTGACTGGGAAAACAGTGGTTGGCGTGTCAGTTATTACAGTTGAGACAGAAAATCGAAATCCTACCTGATGACAAGGAAAGTGGCAGTGAGGTCCATTGATATGAGAGCGCACCTCTCACTTACTCGTGTTTAAAAAAGTGATGGTTATATGTTAAAATATTGTAATAAAACACGTGTGTTTTTCTTTAATCTTTATCAAACACAGCTCATTCGCACACAAGTTCAACGTGTGTGTTAAATCATCACTTGTGAATATGATTAATTAGGGAATCTAATTAAATAAAGTACGTGTGAATTGAATTGATTAAAAGGCGATGTTATCCAAAGGTGTGTTGTTTTCGGTAACAGGAAAGGCACGCATGTTAAACCTGCTAATAAGGTTAGTAAGTCAAAATCCGGAGAGTTTCAATCTTACCCAAATTTATGAATGATATTCTCTTTATCAATGTTATTGATTATGGCACGGTATTATATTGGTATCGATTAACATCAGGTACCATTTCATGTTATCTTTAAAATTTATAATATATTCTTAAATTTTTAAAAATTATAAAATAACCTTTCAATATATTATATTTTATAATTTATAATTTTATATCAATCGTCCCTTTGAAAATTATATATTATAATTAATTTAAAATAACTCATAAATATAAATTTCAATTCATAAATTAAAATAATTCATACTAGGCTCTCTCTTAAATGTGTCAAATAATACCAACCAATAAAATAAAAATAATACACTATAATTACTTATTTGGAAAATAGAAAAAGAAACATCAATTACTTATTTGAAAAACTGACCATTTTGACTCTTTTCTTTCTCAATGCTTCTTATTTTTTTAACACTGCTTGGTTCTCATTTCTCAAAACTGTACCGTTTCTCTCTTCTAAAAAGCTAAAACTCATCTCCATTCTCCACTTTGCATCGTTTCAGTTTTTACGCTCTTCTTCTTCTTATTTCTTAGTTTCTGCATCTGGTTTTGCCTTTCTAGTGTGACAGATTGTTTATTTTGTTTTTTGTTTTGGAAATAGACTTTGTTCTTTGTCTTCCTTTGGTTGTCGTTCTTTTGAAGAGTGGAGATGAATCTGGGTGTTGCTCTGCAATCTTTTCTTTTTGTCTTCCTCTGCAATCTTTTCTTTGGGTGTTGCAGAAAAATGGTGACTAGTGTGGGTGGCGATGAGGAGAGAGTGGAGATGAACCTGGGTAGGCAGAGAGGAGAGGGGGAGAGACAGTAAGAGACTTCAAAGAAGATAAGAAGAGATGGTCTATGGGTTAGAGGTTCGAACTTTGGATGGGCTTCGAGCAACCCAAATTCTATCGGAGTTAAAACTTGGATCACATGAATGAGATTGGTGGAACTATCGTAGCTACTCCAAATTAATTCCTAGATTGTTGTAGTTAAACAAACATAATATAGGGAAGTAGGAGTCGGTTCTAAGAAGAATTCTAGCTCACCAATTGTTATAAAAGTGAATAATTAACAAAAATTGATGGTTATGAAATTTTGCAATTGAGAAAATAAAAGAAGTAATAAAATCATATTTTTCAATAAAACGAACCTCGATTTACAGTCGTTTCCACCCTTTGAAACTACAATTGATTATTAGTACAAAATAATCATTTTATCAATCATATGTTCAAGGTGATATTAAATATCTGTCCTTTCTTATGATTGGTTAATCGAAAATACGTAATTTAATTAACTCTTATTGCTTAATAACCTTAGATATGGTAAAAAATTTAATTAAATAATAGCATTAAGAAACAATCGACTAAAGAAGCAAGACAATATAACACTCGCGATTGCATTTAATTTAGTTAAATGCTTTTTCTAAAAGTAATAATTTCTAACACAACAAATTAAAAATCCTAACTGTTACAAGTAATTAAAAGATTTGGTCTTTTTCGAATTCAAACTTTAACATAGGAAATAATAATTTAAACCAATGAACTAATTGCATGCATAGGACATTAATCGAAAATAATCTTAGAATCAAAGTATAGAAAAGCAATCCAATACATGGATAAATGCAATATTTTAGTACGAGACCCAATTGCCTTGTAATCTTTAAAGTTCTAAAAAGGAATTTCAATTTCTTCATCCAAGAATCAAATACTTAACCAACAATGGTCATTCCTACCACTAAGACCTGAAGAGAAACTAGTCTAATATTAACTAAAGAAAGGAGAAAACAAGAGAACTTTGAAAAGGTGGAAATTTTATGCCTTGCTCCTTCACATATTGGCTCTGTTTATAGCCTTCGTAACTAATGTAAAAATCTTATGGTTATGATCCTTTGGATCTTTCAGATCATATCTTCAATGAGTTTCACTTAAATATGCCCAAAATAAGGTTTTAAACTACTTTTAATATGTTTTTCTCTTACAAATTCAAAATCTAGAATTTGTAATGTTCACTAAACGTGCTTACATTTAAGATCACGTCAGACCATTTTTAAAAATTTCACTTTGATTCCCATAGTATGATCTCAATCTATAAAATAAAATGTTTTATCAGCCAAAATCTCCTTGATTATTAGTGATATTACTCCTTTGTTTCAATATTTTCAATTTTAGATTAAGATTAAATCATTTTCTTATAAAATATTGAATTTAAACACATCAAGAAAAGATTATGAAGAATTTTGGATGCTAAAAATTTGGAAAAATTATGACATTTCAAAATCCCTTACACCTAATCCTTGTTTGTCCCTAATCAAATGAAAAACTATCAAAATATGGTAGCCAAATAGTTTTTACCAAATCACTTCTTATGAGATTAAACCATGTATACTCTCTTAAGAATTAGACCGAAAAAGAGTTGAGCATCAACACACATCAAAGTTGTCTTTCACTAGAAATTATAAACAAAGACAATTAAAGACAATCTTAATCAACAGTATGCACAAAGTCTTGGTGAATTTCCTCATGGTGTTCACTTTATCGCACAATAGTTTAAGCTTAAGTGTTTACTTTTAAACTCTTGTCACAAAGAATACACTACTATAAACTTGCATATATACTAAAATTTTCTCACCATAAACAATGTAGGTTCAAATCAAAAGAACTTTTATTAATTGGATGTAATAGGGCTTAGGTTAAGGTTTTAAACAGGGAAAAAATTTTAGGCTAAGACCATACATATTTAATAAGGCTGAGAAAAGAATGTAAGCAAGTACTCATATGTCAATGTAAATATACTATGGTTGCAATTATTATATTCTCCATTTTTTCTTTTTCCTTTTTTTTTAAACAATCATCAATGGGCAACCATCATACAAAATTCACATGAATACAAAATGTGTAGCTTGAAAAACAAAAGTCTCATCTAATTCCCCAAATAGCTCAACAATATCTTATTAAAAACACATAGTTAGGTGATAGGATATATGATAAGATCAATTTGTGATATGAGTTTAAAACACAAAGAAAGGGAAAGAATTGGCTTAAAAGGGTTGAGCTAGGGATAATTAAGTAAGGTGACTTTTTAAGTTAAATGGTTAAAACTAGAAAGGTCTTTATCATATTCAAGTATTATGTATCATAGTAATTCAAATTGGTTTAATGCAAGTTCTAAAGGTATCCAAATGACAGAGGGTCACACCCCCTTAAAAATTAGATAGCTGTAAGATGTTTCTATCATTGAAGACTCAAATGCTCATAGGTTTCAAACAAATTCACCTACCCAACATGTAATACTTCATTAATCAATTAAATTAGTTTGTCTAAGTGCATACCTAGGTATTTGAACTTACCAAAGTTTTTACCTTCCTCTTGATCAATCTTAGTCTCAATTTGTACACAAAAGTTTCTTTGAAAAATCTTATTTCATCAACTTCCAAAAACATTAGGCATAAATAGGACATCAAAAGAAAGTGCTAAAATATCATATAAATGTTCAAAATATCACAAAATCAAAACAAGGAGGAAGATTCCTAACCCCACACCTATTTAAAACATTATCCGCGATGTTTACCAATAAAGCCTAAAAATGGAAAGAAAATAAAATGAGAGAGAAAAGAAAAATAAACTATCATGTCTTTTTTTGTAATTTTTTAGGTGGAGAATTTAGCAAGATTGCATAATGGGTGGGCCTGCTACTGGTATTAGTAGTTGCTAGTGGCTCGTCAAGGCGTGACTTAAGTGGTAGGTGTATGAAAAGAGAGATTTTTAAAGTTTTCTGAGATTCACACAATTGCAAAGACATACATAGTAAGGGTGCACGAACATGTCTATACTTACATGGCTGTGTCAAATCCTATATGACTGTGTATCTTTGTGAGTCAACCCCTCTAATTTCACATGTTTACAATTTGATACGCGATCTTGACACATGGTTGTGTCTGGTACCTACACAGGTGTGTTGTTAAGAACAACTCAAAAACCTCATTTTCTTCCCCAATTTCACCTAATTTTTGCTCTTTTTTATTCCTAAAGGCAAGTAAAAGCTTAAAAATTGAAAGAAAATTCAAATATGAATTAAATTAAGCATAATGAAAGATAAACTTAGGGTGCCTCCTAAGAGCGCTTCTGTGTAATGTTGTTAGATCGATAATACAATCATTCATCTCTCGGGATCAGTTTCCTCTGTCTTAAAAACATCCCACGTTAATGAATCAATGAGACCAGCTAATCATGATATGATTAGGATATTTAATCATATCATGATTTTGAAATTTAATCATATCTTTATCAAACCCCATCATTAAAGCTCTATTATACACATCAATTTTTTATCCTTTTCAAAATCAGCTTATCATTTTCATAAATGACCTTCTTAATAAAATGGGTGTTGATTGGTCATTTTTCATATTCAAAAAATAGAAGTCAGAAGAAAAAAAAATTCCTGAAAGATTTTTTTTGAATTATTGTTGAAATGTTTTTCATTCACTTTAATTTTCTCAATTCTTTTCGACTTTTTTTCTTTTAATTTGTACAAAGTTCCTTCGAGAATTTAGCATATCTAGTTACTTGTTTAATAACATCAAAAAGAAGAATATTTACCTCACATTTTTAGAATGTCTCATATAAATCATCCACTCAAAAAGGAGCATTATGCGACTTATCCTTAGATTATAGTTAAGTCAAATTAGGTCTAAGAAATTGATTGTTTAAGCTTAATTTTGATCTCTTTGGGTGCAGATTGCACCCCACATTTTGGCTCAACCTCCTTGCCACTTCTTAACATTACAACGCTTTCATTTTCTTTGGGATTCATCACTTTTTGAGTGGGTAGTTTGTTGTTGTTTTAAGCTTCTAAAAAGCTACTGGCACTAACCATTTGTCCCATTTAAGCCTCTAAATTTTTGATACTTGACTGAGTCTCTTGCTGAAATTTCAAAGTGTTAGTAGCTAAGTTTTTTAACTATTTCTTTAAGAGACATACATGAATTTGAAGCTTAAACCGGATGTGATTGTTGTCTTAGCTTGTTAGACTAAAAATAAGGTCTATATGTCTAATTATATGCAATTAATTGGTTTGATTGTCTATCTCCCTATCTCAAGTTTAGATGGTTTCTTTAACTAGGTTGTATGCGTTAGAAAAGGGATTGTGATTTTGTTGAGGCTATCCCTGAAAACTAGTCATGTTAACTTGCTTGTCGGAGCCATCTTGAAGTGTTAGACTCATATTAGTTGGGTGCCTTATAACTGAATAAATCTCATATATCTTTGCTACTTCCATTTTTCCTACTACCAATTGACGAACAAATGCGATAAGATCTTTCGTACGCTTTTTAAGAAAAGAAACCTTTACCTTATTAACTTGCTGAGTTAAATAGTTTGTCTTAACATTGAATTGTCAGGAGTTGCATGTCATGTAAGGCCCCAAATTGTAGCCTAGTTGGAATGTTTCATTAAACATGTATTCCATATGACTTAATTATGTTTTTAA
>JANQBM010000221.1:38671283-38685839 GCA_025594535.1 Erythroxylum domingense
AATATGATAGGCACAGTATGAATGATATGTTAAGTACTGTATGGTTGATTTGAGATTCTGAAATGTATGTGTAAAATATTTTTTGTTTGTTTGTACTGTCTTGTGTGACATCCACATATCCTCCAGGGGGTATTATGTGGGTGTTACATGTCATATTAGTAATCAAAGTGTAAACCTTATCTAGTAGTTTGTCAACAAGTGTTCCTTCATTAGCAACGTCGATTACTCCTTTCAATGGTTAAAAGTTCTTCGTAAAAATACTAAATTATAAGTTGTTCGCTAATTTGGTGATGTGAACAATTTTTGTATAACTTTTTAAAACACCCCTAATACTCATATAGTGATTCATTGTTGCGTTGTCAAATGCCAGAAATCTCCTTTAGAATGTTAACGACCTTTGAAGCTGGAAAGAATTTTTCTAAAAATTACTTCTTTATTTCATTCCACGTGGTAATGCTAACAGGTGGTGAATAATTAATAAAAAGGGGGATTTGTGATATTTTGCAATAAAGAAAATAAAGGAAGTAATGAAACCAACATTTTCAATAAACGAAACCTGGTTTATAATTGCTTTCACCTTTTAGAATCGCGATTGATCATTGACACAAAATAATTATTTTATCAATCATATATCCTAGAGAACAAAAAATCTTCATCGGCGGGGATTTCAATGGCCACGTCAGAGTAGGGGTCGACGGATACCACAGGGTACACGGCGGTTTTGGCTTTGGTGTCAGGAATGACGGCGGCAAGGAGCTGCTAGACTTTGCATCAGCACATGACCTGATGGTGGTAAATACTTTCTTTAAGAAGAAAGATGACCACTTAATCACTTTCCAGAGTGGAGGACAAAATACACAAATTGATTACGTTCTTGTACGTCAAGGGGACAGGAACAGTTGTAGAAACTGCAGGGTGCTCCCAACAGAAAAAAGTGGCGTCGTAACATCTATTATTAGTTACAGATGTTGCATGGAGAAATAAGACTAGAGAACCTGTTCGAGCACAGCGAGAAAGGATACTCTGGAAAAATCTCAAGGGAGATACGACGTTAAACTTTCAAACTAACATTACTCCAGTTTACACGGTAGAACGAGTAGGGGAGGCAGATCGTTTATGGACGGTCATGTCTACAGCTATTCGAGAACAGGAAAAGGAGTTGTTGAGAGTTACCTCTAGCAAAAGGAGAATGGATAGGGAATCGTGGTGGTAGAACGACGAGGTACAGATAAAGGTTAAGGCAAAGCAGGAAAATCTCAAAAGATTGATGGCAACTACTGATGAGCAAGAGAGAGTCCAAAGAAGGGAAGACTACCAACATGCACAAATAGAAGCGAAAAAAGCAGTCTCAGAGGCAAAAACAAAGGCCTATGAAGAGATGTATCGGAGATTGGATACTAAAGAAGGCGAACAAGATATCTATAAGCTTGCTAAGACACGTGCCAGAAAGAGTAAAGATATCAACACAGTTAGGCATATCAAAGGAGAAGACGGGAGAACACTTTTGGGCGATCAAGACATTAAAGACAGGTGGGAAGCCTACTTCACCAACCTGTTTAACGAGGTGCGACATGAAGGCACTGGTATAGAGAGTAGAGAAGAAGCGAGACCGCAGGGTACGCAGTCTGATGATGTTAGAAGAATCTCTGAAGAGGAGGTGAAAGAAGCCCTTAGCAAGATGGGAAGAAAGAAAGCAGTAGGCACTGACTAGATACTTATTGAGGTGTGGAATTGTCTCGGAGGTGGGGATATAATGGCTTACCACTCTTTTTAGCGCTATCTTGCACACCGGGAGAATGCCGGAGGAGTGGAGAAGTAGCGTAGTAGTACCGATCTATAAGAACAAGGGAGACACACAAGAATGTGGAAACCATAGAGGCATCAAACTCCTGAGCCATGCTATGAAATTGTGGGAGCGAGTTATTGAACAACGATTGCGCAAAATAGTTCAAGTGAAAGAGAATCAATTTGGATTCATGCCTGGGAGATCAACTATTGAAGCAATCCATCTATTAAGACGACTGATGGAGAGATATAAAGAGCATAGGCGGAGCTTACATATGGTCTTTATTGACTTAGAGAAGGCATATGATAGTGTGCCAAGAAAAGTCATTTGGAAATGCTTAGAAGCGAAGAACGTTACTAGTACCTATGTCAGGACTATAAAGGATATGTACGAGGCCGCTAGAACTTGTGTGTGCACGCCAGTGAGAGATACAAAGTATTTTTCGATGGATATAGGGTTGCATCAAGGTTCAGCTTTAAGCCCGTTTCTTTTTGCGCTTATAATAGATGTCATCACGCAGGACATACAAGATGCGGTGCCGTAGTGTATGTTGTTCGCAGATGACATTATATTGGTCGGAGAGACGAAAGAAGAAGTTAATAGGAAGCTAGAGATGTGGAGACAGACTTTGGAGTCAAACGATCTGCGGTTAAGTAGATCGAAGACCAAGTACATGGCATGCAATTTTGCACAGAGTTCAGCGGACGACGGACCAGAAGTTCAGATTGGAACTCACGCGCTAACCCAAACGACTAGTTTTAAATATCTAGGCTCTATCATCTGAGAGGATGTAGACGTTGAGAGCGATGCAATTCATCGCATCCAAGCTAGATGGGTGAAATGGAGAGCAGCAACTGGAGTCCTCTATGATCGGAAATTTCCACTAAGGTTGAAAGGAAAATTCTATAGGACGGCCATACAACCGACTATTCTTTATGGCTCTGAATGTTGGCCTATGAGAGTGGCGCAAGTGCGAAAGTTTGAAGTAGCGGAGATGAGAATGTTGAGATAGATGTGTGGTTGTACGATGTTAGCTCAAATACCAAATAGGGTGTACAAAGAGAAGTTAGGCATTACGGCTATCGGAGACAAACTGAGGGAGTGGAGATTGCGATGGTTCAGACACGTGAGTAGAAGAAGTGAGACGAAACCAGTCAGGCGAGTTGAAGGGATTCAAGTAGAAGGAACGCGAGGTTGAGGGAGGCCAAGGAGGACATGGGAGGAGCAGATCAGACTAGACCTACAAGCGTTAAATCTATCTGAGGATATGACATCCAATAGAAACAGTTGGCGCCACAGAATTTCGATAGTCGACGTATAGGGTGCGCAGAGGCGTGAGGGGTAAAGCGGGCTTTAGACTGCTCTGAGCACATGACCTGTGATCTGAAGTATAAGAGACAACGATATACAGGTCGACACTTGGAGTGGTCTAAAGTAGTAAAGGCCATACGTGTGTATTTTGTGTTTTTGTGTATTGTTTCGACCTGTAATTCCTATATGTAGCCTTTCAAGGAGTCGAAGGGCTACCACTTGGTTGTAGAATCCTAGTTCGACGGATTGTCTGTCTGCCGGTCGACCGTACCCCCGAACGTCTGCTTGCCCTCCTACTGAAGCCCCATGAGGATACGACCTCTGCCTAGGATAAGTAGAAAACGTTTAGGGCAGAATTAGAGTCTCTTATAAGAGATGATTAAGTTATACCTCTGCTATAATAGATAACAGACGTTAGATCAAGAATAGGCCATATAGGAAGTGTATATGTATATAAATATGAATGTAATTATATATATTATGTACCTAGTATACTTTTATTTTATTGGTATTTTTATTACGTTAATTTCTGCATTTTAATTTTTATATATCTCTGCTTATGCCTACTCACATATTTACCTTTTCATGTATTCATATATTTTCAGTTTCATGTGCATTCTATAGGTTATAGTCCTCATGCATATACATATATTGTTATACTTATACAGTGATGTCCTTGTATTGGTCTGATATGTTTGTTTTTTGTTTGTGTGGGTTTGTTCTTGTTTTTGTGTTTGTTGTTTGTGTGTGTTTGTTTGTGTTTGTGTGTATTAGTTTGTTTATTGTTATTTGCTTTTGCTCTTACCTTAAATGGGGGTCTATAAGGAAACAGTCTCTGTATCTCCACCGGAGATGCAAGCATGATTGCGTACATCTTACCCTCCCCATATCCTGCTTAGGCGAGAATCTAGGTATGTTTGATTTGGTTTGGTTATATTCGATGTGATAATAAATATATGTCTTTCCTTAAGATTAGTTAATCAAAAATATGTAATTCAATTAACCTTATTATTTAACAACTTTATATACGATCTTAATTTTAATTAAACAATATCTTTAAGAAACAAAAGACCAACGAAGCAATTTCTGATGTAGCAAATTAATCTAGTTGCATTTAATCTAGTTGAATGTTTTTATTTGGAGAAATAATTTTTGTCATAACAAATTAAAACTTATAGTTGCTATAAGTGATTAAAAGACTTGAACTTTTATATATTCAAACTTTAACCTAGCAAATGATAATTTCAACCAATAAACTAATCGTGCATTAAATGGTAATATCAGAGCCGATATAGTCCATCGTATCAGATCTGGGTGGGTCAAATGGCGAAGCTCATCAGGGGTCTTATGTGATAAAAAGATTCTATTAAAGCTTAAAGGATAATTTTATAGAATGTTGATTCGGCCAACTATGTTATATGGGGCAGAATGTTGGCCCACCAAACTTAGACATACAAGAAAGTTGTTGGTAGCCGAGATGCATATGCTCCAGTGGATATGTGATATTACTAGAAGAGATAAGGTCCAGAATCGTGTGATAAGAGACAAATTATGGGTGGTTAGTATTGCCAACAAGTTGAGAGAGACCAGACTTAGGTGGTTTGGGCATGTGAGCAAGAGGCACCCTGATACTCCTTTGCAACGCTGTGAGAAAATAACCCTTCATGACTGCAAGAGGAGAAAAAGAAGGCCAAACAAGAACTGGAGGGAAGTGATCAAGAAGGATATGATAGAGTTGGGCTAGGAATAGAAAATTCTGTCGTGCTAGGATATAGGTAAAGGATATCCTCTAAAGTGCGCCAAAATAGTCGTGGAAGTTATTGGGAGCCGTTTACTGTAAAGCTCTGACGACGTATTTACCGCTTAGGAAGTCTAACCCTAGTGTTCAATATGTCTTTTTAATTGCAAGTCATTGACAAGTCTTTTTGTCCTACTACTTGGCTTTTCAACTCTGGTGTATAGGAAAAGGTCCCTCGAGGCCATCTGATACCGTTGGATTATTGATACTCACATAGCTACTGAACAAGAATCCCTTGCACAACTCGAGACATGAAGAGTCATACTTTACAGCTTATCGGATATTAGCAGTTCTGGGCACCATATCAAGTATTTTATTTATTTATTTATTTATTTTAGTTTTATTTATCTACTGTTCTAACATTGTCACTTTTTTTATCTGTATCACTTTTTTTATTGTCACATTTACATGTGAGTCTACCGAAAATAGCCTTTCTATTTTATAGGAGTAAGGTTGCATATAATCAAACCTTTTCAGACCTTGCATTGGTGCAGGAATCAGACTGGGTCTGATGACAACGACGACGACGATGAAACTAATCGTGCACATTAGGAATTAATCAAAAAATAATCATATAATAAGATTATAGAAGAGCAATTTAATACATAAGGAAATCAAATACTTCGCAATAAGACCCTCTCAATCATCAAAGTTCCAAAAACGATTTTTACTTCCTTCAACCAATAATAAAAGACTTAGCCATCAATGACCATTCCTACCATTAAAAGTCGTAAAGAAACTACTTTAATATTGACTAAAGAAAAGAGAAAAAAAGAAATCTTTGAAAAATTAGAAACCGTATGCCTTAGTCATGACTCAATCCTTTCGATACTTTAGATCATATCTTCAATGATTTTTGCAAATTATTACTCATTTATTTCAAACGTTTCAAATTTAGATTAAGATTCAAACATTTTCTTATAAAACATTAAATTTGAACTCATTAAGATAAGATTATAAAAAATTTTGGATGCTAAAAAGTAATAAAAATTATGACACGTCCAATCGATTTCCAAGTTGGGCTTGAGCAATTTCAAACCCAACCCATTGTCATATCTACTTAGATAAAACCAATTCAACGTAAGAGTGCAAATGATTCCAATTACAAGAAGATTCTGCAGACATTCCACGAAATTCACTAGTGATAAAATCAGGTGAACACACTATGAGCAAAGCCAAAAAGAAGGTTGACACTACGTACAAAGTATAAAGAAGACCACTTACAAGATTTCACGTTACATTTAAGTAGAAACAAGACCAACTGAAAAAAGATTCATATGAACAAATGGAATTGAAATATGAAACTGTCAAGATAGCGGTTCTTTCACTGGCTCATCCTTGTGATCTCTTGCCAGAGAGGCTGATAGAGCTGACTTTCATTGGAGTAGCGACCACCAGTGGAGCTTCTGGAGAGTCGCTGACGGCATAGTTGTCATGCATGAAACGACTTTCTATAATGGACTCATCCTTCAACACAATCTTGTAGCAATAACAGCTCTTAAGACCCTGCTGATTCCGATAGCACTCATGGGCAGTGTTCTTCACCTGCTGGAAGTCCCATATCACACTGAACTTTCCAACTGTTGCTACAAGATGGCGTTCTTGTTTCCCATTCTCAGTAACCTGAAGAAAGAAGCAAAACAGATCACCTAACCCAGTTCTTTCATTCATAGCAATCTGCATCTCAGCATTTTGATTAAGCAAGCTAAATGAGAATCATACACAGTTAGGCAATCATGTTATACAAACTCTTTTGTTGGGTTCAGGTCATCAGGCTGCAATACTTTGATGTGATAAAAACTCGTGGGATGATCGACTTGAGATGTATGCTATACGAGGGATTTGAAAGCAAGAACAAGAGAAATTACCCATGAGAAATGGCCTCCATGAAACTTGTTATTTGCACCAGCCCAATGTGAGTCCACTGGAGTTAGCTTCAACAATCTTGGTGCCGGTATTTTATTTCCCATACGTCCACCAAAACCGGTCTTGGTCTTACCACCTTTATCAGTAAACAGAGTGCAAATAAGGATCAAATACGTATCTGTTGTCCCCAACACCCACTTGCCATCATATGTAACATCCACATGAGTTATTGGCGAACCAAGCCCTGGAAAAGCTGTCTTGGCCTGCCTCATTGATGTCCTCGAGTACAACCTAATCTTACCATCAAGTGACCCAACAACAATTGAACCATCGCCTGTCGTTGCAAAGCACTGAAAGTTAGTCCCTTTAGAGAACTGATGCCCCTGATTCCATTGCAGAACAGGGGAATCAAATCCCTTAGCAATATTCTGCACAATCCCTCTCTTGTCCCTCATGTCCCATTGACACAACCTATTATCATCCAAACCCAAAAACGTACTCTCCGACGGATCCAACTGTGACCCTTTAGTATCATTCGTTATATCTCTCATTGTTATCTCAGTTCCATCTTTCTCAAACTTCCATTCACTCACAATCTTTCCTGTTTCAATGTCAAGCTGATTAATCCCTGTTGTATGTGGCTTCCCTTCCTTCAATGGACTCATTAGCATCATATTCGTCTCACCCCTCATTAACATGGCCTTCTTCGGTGTAAATTGCGTACCACTAGACCCACCAGGACTCTCAAACTTAACAGAGGCACCCTTCCAATGAATACCCTTATCATAATTCCTATAAACTTGAACACCCAAATCATTAACCAAGAAACTATTATCCAAAGCACCAAGACTCAAGCTTTGAACGCCACCTTTCGCTGCTTCCTCAAACTCCTCCATCAAATCCTGGTTAATACGCACAGGCGTACTTTGACTACCGTCCTCTGCATCTTCCCACATGGTATCATCAGCCACTTCGGGTTTGATCCAACCAATGAAGTCTTTTCCATAAATTTTAACCTTATTTTCGTCTTTAGCTTCAAGCCCATAAACGTTCTCAAACAAACAATCCTGAAATTTGGTCACGAACTTCCTATACTCCTCATCCGTGTAAAATTTCAACGCCCAAACACCATCGGCCACGAAATCAACCCTTCGTTGATCGCCAAACATCTTCAATTGCATATCCGTGGAAACCCTCACCCTCACTTTCGAACCCACCTTCAAAACCCACACAGAAGTTCCTTCACCGTCCGATTCTTGACTATCATTGTCATCATCTTTGATCTTGGAGGTCTTGACGAAATCATAAGAGGCAAACTTATCAGCAACGACCCATTTGGCGTTTGGGGTATTACCGCCGATGTGGAGGTACAGCTTGACGGGCCGAATCGGGAGAGCATTATTAGCAACTCGGTATTTGAGCTTAAGGGATTTGAGCTTGGTATCAATCTCATCGAGAGTCCTCTGTGATGCGGAGGAGCTTTGAGGAGTCTCCTGGCGCTCAACGGCGTCGTAGTGAACATCCTCATCGTCATCTTCTTCTTCTTCTGATCCTGAATGGTACTCTGCGTCAGAGTCTGTTAGTTCATGACCTTCCCGACTTTGAGAGGTCCCCATTTTAGAGATCCGAGAAATGATCGACTGACGATTGGGGAATTTTTCGGAAACAGTGTTTGTTGCGACTCTCATTTCTAGGTTGGCCGTTATGTGACCTTTATATTATACGTATTGGGCCGACTAGCAGACCCAATTTGTCATGCTACTTCCTAACAGAAAGAAGCAAATTTTATTCAACATGAAAAGTTCATGAACAAACAAAGATTGGGTTCATTGTCAAACCATAGAACAAGTAATTAGCAACTCTTTGCATTAGGTTCCATATTTTATGGGTCAATCACTACAGTTTGGTGCAAAAGAAAGGAGTAATTGGAAATGAACTCGACAAGAATTGGAGCAAGCATTCTAATGAGAATGGTTCAAATAATAATCTGTAGCAGTTTCTGTGAATTCAATGACTTGAAAATATTGTACATACACACGAATGATAACATTCGATCTTCTCACAAGGCATCACGTACAGCTATCCGGCATGTGATGGCATCAGCAAGAGAGGATAGTCCTACTTCCAGCCCAGAAATTTTGTAATGCTGAACAAATAATTGAAGGAATATCAGAAGCTTGGAGATGCATCCAAGAAAGAGATAATGTTATGCTACACACCTTTTGTATTTGAGCTTCATTTGCTCTTGCACCCAACTCTTCTAAATCAATCTCTTTTCCATTTATAAGTTTCTCTACAGCTTTCATCTAACAGAGAAAAGAAACATAAGGCCAACTGGAGAGTTTACATACAATACAGAGCGTAATTCAGCAAAATTTTCGACAAAGCCTCACCTCATCAAGAGATGCATTAAAACGAGCTGCCAGTATGTAAGTAGAGCTGTCAGAAATTCCAAATCTTTTGAAAGATTCTGTGATCTATAAAAAAAATTCAATAATACGAAGTTAAATCTAAATCTACATGGTAGCAAAACAAGAAAAAAGTAAGAAATTGACAAGTTATCATGATTCTGGAAAGTGATTACATGCTTAGATCCTGAGTAGTTATAAACAAGCTCAGAATGAAGTGTGCGAGTTGTCAATGCGTCCCGAGACTTGGCTACAAGAGTCTTATGTGCAGCAACAAGAATAGGGAAAACATCTGCTATCTACCATAGATATTAGCAGAGACAAATATATTATCTTTCTGATCAAAAACATATGATGAAAGATAAATATAGCTAAAAGTGTAGGCTGTAGCAAATAGCTAAAAGTGCAGGCTGTAGCAAATAGCTAAAAGTGTAGCAAAAGCTGTTAATACAGAACATACAACTAAAGTTAACCATCAGAGATTATTTAATGACAAACGTACAAGTGAGGCATTGAAGACGGCAACTTCTGGTTCCAGAGTTCCAGCTTGGATGGAATCTAAAAGCACCCTGCGAGGTAATTACATATGATTAGCTTAAGTGCATACTCTGGGTTATTTATTTCCTACTAAGCCTTCGATGTAGACACTCTCCTGGTCAATACCCTGAAAGCAAAGCACATTTATACTTAAAAAAACTTGGAAGCTACCCCTAAAACTGCAACAAAAACAAAAAGTACATATAACAAAATATGGTTTTCCTCTTAACACCCTATTCCAGGTATGAACTTATGCAACATAAAGTGCAAGATCTTCTGGAGAAATAGATACACTAAAGTGGAAATATCTATATACAATTCAGTTAATATAAAGAAAGATGATAAGTTTGGCCAAGTAGAACAATGTACAGGATGTCAGGGTCTACCCTGTTTTTATTAGTGAAAGTTGGAAGCTTTTACATGTCAACACCAACAAAATTTACAACTTTATCGTCCAAATCAAACCTAAAGATTGAAGCTTTGCGGGCATTAACGACTCCGAAAGAGGACCAATCAATCCAGTAAAAGAAAAGGAGTATTAGATGAAGAAGTTCACCACCACATTCTACCAATCAGTGTAAGCAACTGATACAGTATCACCATTCCACACAAATCTATTGTGCAAAAAACAACCTAGGAAGATTTGAGTTTGCTACAATAAAGAAAAATCAAATAGGTTTCACAAATTGAGGCTAGGCGTTTTTTAAAGTGTAAGTGAAGTATCTTACTGAAAAATCTAAGAAGCATCAACGCTGTAACTTGAAGCCGTAAGAAATGATAACATAAGTCAATGATTCTTGTTTTGAATAGAGAATAATTCTAGGTTCACCAAATAAACTACAAACATCTCGAAAAGGAAGAACACCTGTGATAGAGCTAGAGAGAGAGAAGAGGGGGAGGATGACCCACTTGGAGTTAGTGACATCAGTGAAGAGGGAGAGAGAAAGGGTGTTTCCACCATAGATGTCGAACACCTTCATGCTTGCTTTTGCTGCTCAAAAGTTGAGGTGCCTAGCAAATACCAAAAAGTACGCCGTCTGTTCTTGTTTAGGGTTTAAGGTTCACAGAAAACGAAAAACAAAAACTTAAAAAGCTGAAAAACATCGCGCCAGGTAGGGGTCGAACCTACGACTTTCTGCTTAGGAAACAGACGCTCTATCCACTGAGCTACAGGCGCTCTTGCCCGTTGTCCGCAAATGAAATTAATAAATCAAGGGAACAGATTTTGAGTTTTCTAAAATGCTTTAAAAGTAAGACTAGATGACTAAATATTAAATAAATTTAAAAATTTTGAAATAAAATAATTTGTCCTTAATTTATTCAAGATTTTTATTATTAAACCAACTGAAAAATTATTCAATTCAAGATTTTTACGATTAATCTATGAAACTATTATGGTTTTTAATCATTGGTTTTATGAATACACTTTATAACATGCATGTTTTTGAGCTCTTAATTTCGATTCAGTTGCTGATTTCAATCTTGTACTCCTAAAGGTACACTTCAATGTATTTACTTATCCTGTGTATCAGTTGGAAATGCCTTTATCTATACAAACGATTATCATCATTACATGGCTTGAAGCCATTTGGATCATCTATACTTCCAAATTCTGAAGTTGCAACTGGAACTTTATAAGTATAATCAGATGATTGAGACAATTCTGATGGTTACCGCGTAACAATCTTCAACCAATTGGACAAAAGCAGAAGCTGCATACTCTTGTGTGTTGCCTGGGACTAGGAATTATTCTTTACTCAATTGTTAGTAAGATCATTCATACTTGTTACAAACTGATGCTACGTTCTGTATTTTTCAAAGATAAGTGTATGACAAGAAGCAGGAAGGATCAATTCCTCAATATTTCGGACAACTTAAAGTCCATTAAAGAGAATAATGGGCATCCCATTGATTTACACCATTTTCTCGTCGCTTTTGGTATCATCATACCGATCCTATAGCTTCCTGCACCGTCTTCATGGGGACGACCTCATGAACAATGACACCGAGACATAAGCTGCTATCGAGACAGAAACACGAGCCACTGAAATACTTGAAAGTCATCCTGCCAAAAAAGTCTGCGTGCGCAATCGAGAGGAAAACCCCCCTCCATTTGTGAAAGTATCATACCGAGCCGTAGTACTAGGCACACAAAGAAAAGCAGAGGCTAAGCCGGTCTTACAGTGGCCACCTGAAATTGAAATCGAGGCAGAGGAGGGCGACATCATCACCTTGCCTAGTGAATCCGGAGGCAGCGTTGCCCTCTCCTCATCCTTTCGCACCAGACTGGATTAGAAATGGGAACGGGCAGTTGTCATCAAATTAATGGGTCGACGAGTACTCTACTCCCTGTTATGTTCTCGCCTACATACCTTGTGGAACTCCCGTGGCCTCACGAAAGTAGTAGACCTGGAGCATGACTTTTATCTGGTGAACTTCATCAACGAATCTGATTACCTCACGGCCCTCACCCAGGGTCCATGGGTTATACTGGGACAAACCTTGTCCGTGCAACGATGGACTCCCGACTTCCACGCGTCACAAGGAAAATTAACCCGAGCAGTCATCTGGATCCGATTCCCCGACCTACCCATAGCCAGACATCACCCACAGATACTTACCGCACTAGGCAACATCATTGGAAAGACTGTTCGTATCGATGAACCTACCTTACTCATCCAACGGGGCAGGTTCGCCCGCATAGCGGTAGAGATTGATCTGGAAAAGCCCCTTCGGTCGAAGGTGGAGCTAGATGGGGAGACGCTGTTGATCGTCTACGAAGGAATCCCGCAGATCTGTTTCCGCTGAGGACGGGTGGGGCACGATGAGAGCTCTTGTCCAACCCGTCCTCTAGCCCCAATCGGACAACCCATGCTGTCATCTTCCCTTCGTCCTACACCGGTGACGGAGATCACAGGACAGACTGCTAATCCTCATGTGTCGGTACCGGAGCACTTGAGTGACGAGTACAGACCCTGGATCCAGGTCACCCAGAAACCATCCCGCCCGTCGGCTAGATCATCACCTCAACAACCCATCCGGAGACCACGAGACGGTGCACCCGGGATCGGGTCGATTCGACTGGTTGTCAGAGGCTGCAGACGCGAGCGGCGCAACAGTAACCCTCCCAACGGTTTTCTCTGCAGGTCTGAGTGACACGTCACATAAAAGGGTCTCATCCTCGTTTAAGGAAGAGACCAAAAGGTCTGCCAAGCCGCGCGCCTCTGGGTCGGCGGCAAGGCCAAGGTTGGGCCCAAGAGTAAGGAAGGGGCCCAACTGCCTAGCAGACCCCTCTTTAGACCCATCTCCAGCCCAAAGGGAATAGGACCGGACTGGGCTGTTCGTATCCAGGCTTTAAACCGGACAACGGAACCCCAACCAGCTGTACGTATCGATTCCACGTCTGAAGTGATATGTGACGTCTGAGTCGTACAAGTATTTCAGGGGGTGCGATTGGCCAGGACAAGGAAGATGGTAGGATTTTGGACGAACCCACTCGGATTCACCCACCACCCCACGACATTATCCCCAGCAAACCTCCGGACCCAGGCACAGAGGATTCCAAGATGGTTGAGTCCTCCCCGTCGTCTGACGACGTGAATTTAGTACCCCATACACAGGAAGTTGACAATGAAGCTGGGTGCTCCCGCCTCCATGAGATGACCACAGATTAGGAGACTTTTTTCTTCCACAAAGTTTATGAAGATTTTTATTTGAAATTGCCAAGGGGTTGGAGGAGCCCAATTCCTCCCAATCATGAGAAATTATATTCACCTTCATAGACCAACGCTGGTAGTGTTAGTCGAAACCAGAATCAGTGGTGGCCGAAACCTATCCTTCATTCAACAATTGGGTTTTCAAAACACTTTTCGAGTGGAGGCCGATGGCTTTTCGGGTGGTCTATGGCTCTTATGGATGGACAATCTCGATGCTACCCTTATAATGGCGCATCGACAATTTATTCATATGCATATCCAATTTGCCTCCGTTAAATTCGCTTTTACAGCGGTTTACACGAGCCCTCAGTATGCGACGCAAAAACTATTATGGCCTTACTTAAATTGGCTTGGTAGTACAAACACTTTACCCTGGCTTATAGGCGGCGACTTTAATGCAAAGTTGGCCAATGATGAGAAACAAGCAGGTCGACAACCGCTCCGATTGTCAACAAAACTTTTCAGGAATGTGTGCACACATGTGGCTTACATGATCTGGGGTATGACGGGCCCAAATTTACATGGCGACGGGGGAATATCCTCACTAGACTGGACCGAGTTTTATGTTCTTCACTCTGGCTGGAAATCTTCCCCTATGCGACTAATACTCCCCTTCCTTACTTGGGGTCGGACCATCGACCTCTGCTCGTTACATTAGACGGTCGAGCCCATACGAAAATCCGAACTCCACTCTTTCGATTCCAATCCGCGTGGCTTACGCATGCAGGATTCGATAGGTTAGTGGAGGAACACTGGGCAACACCAGGGTCTGACTTTCGCACTTTACTAGAATCGTTCTCCTCGAAACTCATGCAGTAGAAAACGAGTGAATATGGCAATATTTTTCACCAGATAAAACGCCTTCTAGCAAGATTAGCAGACATTCAAAAGAAGATGGAAGTGAAACCGTCAGATTCTCTGCAACTATTAGAAGACCGACTATGGAGTGACTTACATCACACCCTCTGTGAGGAGGAGATCTACTGTGCTGGAACCCCTCCCACGGGGCGGGTCCACCGGGCCCGACTTCCTGCGGGACATCCAGACCCGGGGCTCGCGGGGGAGGGATTCCCCACCAGGGCATACTTAACGAACAGGATCGCCTAAATTTACCCCTGATCAAAACTAGAGGTA
>JANQBM010000221.1:38685939-38724621 GCA_025594535.1 Erythroxylum domingense
ATACTCCAAGAACACCTTTCTAAGGTTTAGGAAGTGAAACCCTAATTTTTCTCCTTCTTCTCTTCTCCTCCTTGTCTTCACCGAAAGCTCTCCTCTCTTCTTTGTTGTTTGTTTCTTCTTTCTTCTAACTCACATTCACGACAACTCCCCTTCTTTCACTCTTTCTTTCATTAACTAAAAGCCCAAAAGACCAAAATAGCCCTCCTTCTAACCTCTTAAGTGAACTTCCAAAAATACCCTTACACTAACTCTTATTCTTTCAATCTCAATTAACACCATATGCTTCCAAAATTTATCCCAATTTCTCCATTTAATAACTCTAATCTTAAAAAAAAAAAAAATTATATCCCCAAAATTATAATTAAAGCCTAATCACAATAAAAATAATAAAATATATCCCAAACATATTGAAGAAGAAATCGGGGTCCAACATACTGGAATCAACAGTCCCGGAGCGAGTGGATTTCTTAGGGCGATCGTAACACAAAATACTACCACACTTTAATCTTAGCCAAACGAAAACAATTGCGTGTCACTCGTATTGTTGATAATGACGGATTGACGATCACTGATCCTACACAAATGAGACAGCTGGCCAAAACATTCTTTGAGCAGATGTTCACCAACTAGACTGATACTCAGACATTGTACCCTTTATCCGGAGCTTTTCCCCCTCTCATGGCGGAGGCAAGCGCTGCCTTATCAACACCAGTCAGTGCAGTCGAAATCCAGAAAGCCCTTTTTGACATCAATCCTCGCAAAGCTCCTGGGCCTGACGGATATAATGCGTCTTTTTTTCAACAAAAATGGGACAGGGTGGGTCCGACTGTGGTAACCTATGTCCAACAGCTATTCCATCCAGAGGGTTGAGATCCGACGGTGAATAAAACCATTCTAGTTTTACTACCTAAAGTTCCCTCACCGGTTTCCCTCACTCAACTTAGACCTATCAGTTTATGCACAATCCTCTACAAAACAGTCTCGAAAGTGATAGTCAACCGGCTTAAGCCTTATCTAGAATCATTGGTTGCACAGACCTAGAGTAGTTTTGTACCCGGTAGACACATCACGCATAATATTATTATAGCCCAGGAGGCCATTCATTCGATGCGACGGAAAACCAGCAGGACTTGCATACTGGCCATCAAAATTGACCTCGAAAAAGCATATGATCGCCTCCGGTGGGATTTCATCCAAGACACGTTACAGGATATCAGCATTCCAACCCCTCTAATCATGCTCATAATGACTTGTGTATCCACAGTTTCCATGCAAGTGTCCTGAAATGGGAACATATCTGAGCCTTTTACTCCAACTAGGGGGCTCCGACAAGGTGATCTATTATCGCCTTACCTTTTCATGCTTTGCATGGAACGGCTCAGACAATTGATTTCTAGTGAGGTTGCCCAACGAAATTGGAAACCGTTTTATCTCAGTCGAATGGGACCGCCCATTTCACACCTTTTCTTTGTCGATGATTTGATTCTTTTTGCAGAAGCTTCGGCCACACAAATTCAAGTCATATTACGAGTGTTGGATTCGTTCTGTAGCGCTTCAGGACAAAAAATCAGCAATGCTAAGACACAAATCTTTTTCTCAAAGAATGTTTCTAGGGACATGGCTCGTACTCTAGCGAATGCGGCTCATTTCAGTCTCACTACCAATCTTGGCAAGTATCTTGGAGTGCCACTGATTCATGAACGCACCTTTAGGCTCACGTATCAGTACATTTTGGACAGGATCCAGAAGAGGCTCATCGGATAGAGTGCACGCGAGCTCTCACGCGCAGGGCGCGTCACCCTCGTTCAATCGGTGCTTTCGTCCCTTCCGATTTATACTATGCAAACGGTAAGATTACCAAGGCACCTGTGTGATAACTTGGAAAGGATTATGTGAGCGTTCCTCTGGGGTAACCGTCCTGGAAGGTCGAAGCCACATCTGATTCGCTGGGAAAAGGTCTGTCGACCTAAAATCGCTGGCGGTTTAGGTATCAAACGACCAAGAATCACAAACGATGCTCGCCTTACTAAGTTAGGGTGATCAGTCCTCACTCGACCGTTTGACCTCTGGATTTAAATTCTCCAAGCCAAATATAGAGTGGACAGCAGCAGATTTCCTGTCTCAGTTGATCGATTGGGGGCTTCTATAATCTGGAGAGGGATCGCTGCTATCTGGCATTATGTTTGTCGTGGGAGCCAATGGTCCATCGGCAATGATCGACGGGTCCAATTCTGGTTAGATGGATGGGCCGAAGATTGGAGTCCCCTGTTAACTGTAACGACCTCCCCACCGCCGGATAGTCTGATCCACGCTATAGCTTGGGACATGGTACACGAGGATAGAACCTGGGCTTGGACCTATTTTGAATAGTACCTTCCTGCGACAGTTTGTATGACCATTGCATAGTGTTGGAATATGTTGCTTGGATTGAGAAAGCGCAGAGCGTGACCGGGAGAGCTATCCCAACGGCGGGGGCTCCTCGGGGCGGCCTTATAGGTTGGGTTCGACTTCCGGACGGCTGGGTCAAACTCAATTCCGATGGAGCTGTCCAGTTCGGAATTGGCATTGGTACCGTTGGGAGATCCTTCGCGATAGCAACGGCCAATGGTGTGGAGGGTTTTTAGAACGTATAGGGATATGCTCCCCACTTACGGCTGAACTTCGTGGGGCCATCACAGGTCTACAACTAGCATAAGACTTGGGACACCAACAAGTGATCTTGGAGGTCGATTAACTGGAGGTTATAAATATCCTCTCTACTTCTAACCTCTCGTTCTTTGATGTGTCACAGGAACTTCGGGCATTCCACGAGCTGAAGCGGCGCACTTGGGATATCCAGATGAAGCACGTTTACAGGGAAGGTAATCAGTGTGCAGATTTGCTGGCGTTTTTGGCTTCGTTTACCATGCCGGGCACTCATATCCTCCGCGATCTCCCTGTGCAATGCCTCTTGATTTTTACTCAAGACTTACAAGGAATCACGCATTCGCGTCGCTTGTGATAGACTAGACTAGTTGTAGATTGTTTTCATCCTTCTTTATCCCCCAACAAAAAAAGAAAAGATATCAAAGATCGTTTTGATTGCAGAAGAAATTCCCTAAAATTTGGTTCCACTTACTAGTTTCTGACTTGCATTGATTATCAGATTCCTTCAAAACGGTAACCTGAATGGCAAAATAAAAATGGCCTCAAGATTCAGTAAGAGTCCGTTCTCAAGTTTTCTAGAAGTTTCATCTGAAAAGTTTTTCAAGTTGAGATCTGCAATTTTTAGGAAATAGCACCTTTAACTGGTAGCTGATTCTCATTTAACTAGTTGATAAAAGCTTCTTAATTGTTCCCAGTCGACTTGTTTTGACACCTAACTCTTGTTGCAGGGTATCTCCTAATCATCATCTATCTTCTGGAGTGAGCATGTACATGGTGAAGATGGCATCTGATACCAGAGAACTGGAAAAGAAGTTTTCTTTTCATCTGTCGTGCCACTTACGTTATTTCAAATCTCTTCAGGTCAGCTTCCCATGTATAGATTGTGATAACATACCCCGAAAAATATTGCAAATCAGCTTCTGTTGGCTTTGCAAATATTGGCAGATCCTTTATGAAATCCCCAGGTCAAAGAAAAGTTTCCCATTTGCTGGGGGCATCTCTTATCAGAGCAGAGTCCAGATAACGAAGCTCACAAATCTGAGTAACACTAGTCTAGAGAGAAGCCAACACAACTGAGTCTTCATTGCGGATTATGTGACCATTTTACTAATACAGAAACTCATTTTACTTTCTGTTGCTCTTTTATTTAACTTTCTCCTCATGGATTTCGTCTTTTTTTCCACTGATTTTCAATCTATTAATCATTCTTCTTTCCTTTTAGTCTTATACGAACATTTGGCATACTGAAGTGAATATTAACAAGCGAAAGAAATGTCCGATTAAAAAGTTTCCATTCAGAAATTATTCCTATCAGAAACCCTTACAGCAATGTTTGGGAAAGTTTGAAGTCTATGCAGCACCTGAAGTTCTCTTTTGCTCTTCCTTTTTCTCATGCAGCTTGCTCATGTTTGTAGGCTTGGCTCGCCTCTTATGATATGTTGTTCTCCTGTCAATGGAATATAGGCTTGCCTCTTCCGATATTCTTGCGAAGGATATATGAAGATAAAAGCCGGGAAGGACATTGACATGATGAGGATTTGTAACCCTGACTCAGGAAAATGTTTTACCTAATTGTGTTATACTTGCTGAGGACTTTGATCAGTTGTAGCTTTCACGCAATCTCTGAAGATTTGCATGTAACTGTAAACAAGCCTCGTCGTTTATAGATAGAGCATCTTCAAAAGGAGAATTTGGATGTGAGAAGCAAGGGAATTGATTAGACAATTGGGAAGAATGTATTCTTTTACATTGTTCTCCTATGTTTGGCAACCACAAGCATCTACCTTATCCCTTCTTTTTTTTTTTGAATACAAAACGTTTAGGTCTGCCGATAGTAACATCTGCGAGAGAGACGCCGTATGCAACCACATTAAACGACTACATTGTAGACCCAAAACAAACCGACGCATAACATCTCCTTAGGGTAAAACCATTTCTCCAATCTGCGTGCGACTCCAGAAGCATCTACCTTATCCTGATTGGAGAATCTTTTGTTGCGCATGACACTTTTATGTCAATTAAGGAATAAAATGCAAACTTTTGCTTTCTTTACAGTTATTCCAACTTCGGATTCGCCATTATCATCCCTGTAAGGAAAGGAGATATAAAACTGAAAGACAAGGTGACCTGCCTTACATTCTGTTATTGAAGTCTAAGAAACGTCTCAAAAGTTTTTCCCCGAGGATAGAATGTCAAGCGTTAGCTTTCTAGAGTTCCAATACAAACTTTCAAGAAACAAGTACTTGAGGAAACCATCCCGACTGTTATCATCGAGGGACAGACAAAGCTCTCGGTTGTCGCCCACTTTCCAGCCAGATTTGAAAGAGATGAAGCAAGTTTTTGATAAGTTTGATCACAACAAGGATGGCAAGATATCTCCGGAGGAGTACAAGGCTACAGTTCGGGCTCTGGGACAGCGTAACACGACGACAGATGTCCTGAAGACTTTCCAGGTAGTTGATTTGGATGGAGATGGTTATATTGATTTTGAGGAGTTTGTTGAAGCACAGAAGAAGGGAGGAGGTGTTAGGACAATGGACATACAGAGTGCTTTCCAAACATTTGATGCAAATGGAGATGGGAAGATAACTGCAGAAGAAGTTATGGAGGTCCTAAGGCGGCTTGGTGAGAACTGTAGCCTGGCAGATTGCCGGAGAATGGTAAAGGCAGTGGATGTTGACGGTGATGGTATGGTAAACATGGATGAGTTTACGACCATGATGACTAGGTCTCTGACGCGTAACGAGGGGTAATGTTTGGGTGAAACCAAGTTTCTTGTTGGATGTCCTGAACAATGTTTACAACATCTAATAATATGATGCAACACATGTAAACACTTATTGTATGTAATGACACCAATAAAGTTCTCTCTCTTGTCCACTATTATGGTGTCAGACGCATCTGGTATAACTTGTATGACCAGGTCAAGGCGTAACTAAAAACCATAAAATTCTAACACAAAATTCTTATTAGCCTATGTCAACAAGAGATCCTTGAAATAGGAAGTCCATTTTCAGCAGGATTTTTTTGTGCATTGCTTCCAAGAACCACATAATCTTCAATTCAAATATCACCTTTTCTCAAACTAGTGCGATCAGACTAGAGAAATTGTAAATCAGAAGAAAAACTTAAAAGGAAAGGAAAAGACACGCAGGACATATTGACAGAGATCTAATTAAGTTAAAAAAATATATCATCAAGGGTTGGATAAAAGCAGTAAATAGATCAAGAATCAGTGATCTCTGTCTCATAACACTTTACACATCATATCTCTAAGCAAGATGCTAACCTCCATTAATACATGTAGAAGTCCACACCAATGCAGACTTCACCAGTAATCACCACAAGAGCACTTGCCATCCTTGAAATGATGAAACCTTTTGTTATCTCTAACAATCAACTCCCTTCCAACAATCCTGGACATGATTTTAATGGCATTGTGACAGTCACCGCACACTCGAAGGTTCTTGATAATCCGCAGGGGTGTCCTAGCTGGAGTACTAATAAGACCATATGCAATTGCCAACCGTTCACTATGGTATAGCAAGGCTTGCTCTTTGGCTTCTTGATCAATGTCATGAAGAACATATCTTGTATCCGGTACATAGGTCTGGGTATTCTTCAATGCCTTCAGTTTCTCATCATCCTTGTAAAGTGTGGGGTTCCGAAATTCAGCTATCCTATTCTTTCCCTCAAGCATGCTGATCAGAGAATGTTTCTTACGTGGTGGTGTAGTGATCTTCTTAACAACAGATTTAGAAGGATCAAGAGCCACCATCAATTCCTCAGCTCGGTCTTCAAGGTCAACATCTCCTTGAATCCGAGCACAATTTCTCAAGGCATCCCAAATTTCCACCGTAGGCTCAAATGGCAATCTCTGAATATATTCCTCAGCTTCATCAAGATATCCACATTTTCCAAGAACCTCCACAATGCTAACATAATGCTCTATCCCTGGATTAATTCCAAACTCATCCTTCATGGACTCAAAATGTATAAACCCCTCTTCCACAGCATCTGCACTTGCACAAGCTGACAAAACCATCAAAAATGTTTCCCCGGTTGGTTTCAACCCCAATTTACACATCTGTTCAAATAACTGCAATCCTTCATCTCCCAAATTGTTATCTGCATACCCCTTTATCATTAAATGCCAAGAATCCATGCTCCTATCCGGCATGTGATCAAAAACTCTCCTTGCATCAGTCATACTCTCACATTTCCCATACATTTGAATCACCTTATTATTCAACATAAGATCACCCCTAAATGTAGACTGCAAAAAGTAATCATGTACCTTTTTAGCATCCTCAAGTTTCCCACACAACTCGAACAAAGCGTTGAAGCAACCAGCATCTGCTTTTACCCCTTTATCCAAAAATTCAATAGCTTCCTTAACCTTTCCCTCCTGGCAAGCACGTACCAAATCCACAATAGTCGGTCCAAGAGTAGCAACACTGGCAGCCTGTGCTTGAGTCTCAGGAGCAGCACCACCTTGATTAGGGTCTTGCGCTGGTTGGCGCCACTGATTAGGGCTTCTCGATTCTGGGTACCCCTGATTTTGGTTGCTGTTCCATGCATTGGGGTTTCTCGGTCGTCCATAATCCTGGAAATTAGGGTTTGCTTGACTAGGGTTTTGATATTGGGGATAGTTCTGATTCCACTGATTAGGATTTTGTGGACGCTGGTGTCCATATCCGGGACCAGAATAACCCTGTCTCTGATTAGGGTATCCTCTATCTGCATAACTTTGGTTCTGGTTCTGGTTTTGATAGTTGTTTTGGGGATTACTATGAGGAGGGTATTGCTGATTGGTAGTCTGTAAGTTCCACTGATTATTAGGACGGTTTCCATTTGGCAACCATTGATTAGAATTTTTCAAATCGTTACTCGGGTTTTGATAAACCCTTGGATCAGAGGGTTGATGGTCACTGGGAACAGCAGACGTGCTTAGGGTTTTGCAGAAACTGAAGCGAGAAAAATGTTCAAAAGACCGTACCTTGACTAGAATCGAGAGCTGCTGTGGGCTCCGCGAGCAACGTATCGCCATTAGAGACGCCATTTCTTAGCTCAAACGAAGAAGTAACTAAACCCCCTGGAATAAAACCCTCACCTTAAGTCGGGTTGCCTGATCGGGTCGGAAACATGTTGGGTTGGGCTAGCCCAAGTGACGATCAATTCAGAATGCATATGGATGTGGCTTTCCCATTATCCATTGCAAGTGATATTTAGCAACATCCGATATAATCCTAGAACCTTGGATTACATTAAATATATAATACAAATGTGTCCTGTATGATAAACAAAAGAATATGTTAATAGGCCGGCTTGTAAGCATATATTGGGCGTGTGATACAATGCTAGGGATCAAATTTTCTATTCCGATTAATCAGGTCTTATCCTATTTTATTAAATTTTATTTACACATTTATATAAGATTAACATAAATATGTAGGCAAAATTAAGTAGCACAAAATTGAAATACCCTAACGAAAAAAGCGTGCTCCAACCTTATTGTTAGGATCACGTAACTCAAAAGTAAAGTTCCTCGAGGGCTAAAAAATGCCAAAAGATAATATTATAAGAAAATAGGTAAATGGTATGAGATTTTCATGTAATTTAATTGATCCTTTTAATTTTAATTATATTTTTTAATTTCTAATTCTATTTTTTTATTAAAAATAATGACAAAAAATATGTGAAAATAAATACTACACATAAACTAAACTAATCATATATAGTTGATGTGAAGAGTTAACTTAATTTTTAAATATGACTTAAATTAATGACTTATTATAATTATTTTAAATTATTGTTTTGAATTAAGTCTAATCATTTCAGTTCAAATTTAATAATTATATTAAATTGTCGTACCAACAACATTTAATTATTTTATGTTTATTGTTTATTGTTTATTTCATGTGTATTTCATCTTTATTTTTAGAAGAATTTTAAGAGATAGTTTTGTTAAAATTTAAAACTCACAAAAAGAATTAAAATTTAAAACTCACAAAAAGAATTTTTCTACATAAAAATTTAATAGCTTTTACTCTAAAAAATTAATGTACTTTTATACTAAAGGAATAAATAGATATTATTATTTAAAAGTGTATTAATTATATATTTTTAAAAAATTATTCAATTTATTAAAATTTCCATAATATAAGGTTGAGAATACTTTCTTTTATAATTATGATATAATAAATGAAGAATAGTGATTTACATTCTCAAATTTTTAACATAAAAATGAATTATGTTACAAATAAATTTAAGTGAGGAATAATATAGAAATTAGAAACTTCGTAACATCTTGATCGAAATAATTCTTTTGAATTATATATTTTAACTCAAAATTGAATCACCGCCTATAATGACATTTTAACTTTTTTCTTTCAAAAAAATAAAAAGATGTCAATAGGAGATTTCACTATTATATGATAATGGAATTATTGCCCTTTAAGAAGTGATCGAGTTGGTAAAATGGAGGTATAAGCTTAAAAGATTTTGTGTTTGAATCTTCCTATATACGCTATTTCAATTGAATCTATCGTACAGGACTTGCCTAATATGAAATACCCGATAGACGTGATTTTATAGGCTATTTTGTTAATCTGAAAGTTTACCTAATGCGCATTTAAAAAATAACAACTACACATTCCGCCATTTAAAAAAAAATTATAGTTTTATAAACAAACATAATGGAATGAATCTTATTAAAGTTAAATTACTCATATTATATTTATATTTATATATATATAATCAAAATTTGGCATCATGATCTAAGAAATTGGAATAAATGTTCAAAACATGATGATAATTACTAATTAGATGATAAAAATGATTAAAAAACTTAAACAATAATGCTAGTTTAATCGTAAAAATTTAAATCGTTTAATTTTTTAGTTCGAGTTTTAACTTACCGATTTGATTTACTCTATTAACTTTTTTTATTAAAGACTGATTAATTTATTAATTAATTTTTCAATTTTTGTTAATTAATAAATTCTTATAAATCAAAATAAATTAATTAAATTTATTTTTTCAATTAAACTTTAAATTCTTTGATAGTAAAAATAATCGTTTACAATGATATTTTAAAATATTTAATTTTATTCAATATTTATCTAATTTTATAATAATCTAATACAAGTTATATTTTTTAAATCTTAAAATTTATGTCTTACTAGTTTAACTTTTATGAGATTTTTAATACATTGGATAATAAAACTAAATAAAGGATAATCATTTCCTACATAATTTCCACGTCATCGCAAGGTCCACATCGCGCATAAAAATCCTCGATAAAATTGTACGAAAAGACCCACGTGTGCTTGACGTCAATATGGAAACGACAAAGGTAGTGTCGTGTTGAAATGTGATGATGTTCGTTATAAAATATAGTTGCCGGCTTTAGAGTTTGGACTCCTCTTGTACAGTTTTACACACCATCTTCAACGAAGCACAGATTTGAAGTTTGTAGAGGACTATTGAGTCATGAAGATCGAACCTGGACTATCGGCCCTTGTCACCGGCAGCGCCTCCGGAATTGGTACTTCCCAAACTGATTCTTTTTTTTACTTTCATTTGGTTTCACATGTACATATCCGTTTTGGCACTCCTTAAATTTTAAATCCGTACTTCAGAAAGGTCAAGCTTGGAAGTTTTTCATATAACGTGAATACAGGTGTGATTTGTATTTTTTTGATTTTGATGTTGTGCAGGGAAAGCTCTTTCTCTGGCTCTTGCAGAGAAGGGAGTGTTTGTTACAGTAGTGGATTTATCTGAAGAAAAAGGAAAAGAAGTTGCATCACTTGTTGAGAGCAAGAATGCAAAGTTCCATCCTAAGTTGAGTTCTCCAACGGCTCTGTTTATAAGATGCGATGTGTCAAATTCGAGTAAGATTTTTGTTGGTTAATCTTCTTTCGTTTACTGTGAGTATCTCTTCCAGAAAGCACCTTTTATGGCCGTACAAAAAAAAATTCTTTTGCTGAGTGAATGAGATGAGAAATGAACAACATATACATATTGAGGAATTGTGGACTTGTTCACATAAAATGGACTCTTTTGTAATAGTAAACGTAGAACTTCTTCCATCAACGAAGAGTCTATAACTTTTGTTCAAGCTGTTTTTTGCAATTCATATGCCAACAGATGATTTGACTCACCCTGCTCTTGCTTGCCTTTGGCTTTGCCATATGTGCCATTAGTTCGAATTGTGGCATTGAGGGATGGGAAAGTAGATACCTTGCCTCACTCTTTCTAATGTTTCTTCAAATGAGCAGGAGATTTAGCTTCTGCTTTTGAGAAGCATGTAGCAACTTTTGGGGGTCTTGATATTTGTATCAACAATGCGGGAATTGGTAGTTTTACAAGATTCTATGAAGATCAAGCTGATGCGTGGAAGAACACTGTCAATGTGAACCTGGTTGCAGTGATTGATTCTACGCGTCTTGCGGTATGCTTTAAAATTTCTTGCTTTTCTTGGTTTGCTCAATGAGAACATGTTTGTAATCAATACTATGTTGTTGCAAGCTCCTTCAATATTTTGGTTTTGAACTTGTGTCGTAATTGACTTGCATTCAAATTCAATACTTTTCATTTCCTTCTACATATTAAGATTCAATACTAATTGAAACAGGGAATAATGTTAGTGATGTTAGGAATTTGTTCGTTGTACCAATGCTTTTTTTGTTAATTGCTACCAGACTGAATAATTGCAAAAATATTTTAACAGATAAAAACTATGCTAGCTGCAAAAAATCCAGGAGTCATCATAAACATGGGGTCTGCCTCTGGTCTTTACCCCATGATCTTGGACCCTATCTACAGTAGCACTAAAGGCATGCTTCTATATATTCTTTCATGTTGTGCTTTTCTCTATCAGTTTCTTACCTTATCTTTAAATGATCATTTCTGTAGTAAAAGCAGAAGGCACTTCTAAGAGTTTGAACAAAATCTCTTTGAATTTTAGATTCTCACATGCTTTCTTTTCTTAGGTGGTGTTGTAATGTTCACGAGATCGCTAACTCTACTCAAACGTCAAGGTATTAGAGTAAATGTTCTTTGCCCTGAGGTGAGATAGTATGAAAAACATATTTCCACTATTCTAAATTGCTTTTTTGATGGCTACCCAAACATGCACACGCACACAGATAATCTTGCCATCAAAGTCCATCTTATGGTTCTATCTAATTGTAACTAGTTTGGAGTGTAAACATTTCCTGTAGCTTCAAATGATTCACCTTGTTCCATTGAATTTGCTAATGTCTGGATGAGTAAATTTATTTGCATATACTATTGGGTGCAGTTTGTAGAAACTGACCTGGGAGTAACAGTGGCTTCTAAACTTGTTGATTTGCTTGGAGGTTTTGTTCCCATGGAAGAAGTGGTCAAAGGTACAGTTTTTATCAACTCACTCCCGAAATGATTGAATAGTGGGTCTAAAAGACAATTAAAATATTGAACTTTTTCTGAATATCTATGCATTAGTCCTCAAATTTCTTCAGAAGTTTGCTGGGTCGTAACAACATTCTGAATAGTCCAGATATATGCCATTCACAGTATTAAATTTCTGTTATAAAGATATAGGGTAAAGATCTCTCAGTATTTTCAATAATTGCTAGTACCATTAATAGTGGACTGTTTCAACATTGGTATCTTGTCAGGTGCTTTTGAACTTATTAGTGATGAGCGTAAAGCTGGTGCTTGCTTATGGATAACAAATCGCAGAGGTTCAGAGTATTGGCCCACTCCAGCAGAAGAAGCTAAATACTTGATTGATTTGTCAAAATTTAGAAAAAAATTGTCAGCTAATGCCCCAATTAACATCCAACTCCCTCAAAGTTACGAGAAGATGTGAGTGAAATTTTTGAATTTTTAACTTCTTTCAAAAAGTAATTGTTTTTTTTCTGGACTTGTAAATAAGCTCAATCAACTTCAGTTGGACTTAGAACCTGATTTTTCAAGATGGTAACAGCATCCATCCATAAAAGAATTACTTTGTTTATTGTGGTATTCTGTTTTAAATACTTTGTTATATTTAACTTAGTAGGTATTTGAATCTTCCAATATTTCATGTTCATCATACATTGCCAACATTCCAGGCTTTACCTGATGACGAATCATGCTTGCTGGCTAATACATATTGTTTTCTGCTCTTCAGAATTGTTCATACTTTAAGCCACAACTTCCGACATGCTACACGCATAATACGTGCACCATTGCCATTGCCCCTTGGACCACATCAAGTTCTTTTGAAAGTCATTTATGCTGGTGTAAATGCTAGTGATGTAAGTTTACAATAGAAATTGAAGTTAGCTCCTTGTTTAATTTGTTTTCTTTATTCAAGTCTCAGCGATATACTTCTTGATCCTGGTCAAATTTGGTGGTATATTTAAAGTTTCCTTATTAGCTTTGCATAATGTCCAAGCACTAAACCTTTTCCTTTTTAAGTATGACATTATATCTTGCAGACACACATCCCCATTATGTCTGTGCTTGTACTTGTATTTGTGGGTCCATATAAGGGAATTAGAGGATGTTTATCTATTGACCGGGCTTTTATCAATTGCAAACAGGTGAATTTCAGCTCAGGACGTTATTTCTCTGGCAATAGCACTGACCTTGCGTCTCGTCTTCCATTTGATGCTGGTTTTGAGGTGCTTAAAATACATCGGTGAAACTTGATTATGTCCCATACCCTATTTTCAATCACGAATTATAGAAACAATCTTTGCAAAACTTCATCCGCTTTTATCCATAAATCTTTTGACAGGCTGTAGGAATAATAGCAGCAGTTGGCGAATCTGTACATCACTTGAGAATTGGCACTCCTGCTGCAATTATGACTTATGGCAGTTATGCTGAATTCACAGTGGTATACTATCCTACAAAGTGTTTTTTACTCTGCACAGCAATAATTACCTTATTGTCTGTAGCATGAAAACTCTTTACTTCTTTTCATAAACGGTCAACTTGTAAGGATCATCAGAACTCACATTTTGTACACAACTTAGGTTTCTTCAAAGCATATTCTCCCTGTGCCAAGACCAGATCCTGAAGTTGTTGCCATGCTGACTTCAGGTTTAACAGCGTCAATTGCTCTAGAAAAGGTGTGGCTATGTTTCGCTTAACTTGTCTTTAATTGGATGTCATTGGTGAACTTGTACTAATCCTCCCTTTCTTTTAGATTTTGTCTCAACTTTTTTCTCAGAGACTGACTGTCTTGTGACTATGTTTATCTGTCATGTAACTTCCAGGCAGGACAAATAGAATCTGGAAAAGCAGTACTTGTCACTGCCGCTGCTGGAGGAACCGGTCAATTTGCTGTCCAGGTTTATTTTCAGGATGGGCATATAGCCTTGTTTTGTTTGTTTTTTCAAAATGCATTAGTTTCTTTCCTATTGTTATTCTGGTCTTGGCTTGCTGTTTTTCCTTTAGTTTTGTTCAGGAACTTTATACTCATTATCCCAACTGGCATACTTGAAAAATATACTACTAGTTTCCAAATCATCGACATGTTACCTTCTAGTTGAGAAACACTAAAGGAAGGAGATAATTGGAATTGGAAGAAAGCTTTTGTTTTCAATAACAGTGGTTTGGATATCTGTCTGTTGATATTAATCTTTTTGTGGAATGAGGCATATAACTGCCTGATGAAGCAACATAAGCAAATTATCTGTAAAACTTAAAACTCTCAAATTGCTTATCAAACTCAACACTCTAAAAAATTCATAAATGAAATTGAATCTGACTGGGATTGGAGCAGCTTTTTCTTACCTTTTGGAGTCTTCTTGTGTGTGGCCATTGAAGTTGATTGGTCTTTGCATATGCTGTAACGTTTAATTATGTTGGCAAGTAATGTCATTGTTGTTTTTATCTCCTACATCACCCAAAATTACCATACTGATGTTCATAACTTGTCATGGAGGTTATGTCAAAACATTCAGACGGTGATTAATAATTCTCTCTCTCTAACATTTTCACGTTGCTTTTTTTAATTCTTAAGGCTCTTGTCTCCGATGTTTGCTATTGATCTATCCTGAGATTGACCGGCATGAGTTTGGCTCTCCACTGTTCTCAGCATACAAAAATTATCAATCATCATTTGAACGTTCATTTTTACATTGAAACTCATACATTTGGACGGTTTAACTTGCAGCTTGCCAAATTAGCAGGAAGTAAGGTAGTTGCAACCTGTGGTGGAAAGGAAAAGGCTATGCTTTTGAAAGAATTGGGAGTCGATCGAGTCATAGATTACAGAGTTGAAGATATTAAAACTGTATGTCCCTATGCCCCAAACTTATAATTTTCTATTTGCTTCTTAGCTTTTATAAAGTTAGAAGTATAGAGTGGAGAGAGTTCTGGACTAGGGTTCGGTCACAAAATACTAACTAGAAATGAACTAATGACTTCAATTATGGTAATTGTTTTATTTGTCAAGCAATAATTTACCATTGTTTTAGATTTTACTTTCTCATCTAATGCTTGAGCTGAAGTTCATGCCATACAATGTTTAGCATAGGCATTTCTCTGTGTAAATTTGTGGCTTCTAGCTTAGTAATGTACCTTTTTATTCATCTCTTTCACGTCAACAAACTTTGATAAGAATCGATTTTTAGGTCTGATTATGCAAATAGACAAGGCCTTTTTCATTGCTTTCAATAGGATAATAGGTGATCATAAGTGTGTGTATATTCTCATGTAATAATTCCTGCTTCTTATTTGATTTTAGTTCTCATATGTACCAGGTTTTAAAGAAGGAGTTTCCAAAAGGTGTAGACATCATCTATGAATCTGTTGGTGGTGACATGTTTGACCTGTGTCTAAATGCTCTTGCAGTCTATGGACGTCTTATTGTGATTGGAATGATTTCTAAGGTTGTTTTTCTTAACATCCAACTTGAATCATTTTATAAGTTATTAGTCTACCTTCCGAGAAGTTAAGTCCAACACGCATGGATTCTACTTTTTGGATTGCTATAAGTTAGTTTATTGTAGTTTACGGACTAATTCATTCTTTTCAGTATCAAGGAGAGAGAGGATGGGTACCATCCCACTATACTGGACTCTGTGAGAAGATTTTAGCAAAAAGTCAAACTGTGGTATGTAGCTGGTAGATTATGTTGTCATTATGCAAGCCTCTGTTATTTGAATTTTGCACTGAACCTTATTGAAATCTTTTTAGTTTGGCCTTATCACTCACGTAGTATTGTTCCATCTACCTAATAATCTTTACCCGGAGTTCTAGTAGGTTGGATGTTTTGGCGTCCAACCAATATTCATAACTGTCGTTATTCGTGCAGTAATCTTCATTTGTTGCAGCATCTTTCCCCATATAGTACTGTGGTTGTAGCAGAGTGAGAATTATTAATTTTGTTAGGAGTAGGTGAATGAGAGAGAGTTATATCTTGCATCTTTTACTATTTAGAAGTTGCAGCAGCTAGAGGTACTTTTGCTTTCCTTGCTTTCATTATGTTTATTGTTTATACTTCCATTGGCTACAGGCTGGCTTTTTCCTAGTTCAATATGCTCATCTATGGCAACAACATCTGGACAAACTTTTTAATCTTTTCTCCTCTGGAAAGCTGAAGGTAATCTTTTTCAACTCTCAAACTTGCATGATCTCTTATCATTTTCCCAATAGTCTGTTTAATCCAGCACTTAAAACTATCAGCAACTAACATCTATTACTTGCAATTCCTCTCATCAGCGACTTTTCCAGATAAGAGATGACCTCATGCCATTGTATATCATTATCTAACAGGTTTCTATCGACCCAAAAAGATTTGTTGGTGTTGGTGCTGTAGCTGATGCTGTCGAGTATCTTCACTCGGGAAAAAGTGTTGGCAAGGTTTGTTGCATGCTTCTGTATTGCTTATAAATGTATAGACAACTTGATTCTAATTGTTCTTCCACTGTAATCACAAAATTTTCAGGTGGTAGTTTGCATTGATCCAACCTTCAGCCTACAAAAGGCGAACTTATGAGCACATGTTGGGATACATTGTCAACAGCTACACTTACTTTAAACAAATAATAATAACCATGGAAGATTGTTGTACCACACTGAAACGAAACTTGCAGAACAACTCTGTATCCCTTCTGAATTACAATTGCAGATCAACTCAACTATTTGTTCCTGTAATTGCATTTCTAATTTGGTTTAAGCTATATTTTCAATTTCTACAATCCAAACGTATTTTTGTGAATTCAGATATAGTTTTACTAAGACAGGCTAGATTCTGGTTGGTAGTGTTAAACCTCCATATTAGACTAAAGGTTAACCAAGTGACATAGTCTAAATGGTTATTCTCACTTGATATTAATAATGAATTATATTAAAATAATTTAATATAAAATTAGTAAAGGTCCATTTTTAATATTTCTTGTACTATAATTTTGTTGAGGGTGAACCTTGGAGTAACTTTACTGGTTGCTCTTTTGTGATCATGAAGCTAATTAAGTTGAACTTGATTGTAAAATTTAAGAAACTTTAGGATTTAATAGGAGATATTTAATAAATAAAGATTAATATGAGATATTGGATCTTATTTAAGTCAAATTGTCATTTAATTAAAATTAATTATAATTTTAATGAAATTGCAAGATTTAAGAAATTTTAGGATTTAATATGAGATATTTAATAAATAAAGATGAACATGAGATATTGAATCTTATTTAAGTCTAATTGTTATTTAATTATAATTTTAATTAAAATTTAATTAAAATAGAATTATATTTCAATTAGATTACTAAAAAGTTTAGTTTCTATTATAAATAGATGTAAGCTCTAAAAGACTTGATACTTCTTACTTAACTCTCTCTACCTTACTTGCAGAGTTTTCTCTATTTATTCATATGAATACTTATCATCATCATCGTTAACACCCAGTTATAATCCAGCTAATTCGCGGGGTCTAAAGAAGTCCAATAGTACGCAGCCTTATCCCTACGTAATAGAGAGGCTATTTCCGATACTTATTCGTATGAATACTATTAAAGGTTAAATAAATGTGTGGTCAGGGTTGGTTGTAATGAACAACTTTTAGGAATAATTCTAGAGAAACTTTAATTAAGTGATCAAATTATACAGTAAAGTACGAATTTATGATTAATGCTTTATTATATTTTATATATTAATTATGTTAGAAAATTTGAAGAAATCTTAACTATAAATGAATAAGTGTACATCAATAGATGCATAGGCACGTGAGTGGGAGAGCACAACTTTGGTCAGCATGTGTGATGCACACATAGAGGTTCTGAGGGTAAGTATCAACATGGTAACAGACAAATTTGAGAGATAACTTCTTTCTTTTTTTTTTTTTGGCCTTTCCATGTACAGTTGTTTACACAAATATAGTACAATGTATGTTCTATCTATGGTAACTAAGTTAATGTGATTCCATAATTTCCTCTTTACAATTAGTGTAGGAATTCAAATCCCTAATTTAGTGCAGTCAACCCACATCCTTAGCCAAAGCCTTAGCTCTTGTTCAACACTCCCCTTCAAGTTGAGTAGTGGGATCGTCAATACCCAACTTGCTCAGAACTTCATTAAAGACCCTGCCATTTACTGCCTTTGTGAGGATATCTGCCAATTGATCTTCTGAACGAACATATTGTAGATCAATGATGCCTCCGTCCAACTTCTCTTTAATAAAGTGTCGGTCCACCTCAATGTGTTTTGTTCGATCGTGTTGGACCGAATTTTCTGAAATACTTACAGCTGCCTTTTTATCACACCATAATTTGCTTGCTTCTTGAGATGGAAAACCAAGTTCTGCCATTAATTTCCTGATCCAGAGAATTTCTGCGACTCCTCGTGCAATTCCCCGAAATTCTGCCTTAGCACTGGATAATGCAACCACTTTCTGTTTCTTGCTTCTCCAGGTGACTAGATTTCCTCCAACCATGGTCAAGTATCCAGCCGTTGATTTTCTATCTCCAAGCAGCGTCGATGTAACCTTGTATCTCCAAGCTCCCATTTCTCCTGAAAATTATACCTTGCCCGGCCGATCCTTTGAGATATCTCACAATTCTGAGAGCTGCTTCCATATGCTCTATCTATGGTCTGTGCATAAATTGACTCACTACACCCACAACATAGGCGATGTCTGGTCGAGTATGAGCGATGTAGATGAGTTTTCCTACCAGTCACTGGTATTTCTCCCAATCTGCAAGTTCTCCATCTTCTTCCATTCTCAGCCCATGGTTCACTATCATCGATGTATCAGAAGGTTTGCAATCAACCAACCCTGTTTTTGCAAGTAAATCCAAGATATACTTTCATTGTGATATAAAGATACCTAATTTTGATATATGAGGACTTCGATTCCTAGAAAGTATTTTAACCCTCCAAGATCTTTCATTTCAAACTCGTCGAATAATCTGCTTCTGAGTTGAGCAATCTCCTCCTTGTCACTTCCTGTGATGATTATGTCATCCACATAAATAATAAGATAAGTGATTAAGCTCCCCCTCCTTTTAAGAAACAAAGTGTGGTCTGAGTTGCTATGCCTATATTCATATCTTCTCATTGCTACTGTGAATCGCCCAAACCATGCTCTCGAAGATTGTTTCAACCCATAAAGTGTCTTTCTGAGTCTGCACACTTTTCCTCCTTGAAATCTTCCCAAAAGACCCGGTGGTCCTTCCATGTATACTTCCTCTTTGAGATCTCCGTGTAAAAGGCATTCTTGACGTCAAACTGCTGAAGTGGCCAATCAAGGTTTGCTGCCAATGAAAATAGAACCCTGATAGTATCTATCTTTGCAACTGGAGAGAACGTTTCTAAGTAGTCCACTCCATAGGTGTGCGTGTATCCCTTTACTACTAGTTGTGCCTTGTACTGCTCCATTGTTCCATCTGCCTTGCGTTTTATAGTGAACACCCACTTACATCCCACTGGTCTTTTTCGTGGTGGAAGCTCACAGATTTCCCATGTTTCATTTTTTTCAAGGGCTTTCATCTCAGTCAACATTGCATCTTTCCATTCCTTCTTACCAATTGCTTCCTGCACTGTTCTTGGAATTTCCTCACTGCATAAAGTTGTAGTGAATGCTTTTGCTTCTTCGGACAGTCTCCCCCTTACTAAGTTTGCCAATGGATATTTTGACGCCTTTGATTGATATGTTGGGCTGTATCTCTTGGGAGGCACTCCTCTCGTAGTTCTAGGTGGCAACATGTATCTCCCCTGTTCTCCGACTGTTACCTCTGGTTCATCAGGAATTGTCCTGTCATGATGACTTTCTTGTACATTTTCTCCATTATTAGCGGAATTATCACCATCAGTTGAATTATCATGATTAGATTCACCAGAGCTAGATTCACCTACCTCCTGGACATTGTCCGTTGGAGCCATATTAGTCGTGGGTTCTGAGTCGTTGAACTGTATCGTGCTACCAGAGATTGGCTTGGTGGCACTAGTTACTGGCCCTGTTGGGACATCTGACCAGACTGACCCTTGCACCCAACTCAGTGGGTCAACAATACTACCACTCTCCCCCTGACCACTGAGTGAGGTGGAGTAGTAATATTCAGTTTCAACAAAATCACAGTCCATGGTAACAAACATGTGACGGGTGACTAGATTATAACATCTATACCCCTTTTGATTTATTGCATAACCCACAAAGACACACTTGACAACAAACGGATCAAATTTGGTTCTTTCGGCTTTGGGAATGTTGACAAAAATGGAGCATCCGAAGACACAAGGTGGAAGGGTAAGATTTGGTGGTATATCGGTGTATTGGGATAAGGTATGAAGGGGTGTTTTGAAGTTGAGGATTTTTGTGGGTAGGCGATTTGTGAGGTAGGAGGCTGTGGCAATTGCTTCAGGCCAGAAAGATTGGGGAACTTCGGATTCAAGCATTAATGCTCGAGTCATTTCAAGTATGATGCGGTTCTGGCATTCCGCAACACCATTCTGTTGTGGGGTATTTGGTTATGTGATTTGATGGACAAGTCCCTGGCTGTGGAAAAAATAAGCCATGGTATTATTGACATATTCCCCCCCATTATTTGACCTAAGGATCCTAATTTTTTGGTTGCACTGAGTTTGCACCATTTGATAGAAAGATATAAAATTTTCAACAATCTCATATTTATTTTTCATAAAGTAAACCTAAGTCATCCGTGTGCAATCATCAATAAACAATAGAAAATAACAAAATTTAGCATCATTAGAGTTCGGGGCAGGACCCCATACATCAGAATGTACTAAGGAAAAAACTGTATTGACTCGAGTGTTACTTGAAGTAAACGAGGTTCTATGACTCTTGGCAAGAATATATGTCTCACACACAGAATGTGGATTATTTGAAAACAAGGATGGGAATAATAGCTTAAGGTACCCATATGAAGGATGGCCTAATCGACGGTGCCAGAGCCAGACTTGACGGTCAGTCGTCCCGTGGGCTAGCATGGCTGTACCTTATTGAGCCACCTCCTCCACAAAATACAGTCCCCCGCGCTCAGTACCACGCCCAATTATCTCCTGCGTACGTATGTCCTGCAAAATACAAAAGCCTGAATACATTAGAACAGTGTAATTCAACTCCCGAGTCACCTGACTCACTGACAATAATTTACAAGACAACTAGGGTACATAAAGACAATGCTTCAATTTTATTTTTGGGGATATTTCCACCGACCCAGCTCCTTTCACTTCGGAGAGTTCACCGTTGGTAGTTTGGATGTGGGTTTTTCTAGTAACAGTGGGGGAAACAATGTCGTTGGGGTCATAGGTCATTGTTTCCGTGGCTCCGCAATCAAAAATCCATTCTTCTTCCTTTTGTTCACGAGGTTTTTAACTTATGAAAGCTTTTGGGTTATTTCGGGAATTTTTGAAAGTTGGTGGGGTCCTTTTTGAAGTTTTGGAAACTGGTGGGGCATTTCTGAAAATTGGCAAGCTTTCTGGGGTTAATTTGGAGATTTCAGAACGTGCTGGGTCAAAACTGTAATTTTCAAAATCAGAAGCATCACAATTAACATGATCATAACTTTCTGGGTTAGTCTATAAATTATCAAAGCATCCAGGCCAAAAATATCTATGTTTAAAATTATGAGGGTTTGGGTTCAATTTTCGAAACCCAAATCCTTTACCTCTTATTTCATCTTCTCCCTTTACGTCTTTCATAGCCGCCGCCCTCCCAACAGCTACAACTGCCCTCTATTCTTCATTTTCTCCGATCTGTCCACCATTTGGGTTGATGCCTCCGATGCTGGTCGCTTCCAAGCTGCTCACAGCGGCAGCTTTGCTGTTGGGTTGTCGGCCGGATGGTGTCTTGTGGCCATCTTCCCACCAGTTCGAATATCCCACCGGTTTAAAGCAAGTTTCTTTAGTGTGCTTCTTCATGCCACAATGTGTGCATATCAGTCCCGATTTATCGACCCTTTCCACGATGATGACCCTTGTGATTTTTTGGCAGGTTCTGAGCGGTCGCAATAGCCCTTCGCCGCTTGTCCCGCTCCTGGTTTTGTCATCAGTCCGGTCCCTATCCTAATCCCAGATGATGGCGACTCGCCTTCTCCGGTTGCCCTCAATATTTTGAGTCTTGTAGCCTCCTTTTTGATAGATGAGTAGGCTTGTTCAACTGATGGGAATGGAGATGTCTTTAGGATATCTCTTTTGATCGATTCATATCTACTGTGTAATCCGCCTAAAAATTGAAATAGGCGCTGTTCCTCCTTCTTGTTGTTGAAAGTTGCCACATCCGAGGCATATGTCATCGGATTTTTCTCCAATCGGTCGATTGTCCTCCATATCCCCTGAAGGATTGTCTAAAATTCTTCTAGTGACAGATCACCTTGTACCTGTCTGCTAGCCTTGTTGTGTAAATCAAAGATATGCAGTGGGTCGGCACCACTCCCATATGTTATCGCCAAGGCTTCCCATAATTCCTTGGCAGTATGATATTCGGACACACTATTGATGAGTCTGGGTTCTATGTTCTTTAGAATCCAAGAGAACATAGTGAGATCACTTTCTTCCCATTTGGTAAATGTTGGATCGTTTGATTTTGGTGGGGGTGGATTTTCGGTAATATGCCGGAGTTTTCCCCTTCCTCCAATCTCCACCCTCATGAGGCGAGCCCACAAATGATAGTTTTCTCCTTCCAGTTTGAATGCCACTGTTACTTAATTCCCTGCTGCTTCATTCTGGTTCTCTAACATTTTGACTGTTTGGTTTTCTTTGTTGAGGCTGGCAATTTGATTTTTGGTTGTGTGGATTTTTCAAGAATGGAGGCTGAAATAATCAGAAGGTAATATTGGGTAAATGATGATTGCAGTATACTCGGTCATCCAGAACCGAATTACTACTCTGATACCATATCAACATGGTAACAGACATATTTGGGAGATAACTTCTTCCATTTTTTTATTGCCTTTCCATGTACAATTGTTTACACAAATATAGTACAATGTATGTTCTATCTATGGTAACTAAGTTAATGTGATTCCATAATTTCCTCTTTACAATTAGTGTAGGAATTTAAATTCCTGATTTAGTACAGTCAACCCACATCCTTAGCCAAAGCCTTAGCTCTTGTTCAACAGTAAGATTTCATAGAGGTTCGTCGGAAAGTAATGCCCCTACCAGTGCTAGTAGTGAGAGCAGATGTTCACTTGAAATTGGTATTAACCCAAAAATGCAATATTCTACTCTCCTAAATAGAACTTCAAGCAGAAGATGACAAAGAAAACGAGTGTTCTATTAATTGGACAGAACCTTGTTCTAACATCGTGTTGAAGGAAGGCATAACATTGTATTCATTATACTATTCTATTTATATATATGAAGAGAGCTTAAAATGGTATTATAATTATTTTAAATTATTTATTTGAATCAAGTTTAATTAATTCAATTCAAATTGAAGAATTGTATAAATAACATTTATTTATTTCATATTTATTGTCCATGTCATGTGCATTTCATCATTATTTTTAATAGAAGTTTAAGAGACGACTTTTTTAAAATTTAAAGTTCACAAAATAATTTTTGATAATTTTGAAGATTAAAATATTTAAAATAATTAAATTACATAAAAATCTAATATCTTTTACTCTAAAATTGATGCCCTAATTAGATATTAAAAGTAAACTTTTATACTAAATGAATAAATAGATGTTATTATTTAAAAGTAATTTCTACATGTATTAATTATCTATATATTCTTTATTTTTTATGTGGGTCCTTTGTGTTGTGAAAAATTGATGAATTAGAGCATATTTATAGCTAAATAAGATTGAATGAATAGTACTGAAGAAATCAACACAGATTTTACTTGAAAAATCCTCAAATAAATTAGGGTAAAAATCACGGGCAAGAAGAAAAAATTTTACTCTGAAAAATTTAAGAGTAACAACCTCTCTCTAATCTTACAAGAAAAAAGACTAACACTCTCAAAAAATTAGAGAAACACTATAAATTTTTTAGGGATTGAAAATGAAGAAGAGATCAATTTTTGGAATAATTTTAGCGTTTACACTTGTGGACAAATTGTCCACAACTGCCTCCCAAACAGTTTTATAGCTATGGATAGATTGTCCACAATTGCCATCTTTCTTGTAAGTGGACAGTTGGCAATAACAATCTCCCACTTGAATATTTGATTGAAAGTTAATAAGATCTTCACATCATTCTTTCATCCTTATCATTTCCATGTTGCTCATGTCTCCATCAGGACGCAAGAGGATTGACACCAAATAAAATTGTCAATGTTGACCGCTTTTGTCATAAAATCTGTAAGGTTGTCTTAAGTATGAATCTTCCACATATCCACATTTTCTTCTTCCACTTTCTCACGAACAAAGTGATATTGAACTCATTTGTGTTTTGTTTTTTAATGAAATGTTTTGTAAGGTGCAAGGCACTCTGACTGTCATAAAATAGAGTAATCTTCTCTTGCTTGTGCCTGAGCTCCCCTAATAGCATTTTCAACCAAACTGATTCTTTACTGGCTTGTGTAGTTGTTATATATTCTACTTCTGTTGTTGATGTAGCCACAATTGACTACAGTTTTGAGACCTAGCTTATAGCCTCACCTGCTAATGTAAACACATAACCTATAGTGGATTTGCTGCCATCAAGATCACCTACATAATCAGAATCAATATATCCACTGATAATAAAGTATGATCCCTCATAACACAATGCAACATGTAAGGTCTCTTTAATGTATCTAAGGAACCTCTTTAAAGCATTTCAATGCTCTTTATTAACATTCGCCATATACCAACTAACTACTCCCACTACATTTGCAATGTCTGGTCTTTTACAAGTCGTAACGAACATTAAGCTTCCCACTGCTGATACATACGATACTCGAGACATCTCATCTTCACTGCTAGGACTCATGTTGGAGGATAACTTGAAGTTAACAGGAAAAGGGGTAGAAATTGACTTACAATCTTACATGTTGAAGCGTCACAAGATCTTCTTCAAATAATTATTCTGAGAAAGCCAAATCTTCCTATTTCTTCTGTCTCGATGAATTTGCATCCCTAGAATCTTATTTGTTGGTCCTAAGTCCTTCATTTCAAATTTCCTAGCCAACTAGGCCTTTAATTCTATAATACGATCTTTGTTAGGGCCTGCTAACAACATGTCGTCTACATACAACAATAAGAAAGTGAAGTCATTTTCACTAAACCTCTTGAAATATGCACAAGGGTCTTCATTTAGTCTACTATATCGAAGGCTCATAATAAAGGAATAAAATATCTTGTACCAAAACCTTAGCGCTTGCTTTAGATCGTGTAGAGATTTGTTCAACTTACAAATCAAATTCTCCTTTCCTGCTTCTTCAAAACCTCTTGGTTGGAGCATATAAATATCTTCTCCAAGATTTCCATGAAGAAAAGACTTCTTTGCATCTAACTGTTCTAGATGTAAGTTAAACCTAGCATACATTGCCAGGAAATCTTTGTCAGAACTATGATAATGAAATCAGCATTTAAGGTTTGTAATTTTTTGAAAAAAGAATTTGAAGGAGATGAAAGAATCAAGGGAATGCAGGTTCTCAATTTGCTCAAAGAATTTGAACTTTAACAGATGAAGGATTCAGATACTGTCAAAGAGTATTCTAATAGATTACTCAGCATTGCCAACAAAGCAAGATTATTTGACTCTGAATTTCCTTATTCTAAATTAGTTCATACAATTCTTGTAACAATCCCTGAAAGGATTGAAGCAACCATTTCCTTATTGGAAAACACTAATGATCTGTCAAATATTAGTTTAACAGATTTATTGAATGCCTTACAGGCTCAAAAACAATAAAGGGTTATGAGGTCTGAAGGTTCTATTGAAGGAGCATTATCAATCAAAGTACAAATAAACTAAAGAGGAAATGGGAAAAAGAAGAATAATAAGGAAGCCTTGGGGTCAAATTCCACCAACACATGAAAAGGAAGCAAAAATGAGTGCAACATTGTGAAATTAAGGGTCATCCACCCTTCAAATGCTAGAGAAGACCTGATGTTTAGTGTGAGAAATATCATAAAATGGGCACCACCATAAAATTTGCAAGCAAAATAATGAGACTCAAATCAATTTAAAGCATAAAAATGTTGCCCAAATCGAAGACTAGCAAAAGGACAAGCAACTCTTTATAGCAACATGGTTTTGTAGCCAGCAGCTCTAGTGACAAATGACTTATAAATAGTGGTAACTCATCCACACTGATCTTGCAGGACTTCAGAGAACTCCTTCACCAATAGGGATTAAATATTACATAATCTTTATTGATGACTTCACTTGTATGTGCTGGATTTATTTTCTCATATTTAAATCCGAATTTGTTGGCATTTTTTGAAGATTCAAACAATAGATTAAGAATCAAAGCGGATATACCATTCAAATATGAAGACTTGATAATGGCAAGGAGTATGCTTCAGATCAATTCAATCAATTTTGTGAGGAAGTTAGCATTGAGCATCAACTAACAAATCCACAACAAAATGGAGTGAGTGAAAGGAAGAACAAAACCATCTTTGAGATGGCAAGATACATGATGCATGAGAAAGGTCTGCTTAAGAAGTATTGGGCAGAAGCAACAAACACAATAGTGTTTTTGTTAAATAGGCTTCCTACAAAGGTTGTGAATTGGAAAACTCTTTTTAAGGCATGGTATGTATTCAAACCAATTATGAAAATTTTAAAAATATTTGGTTGTTTGTGTTTTACTCACTTGCCATATGTCAAGAGGGACAAACTTGATAAAAGGGTTTAACCTGGCATTTTATAGGCTACAATAATTCCTCCAAAGCCTATAAAATTTTTTAGCCTTAATTTAAAAAAATTCTAATTAGCAGAGATGTTGTGTTCATAGGGATGAAAAGTGAGACTGGAATTCAAAAAATGAAAGAGAAAAAGCTCCAATCAATTTATAGCCCAATGAAGATCATATTGATGACCTACTGGTTAGAGAAACTAGATCACTTGAAGACATTTATGCAAGATACAATGTAATAGTAATGGAACCAGTTGGAGTTCAAGAAGCAATGCAAGACGAAAAATGATTTTCAATCATAAAAGAAGAGTTGACCATGATTGAGAAAAATCAGACATGGCAATTTGTTCAAAGGCCTCCAAATAGAAAGCTCATTGGGGTTAAGTGGGTTTTCAGAACAAAACTAAATGATGATGGGTCAATAAATAAGTACAAAGTCAGGCTCATTGTGAAGGGATATGCACAGGTCTTTGGTGTAGATTTCTCAGATACTTTTGCTCTAGTGGCTAGGCATGATACTATCAAATTGCTTCTTGCAGTGGCAGCTCAAAAGGGTTGGAAAGTATCTCAATTAGATGTAAAATCTGCCTTTTTAAATGGCTTCTTGAAAGAAAAGATATTTGTAGAGCAACCTGATGGTTTTGTTATACAGGGCAAAGAAGACAAAGTCTATCTACTAAAGAAAGCTTTATATGGCCTTAAGCAGGCTCCAAGAGCCTGGTATAGCTGGATTGATGATCATGAAGCTTAGGCTTCAATAAAAGCTTAAGTGAGGCAACCTTGTATGTAAGAAGTGAAGGCACTGACATTATCATTATTTCTGTTTATGTCAATTTCTGTTTTAGCCTTGGTTCGAGTGTGGTTAATTGGTGGTCAAAGTAATGCAGAAGCTGAATTCATCACTGTAACTATTGTAGCAAATCAAGCCATTTGGTTGAGGAAAATACTTCAAGATATAAGTTTGAAGCAGTAAGAATCAACACAAATCTTTGTTGATAATCAGGCTGCCATTTCAATCACCTCAATTTCAGTGTTTCATAGCAAGACAAACAACATTGTAAGATGAAAATTTTCTTTCCTAGAGAGATTCAGAAAGAAAGAGAAGTTTCATTGATTTATTGTTGATGTATTCACTAAAGCTTTGTTCAGAATCAAGTTTGAAGAACTGAAAATCAAAATGGGAGTGTGCAGCTTCAAGGGCAAGGAGGAGTGTGATAATTGTGCCTTAGAAGTTGTTGAACACGTCAAATGTTAAGAATTGTGCTTTAGAAACATGTCCAGTTTGAAGACCAAGTCTCAGAATAGTTGTTGCTATTTTTTAGTTAACTATTGTTATCTTTTACTAACCATACTCTGCTTTGGATCCTAATATTTTTCTTATTTTTTACTTATCTTTTCCTTGTTTCTCTCAAACTTCAATTAAAAATTTTTTGTAAGCAAGCTCGATAGATGAAATAAAAGACACATTCTCTGTCCATTCTTTGTTATTTTTGTATTTCCTTCAACCTGTCCATCACTGTTCTTTTTCATTTCCTTCAATAACTAACTCTTCTTAGTTCCACTGTTTGTTCATCTAATCATATTGGTTTACTAATGGAACTTGGCATAAAAGTTAATCATATGGTAGTCAAGTATTACAAAAAGACTTTATTTAAGTTAAAAGAGCTTCTCTTTATTAAAAAATTATTAATGAAAGTAAATTATAATGAGGCTAATGATGTAATTTTATAAATAAACAACAAAAAATTTTATATCATATTTCTCTTTTATATATCATAACAAATACATGTATTTGGAAAAATTAATTCTATGAAAGAAGTGTTATACAATCTAATATTTTAGATTTGCATAAATTATTAAGTGTTAATGTTTTTAAGGCGTTAACATTACTTACAACAACAACAAATTCCAGTAAAAATCTCGTTGACACGCCAGGTCTGAAAAAGTTCAATAATACGCAACTTTACTCTTAAATAGTAAAAAAATGTTTGCAAATGACCCACATAAAGAGGGAAGAAAGAAAGAAAATAAACTAAAATAATAAAATAGTAAGGCGTTAACATTACCTAAAGCACATAAAAGTAGGATTGTCAATTCTGGCCCGGCCCGGCCAGTTTTTGGCCCTGGTTTGGTCTACGGGCCGGCCCGCGGTTCTCTATTTTTTAGGCTGGGCTGGGCCGGTTTGAGAGCGGCCCGGGCTCGGCCCGGCCCATTAATATCCCTACATAAAAGGGCTTATTTATGTAAGCCTTAAATTTTTTAAAGATGATTGGTAAAAGTAAATTTTAATTTTATTATTTAGGTGAAACTAAAAAAATGAAAATATTAAAAATGAAGATTACTTTGTATAAAAAAATATATCATATGGCAAAAGAAGGTGTAAAAGAAAAAGTATTTCATGTTTAATAGATGGGCAATTACCCTTTTTAAAATATTTTATTTTTATATAAAATTGTAATTTAAAAAAAAAGAAAACTAAATTAATAATAATTATAAATTAGTTAACAAGATAAAATAAAATGATTATAAAATAATTTAACAAGATAGCATAGGGATTCCTAATCAAACAATAATTATAAATAATTCTAACAGGATAAGTTACGGAATCCTAAATAAATAATAATTCTAACTAATCCTAATTATAGTAGGCTTGATATGATGACAATTATAAATACTCATCTAAGTTACTTTCATGGGCACGTATCAATGGAGATTTCCAAACTTCGGGTTCTCGGACAAGGAACACTAGGCACGGTTCGTCTTGCTTTGGTGAACTCCCAAGTAGTTGCTATCAAATCTACAGAGCTTTCGAAGTGGCCTGCATTATCTAAAGAATATGAGCTGATGAAGAAGTTGGATGGATGCAACGAGGTTACTCAATGTTTTGGTATGTTCAACGATTTTGAAGATGGCGAGGAATACTGCAACTTACTGCTTGAGTATGCTTCGGGAGGTTCTTTGGATGATCATATTAAGAACCATGAAGGTGGTCGTTTGCCAGAAAATATGGTTCGAAAGTACACATTAATGCTGCTTAGGGGATTGTCTGCTATTCACCAGAAGGGTATTGTTCACTGCGATCTCAAACCTGCTAACATTCTTGTATTTCCCAACGAGGATGGTATTTGTCGACTCAAGATTGCAGATTTTGGGAATGCCAGAACGGTTGGATTTCGCAATTCTAGGAAATTCAAGATTGTAGGGACACCGCTTTACATGTCACCAGAATCTGTAGCACTTGGTGAAATTGTGCCACCATTAGATATTTGGTCTCTTGGATGCATAATAATAGAGATGGTGACAGGAAAGAGGGCGTTACAGTTACGTAGTCTGAAAGACATATTTACGTACCTTGCTTTCACCAACGAAGTACCAAGCATACCTGAAAACATGTCTACAATTGGTAGGCAGTTTCTGGAGAAGTGTTTCGTAAGGAATCCTAAAGAGCGATGGACAGCCGATATGCTCTTGAACCATCCTTACATGTTCGATTTTGCCTATCCATTATCGTTCGATAAAATTATCAAAAGCAATCTGTCAACTTGTTCACAACCTCCATGTGGATGTCGTCCTGTTCGTTCTTGCTGCTGTCTTGATTGTTCAAATTATTTTTCAGGGAACATTCTGCCCCAAGCTCACATGCCATATTCGTTTCACATACCTAGTTATGATTTGTGGTCTCCAAAGTTCAACCACAGCAGGTTCTTGTAATCCTCCAAAGATTGAAGAAGCACTTTGTAATGCAATGATGTGAAACTTTTTTTTCTTAATTTCTTTAGAAGGTTAGTTAGAGGATTATATATGTATGTAGTACTGAAATCAAAATTGAAAACTAATATGGAATAGCATCAAACTCTTTTAGTGAGTTGAAATTGTTCTTTGAATATCAACATTAGATTATGCATAACATGCAATTTTGACTTTCAATAGTAGTTGATTAAACTTTTGGATATTGAAAAGTTCATAAATAAATATTAAAAAAATACATAAACTAGAATTTATATTCCAAACATTATCATAAAGCACAAAAGCTCAAGAATATCGAGTGAGTCTATACCATAGACATTAAGATTCCTAAAGAACTATGCTTCCGAGCTTCATAAGAGTAATCTGCTGCATTTGCCATCCAAAAGAAAAGAAATCCAACTTTTTGCAGTTTCTCCTTTGCGTGGCAAAATGAAGAAAGCTGCTATAATATTAGACAATATGAAATCATTTACTTTCTGCCTGCAAAAAGGCAAGAAACTCACATTACTTATGAAATCATGTACTTTCTGCCTGCAAAAGAGCAAGAAAATCATATTGTTAGGAAATGTGATAGTATCTACAACTAATTTGTTGAACTTGTACTGTTACATAGAGCTGCTTGGTAAATATGATAGTTATGATAAAAAGTATGTGATGGCCAAATATCTTTACTGGGCAAAGTCAAAACAATTTTTATGTGTGCTGACTATAGAATTACTTATCGACAGTCACCCTAGATATCCTACATGGCCAATAATCCTCACCAATGAAATGCTTTTTTGTTGTTCATGCAAATAATAATTCTTCCCTCAAGTAGAGCTTGAAGTGCACTGAGATCAGTTTTATTAATGCATTTTTCTTCCAAGAATCAGAAAAAACTGCAAACAATCATTATGGATTAAATGTGGAATAAGCTATAAAATTTCAAAGGAATTGAGAAATTACTGGCTCTGGTTCGTTTGGAACTTTTAACCGATTCTGTTGCACCCAAATCTTTCACTTGATCTTCGTTTTCACTGTCTTCTTTGCCATATGCCCTTATAATGTGCACCTTGAGATCAAGTTTATATGAAAATGACTAAATTGAGTATAGCTGAAAAATTATTCAAGAAGGTTTAAGCCTTGGGGAAAATATATGAAGCAAAGAATGAGTGCCTCAGGTTTACCTTAAATTTGGTGGGACTAATTAGTTGGAAGACCACAGCGTCTCCATCAACTAGTTCATGATCAATAGCAAATCCTCTCCATCCACCACTAAGACCAGTTTTTTGAGCTAGATATTTTGTTTCAAATGCATCTCCATTCTCATCCTCCAAAGTGATATATTCATCTAAATGGGGAAGATGTGTTTTACAGAATTGGACTGGCAGACCCTGAAGAACATCTTACGATAGAAAGAAGTTAAAATGCAAATCCACTTGTCCAATATTATGCCGAGCTAATTGTAATATCTCTAACAGTACATCTACCATCAAACACACCATTGACTAACCAGCCAAAATCCTCCAGTAACATGAGATTGGAGCATAGGTTTCACAAAACTTGGAAAACTAGAATCTAAACTTGACTGAAGCTGTTCGGCTTTGTCAATAGCATATGTTCTAGCTTCATCTGAAGCATAGAATCGATTCAGTAGATCTGTTCTTCTGTAGCTGTATCCCCTGCAAGTTAATGCCACTAGAATTTGGAGTATACACATGCACAAGAAAACAAAATTAGTGGAAAGCGTTCAAAATTGATGAGAAGTGACCATCTATTGACCTTCTGAGTCTCTGCAAAGGTTCCGACGGGACCTGAAACAAAAGATGGAACGTTAATCCGACATGTCGAATCCATATCAAAACTAAACACGATTAAACTAGGACTGCACTAATTTCACATTGATGCTTAGCACTTGTTTGATACTCAAGTTGTGAACTTGTTTCAACATTAACAATGATTAAGATGTATCAGCTAACTCGGTAAAGGTTTAAAGTTCCATTGACTGACTCCAAAGTCCAAACAAAGTCCAAAAGCGACAGTCAGTAATCAGAGGAAATACAAAACCAGGCCCAGAAAAACAAAAACAAAAAGAACGAAACTTCATATTTGGACCACGAGCACACAGAGATACGCAGAGACGCAGAGAAACAGAGAAAGAAAAAAACTGACTTCCTTATAGCTAACGGGTGCCTTATCTGCAAAACGAGTGGACCTTCTCACTGGAACCAGCTCCGTAGACGAGATATGGACTCTGGGCTTCGCCTGTTTTCCATGTATAACATTCCATCAATTTTCATGCAACCCCACAAAGCAAGAACAAAAAGTTCGTCAGAGCACAGGCTAATCGGAATTTAACTTACTGGGGACTTTTTGGGGCTTGCAGAACTGAGATCAATGGAAAGTTTTTTCAAGTTGAGCTCTTCCATTCTCTTCTTATTCTCTTCCAATCTTTTTTTACGGATTTCCTCGTACTTTAGCTGAGATTTAGCCATCTCTTTTCTCTTACTTTCAAAAATATCAGTTCTTTATCTTCAAAGTTCGGATCTTTTGCTAGTGCCGGCGTGTTTACAGTTCGAGAAAAAAAGGGTTGGTGTAGGAGGTGAAGACGCAACGGGGGAGAAGCGACTCTATTATCTAATTTCTCTTCCTCCAAAAAGTCTTTCGTTTTTTCTTCTTTTCGTAGTTTTCGGACAGTGGAAGGGTGTCAGAGAGCGCCAACGTACCAGGAATTTGTCACACGCATGGAATTCAAAATTTGGATGACGTCGATAATTTTTTTTGGATGATATAAATATATTATTTTGGAGTATGACTGTTCATTGACCCTAAACAAAATCATCAAACAACTAAAACGGAAATGGAATGAGATGGACAAGCCAGTTCTGTAAAACACAAATGGTTTGCATAAGAATTTCTAAGGTTTTATCATACTGACTTTCCATGAATGAAATTCATTTCTTGTGTTTCCGCTACTACATTGTTCGGTGATTAATATTTTGATTGATTGAGTTTCAGTTCAGTACATAAAGTTAATAATGATGCTCGGTCTTTATTCATTAAGAGTAAAATTATGCACTATTAAATCTTTTTAGGCTTCATATATCATAGATTCATACTAAATGTTGCGGTTGTTCTGATTGGTTCATTCACTGTTATCCTTTTATAGTTAGGGGCTTCAAAATCACCAGAGTTGAAGTGCTAGTTTAAAAGCAATAGTCCAAGATGACTAGCTTTTATAATAGGAGAAGATAAACAAGATTACATTACATTAACATAAGAACTTGCACAGTCTTTCCCTTCCAAGTATTCCCCAGTTAGATACTCTACACAAGTGATTCTTATATAAAAAAAATGCTTGCAGTTTGTCTGACCTGCTGTAACTCCTTTGACCTTTCCAAATGCAAAACATTTCCCATGAACCGTCAAAATGAAGGTTATCTTATTACCATGGAGCTCTTGTGAATTCTCGGAACATAAGCTCCAACTTTTCAGGATTCACATCCAGTGCTTTTATCTCAGCATTAAGTCTATCCATTTTCTCTTTAATTTCAGCAAGCCTCGCCCAAAGATTTCTCCTTTCCTGTTCTGCTTCATCTCTTTCTAGTTTAGCTTCCTGATATCTTTTTGATTTATCAGCGAGGCTCATAATTTGGCCTAACCGAACCAACAAGAAACCAACATTCATTCCTACTAACTGAAAGGACTTGAGGGTCTTCTCCCAAATTGGAAAATATTTCGGGGAACAAGTGAGATTGGAAGCTCTAATGGCTTCGGCAATGTTTATAGTCTCGGCAATAACACCAGCCACTAGCTTACAGTTTAGACCCTCGAGAAGTTGGTCATGTAAATATGAGTTTTGGCTACAGCAAAGTTCATAATACTTGGTCAGAAGGTGTTTGGAGAGCTCAGAATTAAGTACTAAACCATTGAAAATGATGTCAAAATCCTCAAAACATTTCACTTTTTTGAAGTCAATAGAAGATCCTGACAACCTAATTCCACTTTCATTTTCAGACTGAGAGTACTTGGCCTTAAGTTCTGTACTATTCTTTGTCATGCTGTTGCTTTGAATGCATTCTTCATGATTTTCTATGAAGAGGGCTTCAGAATGCTTATCCTCAATTTTATTTCCATCTAAGTTCAGATTATCTGCACGAACTAGATAAGGGATTGGAAGGAGTTAGTTTGGTAATATGCGGACCATGGCGATGATCGAGCACCGATATTATTGAACTATTGGAGAACTTACCTGTAATCATTTGTTTGGAAGAAGGATTCAACTTTTGCAGGCTTAGAGCAGCATCTAGTTCTTCTGAACCATTCACTCTCACGATGTAAACCTGTGGTCAAAAAAGCATGAAAAATCAAACAGATATTGAATAATGCCTTACAATGCATACCACAATATAAACTCTTTCGTTACCTTTGATTTCATGGTTCGCAAAGGAAGGAACAATACTAATGCAGAAAGGGTAAAAGAATTACCTTGAATGTGGTTGGTTTGACTAAATGGAACACTAAGACGTCTCCTTTCACCAAATTGTGAACAATGGAAAACCCTCTCCATCCACCACTGAGTCCCATTTTCTGCACAAGATATTTTGTGTTGTATGTCATTCCTTTTTTGTCTTCCAAGACAATCAAACTATCTTGTTTTGGCAAATGCTTCTCACAAAATCGTGCGGGAAGACCCTGTCATTCCGAAATTAGCTTACATGACTGCTTTTACATCAAATTTTCAACAAAAATGGAGAAAAAGTGAGGATAAAACTTGCTGATTACCAGCCAAAACCCTCCGGTAACATGGGAGGGAAGCATACACTTAATCATGCTAGGGAACTGAGGTGATAGGCTAGCTTGGACCTCCTGGGCTCGCTTACTAACAGCAGACTTAACTTGATCATTGCTATATAGATTAGCATCTGTGACTCTCTTTCGCTTATGGCTGAAATGTACAAAATCAGCATTTGTAATGCAGATTTCTCATCTTAAAGAAGATCAGATTCTAATCCGACTGAAATCACTCACCTTTCAGAGTTCAGTGGAACAATATCTGTGACCTGTTCGAGAAATTCACAATTCTTAAGCAACCCATTTCTAACAATAGGAGGGGACATATTACTCAGCTATTCGACTGCCTAGAGTTCTCATTTCAGTGTTAAACACTATAAAGATCCTACATTTAAGTCTGGTGTCACATAAACACTTCTCTTCTGGAAGTTCCAACACATTAGGAACAATCTTTGTTGTTCTCCACTTTCTGGTTTTGCCTTTTTTTTCTGATGTTAATCCTTAAAGTTACGAGCTTGAACTTGCTGATAACAAACAGAAGAAGAAAAACAGAGCTAAGCAAGGTTCTAATTGATTGTCAGTCACCTTGTTTACTCCTAAAGTCTTCTTCTGAAGCAACGTGTCCATGTTCTGTGCAGATCCTCGTTTAGCCTGCCAAGAAAAACAACATAAACCCCATATATATAAGATTTTGACTCGAACTACGCACACCCATTAGACAAACAGGCATAACTACCTGCAGTGCATTGTCTTGAACGATAACCATCGTGATGACCCAGAAAGAAGGTGCAGCCTAAAGGTATCTGAACCGTTTGCCTGAGGGCAGAGATAAGGGAAGTGTTGCATATGATCGTTTTATAAGTAGAAAGAAGCATAGGCATGGAGCAGAGGGAAAGAACGTTCAATTTGAATTTTGTACGCCACAGCCACAAGAACTTGTTTTCAGCTCGGTCACCTCACTGCCGTAAAATTGACGTGACAGTGAACTTATGATTCCGAATCCGAGTCCGGAGGGGTTCAGATCCTATTCTACTTATTCCAACTTTCTTTCTGTACCAAAAACAACTTCATTTTATTTATAAACAAACATAAAACAACGCTAAGAAGGAAATCATAGCGCTAACCAACTGGCTTTTATGGCAGTATTAGTCTGCTCTATTACCATGAGTTTGCATAGACATTCAAGGGGTATCCTCTAGGCGAGGAGAGCATTAGTGTGTTGTAGTTCCTTTGTTTTCCTTTCTTTTGTGTATATATAAAAAAAAAAACAACGCTATTTTAAATTTAAATTAGAATTGAATAAGGTAAAGTTAAATGGTATTTCAGTTTCACTTCTGTTTTTATGTTGTATTTTAGTTTATATTTTTTATTTTTAGTTTATATTTTTCTTTTAAATAAAAATAAAAATATGTTTGATTGTTAATATCAATATAGTTATATTTTTATTATTGATGATAATTACATATAAGATAAAATTTAAAAATAAATTATTTTTAATTAATTAAATCTATTTTAATCTCTTATGTAATATTTATTAATAAACTATGAATAAAATTATTTTATGTTTTAATAAATAATTTAAAAACTAATTTTATTTTAAATATATTTTAATTATTTAATCAACTTTTATTTGAAATTTATATATTTTAAAGATTTTTTGAATTTAATTATATTTATTAATAATTATTTATTTTATTTTATTATAAATATTAAATAAAATTAAATTATTCTTAATTTTTATTAGTAATTAATTAAATTAAACTAAATATATAATGTTAAATTAAATAATTCATAATTCATATTAATAATTAATATATCAAATAATTAAATAAGATATATTTAGTTGATACTAAAACAGATTATATAAAAAAAGAAAGCAAAAAACAAAAATCCTTTTTTTGTAGTTTTCATAAATTTTGAAAGTTAGAAGAAACCTAAATAAAAATCAAAAATTAAAAACTTAAACAAACAAGTTTTTTTACTAAATTTGAAAATGAAAACAAAAAACCAAAAATAAAAACAGAAACAAACAGGTCCTAAGGATATCTCTGACCTATTCTTTCAAAATAAAGTAGAGTTTTCTATATTTTAGAGATATTACAGTACTTTTCACTCCAATCTATAACTCTGTTTTTTACATTAAAAAAGATTCTCAGCATATTCCTTTTTATCTTTCATTAATGATTATTAAAAAAACTAAAAAATAAAAAATAAATAGTAATTGAGAAATACTACATTGCCACTCCAAATTTGACGTGACACTGTAGCATCTCTCTAAAATGGAGGAGAAAATGCCAATAAATTAGAGTTGATTTCTCTTCTATTTTGAGGATGGCCTAATTAGTACAAAGAATCTGATACCAATCCGAGTGGCCAGTGAAAAAAAATGAAATAATGATAGGACAAATAATATATGATTTATATTTTTAATAATTTAAAATAATAATTTAAAAAAACTGAAAACAATCTTTTTAATAATTCCAAACAATATTATCCTCTTCAATTCTTATACTTTTAATTGATTTCTATGCTTAGATTTTTTTGACAATTAAACCAAAAATTCAATTAAATTCCTGCATTTTTTAAAACGCATTAACTTTACTTAAAAAAATAAAATAATATTGTTTGTTTTAAATAAGTAAAATCTGAGAATATGGTGACTTAATATAAAGAATATCATGCCTCCATATAACATACACTTTAAATGATAATTCATCAATACAAAGTATAGTAGTACTACTCTTTACATCAATATCATGTCTATCTTAAAAAATATTGTTAGTCATTATAAACAACATATAAATAATGGCTCATTAGAAATGAGAACGACATGAACAAACCCTTTCAAACTTATGTTGCAGAAAACGGTGGTAGTTCATAGTTTCAAGTTCTAACAAAATGTCTCTGTCAAGGTGGAGGGAATAATAAAAACTTTCTTCTTACTAATAGACTTATAACTTATTTTTGGGTTAATTGATATATTTGTCCTTACCTTGTCAATTGCTATTTTGTCCATCAACTACTACTAAATATGCTCGTATATGAGCTAGGCTGGATCAGGTTTACCTTGTCTCATGGTATCATCCTTACATGTTCGATATTGTCTAACTATTACTGTTGTATAAATTCATCGAAAAATCATCTTCTCTAATAAAGCCTATTAATCTTGGTATGGTCGAGCCGATCGTGTTGGGCCCGAGCCCATTCGTAATGATCCACAGGCCGACCAGTCCAATCTTCAAAGACCAATCTGACACTTATTGGCTATTCTAAGC